>CM035227.1:58671641-59271641 GCA_020226215.1 Sindora glabra
CATAGAATGACTTCTTACAAACCTAGGTATGACTCTTATAAAGCCATAGTTGAAATAATTATTATAAAAGCTTGTAAAAATATTTGTTCAATAATGCTTTCATAATTAAAAAAAAAATAAACTAACAAACTTTCTCATGTTTTTCAAACATTAATCAAAGACAACATTAAAAAAAATAAGGCCACATGCCTAAAATAACCCATACGATCAAAAAGCCCAACATATCAAACCAAATATAACCTAAGAAAATATATACAAATTATTCAAACATAACTAAACACATGCATATGAAAAGATATCATATTCCAACAACCAAATTTCTTCAAGATTTAGTTATTACCTTTATAAAGGTTGTGTCAAAAGGTTTCAAGGTTAATTTCAATGTCTGGAAAACATTAAAGAAGAATGGGGTGAGTACAAGTACTTAGTGAATGGATAGTTACTCAACCTAACAAATTTAAAGCACAAGTAATTCAATAAATGTTGTATTTTGCAATTTGTTAAAGTTTTTTCAATAAAATATGAAGTATAAAAAACCATAAAACTAACATAAGTATATCAATTGGAATAATAATATTTAAAACAAACTAATAACTTAAACATTTAAAATCTAATGGAATTTTCACATAAATAAATATACAGAAATCAAAAGTATGAAAGATTAAATCCAGAACTCCAATAAAAAAATATTAATATCTCTCTAAAGTCCCCCTTATTGCTTTACACAAAAATCCCCTTTATAGGCCTCTCATAATGGCCATGACAAAATAAAAATTCCAAATGCACTAAGAGGCTTTCTAAGGAAAACTAAGGATCAATTTGTTATCAAAACCACTTTGCTTTTACAAACACTTAAATAGTATCATAAGTTCCATATAAGAAAAATATATGCATACAAAATTTTCAAAATGCAAGCATTTTTAACCACATATAAAAATTCAATATCATATTAGTAACTTAATCCAATAAATTTCATTTGTAACATAGCAATCACATATATAGCTTATATTCAAGTCCATTTTCAATCTGTTAAGAATTTTGTATATAGAAATTATGAAAATTATCATTTAAACCTGTAAATGCTTAAAATAACTTTAACTTGGAATCGTTATCTAAACATAACTAGAAACAATAGAATAATCATATCATTTTTAATTAAAATAATTTTGCTTTTTAAACTTACTAGTAGGTAGTAATTTTAAAGATTATGTAAACAAATTTTCATCATGTATGTGTAATAATAAAAAATTCTAAATATATTCATCAATAAATTTGAATATAGGAATAAAACATTTTAAATATGTAAAACTATATTATGATCATAGGTCAGAGTAGAATATTCATTCACTTTGGTTAAGCTTTCTATGGTTCAAATCTTCTAAATAGAATGTTAATTCAACTAACTAGAGGTTTTTATTTTGAAATTCAAACTTTATCTTCCACTAAAGTAATAGAACAAATCTTGAAGTTCAATTTGGGTTGCTTAATCAAAAGTACATACTTAATGCTTCTTCAATTAAGTCAAAAATTACCAAAATCCTTTCTAATCTTTGATAAACATGCAATGTATAGATGGAAAAATTAAAGTAAATTCCAAGTTTCAACAAGGTGAGGTTTATAATTTATATATAGGTTTCTATCATCAAATAGGCTAAGAAATTTTAGTATAACTTAAAAGCAATGATACAAAAGTGTTCACCTATACTTAGAAAGGGATATTGTAGCTCAAATTAAGCTAAATCTTCACATTTTGCTGACTACTCAAATAGGGTAGCAATTAACCTATGACAATGGTGTGGTTGGTGTTGTAATGAAGCTTTACACATGATTAGGTTGACAGAAATCAATCAACAGAAGCTATCTTTAGTGAAGAGGGCTAGCGAGCATGAAATATTGCTAATGCCAGCATAGGGGAAGGAAATATTCAGATATTAGGAAAAGGCAATGTTAAGCATATTAGTTTGTCTTGTTTTTTTCATATCAAAGGATAGTTTTAACTTTTATGTTTGCTTTGTTTATTTATGTGAGGTTGTGCATTTTATAAGAAGTAAGGATAAAAAAATATAACAATGTAATGTAATCAGAAAATAAAAGGGTCTAGTGCCTTCTTTCTTTCTTTTGTTAAATGCTTCTTTGCATTTAACATAATAAAAGGAAGGTTTGGTGCCTTTTTTTTAATTTAAGGGGAAAGTAAGAAAAAATAAATAAAGAAAAATTAAAATAAAATAAATTTAAATAAAGGTATAACATTAAATGTAAGCATAAAATTTACAATATAAAATATGAAATACTAGGTTAGATGAAAATTAATAGTAAAACTTATAACTTAATATAATTGCTTAAATACAAACTTTTGTTTACAAAAGTTCCATTTTAACACTTTAAAATTTCACAATTATTTTAAAAATATTCACACATATTTTCTATATGTCAAACCATTAATTATTAACGTTAAGATGGATAATACTTAGCAATAAAGTTTAAAAGGGCAAATCACAAAATGATTTATCTAATTTTTAAATTAGTCATTACAAAATATTCAATTGCTTTATGTCACTTTCGTGATTCATAAATCAAAATTTTAAAATTAAACATTTTATACTTATTTTAAAACTATTTAAACATAAGTTCATTTTTTTATCACAAACCAAACCAATTTGTGAATAATAAAAATAGATATTACATAAGAACTTAAATTACAACAAACCATTCCACTAAACAATGTAAAATAATTTTATGGACTAAACATATTTTAATATATAATTGAATTAATATTAATTCAATGTCATTAATATAATAATAATGCCTAGACTTTGTGTTATATTAAAACTCTAAAGTGTGTGCATATACCCTATTCTAGATTAATTATGATGGGTTAATTAATCCTAATTGGGTTAGGATTAGGATCTCAATCCACCTCCTTATAAGGTGAGTTGCAATCTCCCATCATATTACAGTTTGTAATTCTAAAATTCTCTCTGAGACTCACCTGAGGAAGAGTGGGCAGTGATCCAACCAAACCTACAATCAGATATTATGGATGCAGCAGGAGGGTCAGGTAATTCAAAAAATTTTTATTTTATTTGTACAATTATTGTACTCCTCTTTATGGATTTATGGTTATATGAATTTTAAAATATTTTATGAATCATAAATTTCTTACAATTGTATCAAAGCTATGAATCCATATTAATGAGTTAGATTGTACAAATTATATTTTGATATTTTATTCTACCCTGAATGAATTCTTTGTATACTTCGGTCATAATAAATGAAAAATAAAATTATGGCGATATTACTTTAAATTTATTATTTCTTAATTTTATCAAAATGTTATTAATTTAATTTAAGGTTAAATTTTTGGATTTGTTTCGGAGATACAAAAAACTTGTTAAATTTCTAATACAAAGGCTCTAGTTTTGTTTTAAACACAAATGCTTAAAATTTATTAATTTGATGAGAAACGCACATCTCGGTTGTGCTCACAAATTCCCCAAGCTTTTATTTGAAGATACATGTGTGTCAAAGCACAAGTGTATAACATAATGAAATAATAATTAAAAACACTCGGTTGAAGGGTAAAAGATAATTGTATAATTTGTTCCTTCTGAGCATGTGAATGTACTTGTGGCATCATCCTCGAGATAACTATAAGCATCTGGGCACCTATCTTAATAATAATAATAATAATAATAATAATAATAATAATAATAATAATAATATAAAGGTTGCGCGCATCAGGTCAATGTGAGACCGTAATGATATCTTGCTTCGTTTGCATTGTTATTGTTATTTCAGTTTTGCTTATTTGGCTTATGAGTTTGTGTTATTTGGAAGTATGGTTAGAATAGCTATATTTCAGTGGTCTTACTACTGTTGTAAGTTTGTAATGTTACGGTGCTTTCATGGTAAAAAGAAAAATATATTACCAAATTTTCTAGAAATAATTTAATAAAAATAAAATTATGATTGTGCTCCACTTTCCGAGCTTATTTTTTGATAATTTTTTCATAATTTTTTTGAGATAAAATATTTTTCATTATTTTTTATTTTATTTTTTTAACATTAATTTAATTAAATTTTGGCCTTTTTTTACTGTGTAATCTTTGTATAATTGTGCACTGAATAAAATTTTTCTGGATAGTATATATATTGTATGCATATTTTTCTTAATTTTGTCATTAATATGCAATTGGTTGTTTAATTTATACAAAGATTATAATTATTCATGTTATGCCTTTAAATTTTATGTAATCAAACTCACCTACCGTGGGTTAATTGCATAAAATTCTTGTAATATTTTATTTAATGTATATATTGTGTTGATTAAATTTCTGTTATGATAATTAAATTTTGGAATAATAAAAATTAGGAGAGTACTGTATTAATGAAAATTTTACCCTATCGGTATAATTTTATTAGTATAGTTTGTAGATGATAACATGAGTGTTCAAATTATATGTTAATTTTCTAAAATTTTAAATACCCTATCAGTGTTAGATTTTAGGAATTTAGCATATAATTCTTGTATTATGTTACAATACTCCCCATCGGTACTAAGTATCATAGCATTATACTATCAATAGTTGCATAATTTTAAGAAAAATTTAAGCATGATTATTATTTAAACATGCTATGTTGCTAATTTATGATTAATTTCATAAATTTTAATAATTTTCCTTAGTCTCTGTTCCTATGCAATTGACCTTTGTGAAAACTTTAAATGGGACCAATCATGAGGACTGGGTGGAATTCTTGAAATTGTATTTGGCGGTTTCCAATCTTAATTTAGCTTTGCGTGAAGAGGAACTGGAAATCAATGAGGAGTTAACTTTTGCTCAAAGGGCACAACATGAAAAATGGACTCATTTAAATAGAGTTTGTTTGATGGTAATTAAGTACATAATGGATAAGACCATAAGGCAGAGTATTCCTGATAGTCCGAAGGCGAAAGCATTCCTGGATTCAGTGGCTAAAAAATATGTTAAGTTTGATAAAGCTGAAAAAGGATATTATTTGTCCTTGTTGGAGAAGACTATGTATGATGGAGTGAGTGGTGTTCGAGAGCATATAATGAAATTTGTGCATTATTACAGTCGATTGAATAGCATGAATGTTGATCTGGGAGATAGTTACTTGATTTAGCGAGCCTTGGAGTCGCTTCCTCCTCAATTTGATGTGCTGAAAACATCTTATAACACTCAGAAGGGAGAATGGACTATTAATGAGATGATTTTCATAGTGACTCAAGCAGAAGAGGATATGAAGAAGACAAAGATGCAATTGACAAACTTCGTCTCTCATGGTTCGAGTTTTGGATAAGTAAATAGGCCCTTCCAGAAGGACAATAAGGGGAAATCCAATCATAAAAGGAAGAAGAATGATATGAGGGAGCAACAGCATAAGCCAAAGAAAGCCACATTCAAAGGAAATTGTAAATTCTGTAAAAAGTATAGGCACAAAAGGTTAGATTACTTCAAATTTAAGAAATGGCTTGAAAAGAAGAAGAAAGATAACCCTTTAGTTCTAGTTTGTTTTGAATTTAATAGTGTTGAAGTTTCTTCTAACACTTAGTGGCTGGATACTGATGCCACTATCCATGTCACTAATTGCTTGCAGGCACTGAGAAATCTGAAGAGGCCAAGTGAGGGTGAAACAACTTTGAGATTAGGAAATGGAGAAAAAGTACAAGTTCAACACATAGGAGTCATTTCTTTACATTTATCTACTGGTTATATTTTAGAATTGAAAAACGTTGTTTTTGTACCTTCCATAAGAAGGAATTTGATTTCTATTACTTGTTTAGACCAAGATGGATATTCATATTTATTTGAAAATAATAATTTTAAGTTATATTATGACTCCTGTATTGTTGGAACTGGTACTTTAAATAATGGCTTATATAAAATTGATTTGGATAATACTTTTGAAAATTCCATCAACTCAGTTATTGGAAATAAAAGACTAAGGTTAAATGAAACTTCTTCAATGCTTTGGCATAAAAGATTAAGCCACATCTCTAAAGAAAGAATGGAACGATTGATAAAACAAGGAGTTTTACCTAATCTTGACTTCTTAGATTTCAGCGTCTGTGTAGATTGCATCAAAAGAAAATTAACAGCTAGAGTTAGAAAAGGGAAGAAGACCAGGAAAGGAAGTATTCTGGAGTTAATCCATACTGATGTGTGTGGGCCTATCTCACCTAGTGTAATGGGAGGCTTCAAGTATTTTATCACCTTCACTGATGATTATTCAAGATTTGGATGGATAGAACTTCTTTTTGAAAAGTCTGAAGCATTAGAAGCCTTCAAAAGGTTCAAGGCTACAATTGAATTAAACTGGGAAAGAAAATTAAATGTGTACACTCAGACAGAGGTGATGAATTTTATGGCAGATATGATGAAACTGGAAGAAACCCTAGTCCTTTTGCAAAATATTTGCAAGAGTGTGGAATAGAAGCTAGTTACAATATGCCTGGCACACCGGAGCAGAATGGAATTGCAGAGCGGAGAAATAGAACACTTATGGAGATGGTACGATGTATGATGACTCATTCCACTTTACCAGAATTCTTATAGGGTGATGCTTTGAGAACAGCTGAGTATATGTTGAATCAAGTTCCAAGCAAATCTATACCAAAGACCCCATATGAACTAATGTATGGTAAGAAACCTAGCCTGAAACATTTTCATGTTTGGGGATGCAAAGCTGAAGTTAGACCTTATAATCCACATACTAAGAAGCTTGAAGCAAGAACAATTAGTGGGTATTTCATTAGCTATTGCATTGGTTCAAGAGGAAGTAGATTTTATTGCCCATCTCATTCATTAAGAGTTGTTGAATCCGATCGTGTTGTTTACTTCGAGGATGAGTTAAACAGTGGGAGAAAATCACTTCAGATCTCCCTAGGAGAAGAACGAAGCAATGTCTCCTGAACTCTTGATAAGCAAAGTGTCATTCCTCTGATAGTACCTTCTAAAGGACTATCTCACATAGAACCACAAATTAATCCAGTCCAACCCATAATTGAACCGATCCAATTGGTGAATGAACAAAATGAAGAAATTGAGGAAGTTCCACTGAGAAGATCACAAAGAACTCGGTATCAGGCAATTTCAAATGATTACGTTGTTTATTTGCAAGAACATGAGTTTAATGTGAATGACGATTCTGATCCTATTAGCTTTTCAGAAGCTATTTCGAGTTCTAATTCCTCCGAATGGATTCATGCCATGGAGGAGAATAATGTATGGGATTTGGTGGAACTACTTGAAGGATGTAAACTAATTGGGTGCAAGTGGATTTTCAAAACCAAATGGATTGCTAAAGGTGAAATTGAAAAATATAAAGCCAAATTAGTAGCTAAAGGTTACACACAAAAGAAAGGAATTGATTATAAGGAAACCTTCTCACCAGTCTCAACCAAAGACTCATTTCGAGTTATAATGACTTTGGTAGCTCATCTTGATCTTAAGCTACATCAAATGGATGTGAAGACTACCTTCCTTAATGGTGACCTGTCGGAGACAGTTTATATGAAACAACAAGATGGTTTCCAAGAGAATGGAAAAGAACACTTAGTGTGTAAGTTGAATAAGTTGATATATGGCCTGAAAAAAGCATCCAGACAATCGTATCTCAAATTTCATGAGATTGTGTCCTCTCTTGGATTTAAGGAGAATGCGGTGGATCAGTGCATCTATTATATGATGAGTGCGGATAATTTTATGATCCTTGTGTTGTATGTTGATGACATTCTCCTCGTGAGTAATGATATAAATCTTTTGAATGAGATAAAATTAGCACTATCACAAAATTTTGATATGAAGGATTTTGGAAATACATCTTTTGTGCTTGGCATAGAGATCCATCGTAATAGATCCTAAGGTTTGCTTGGTTTGTCTCAAAAGGCATATATAGACAAAATGCTTAAGAGATTTAACATGGCTTCATGCTCGCATAGTGCTACGCCCATTCAAAAGGATGAAGTGTTTTCCAAAGCCCAGTGTCCTCAAAATGATGATGAGAAATCTAAAATAAGTATAGTCTCATATGCTTCCGCTGTTGGTAGCCTGATGTATGCCCAGGTGTGTACACGCCCAGATATTGCTTTTGCAATTGGTGTGCTTGGGAGCTACCTAAGTAATCTTAGTCAAAGACACTGGATAGCAGCCAAGAAAGTCATGAGGTACCTACATGGTATAAAGAATTATATGTTGACTTATAGAAGATCTAGTGATTTGATTTATATAGGCTATTCAGACTCTGACTTTGTTGGCTGTCCAGATGATAAGAAGTTAACATCTAGATATATCTTTATGCTTGCAGGAGGAGCTGTATCATGGAAAAGTATCAAACAATCTTTAACAACAACCTCCACTATGGAAGCAGAGTATGTAGCTTGTTATGAAGCCACTCAAGAGGCCATATGATTAAAGAATTTTATCTCTAAATTCTACTTAGTTGAAAGCATTGCAAAACCCTTAACCATTTATTGCGACAATACTGCTGCTGTTAGCTTCTCTTAAAATAATAAAAGTTTTTCCCGTACAAAGCACTTTGATGTGAAATATCAATTTGTGAGAGAGAAAACACACGAGCATATTACTCATATTGAGCATATTTCGACAAATTGTATGCTTGCAGACCCATTAACCAAAGGCCTAGCTGTAGGAATATTTAAAAGACATGTATTGAATATGGGCCTTATTGAATCTTTTGATGTTTTAGGTTAGTGGGAGTATATGTGTATTTTGAAATTGAAATTATGTTGATCTCGAGATTTTATTACCATTTTATTATGTTATGAAGTACACTTATTTGAATTATGGCAGTATAAAGAGACATTAAGACCCTGTCTCAAACTATTGTAAAGCATCTTGGGCGGATGCATGGATCATTTTGTATATTTCGATTATGCACACATTTTATATTGTTTGGTCTTTTGGAATGGGTATTTCATATATGCATATCTTTTCAACCTCATCGGATGATTAGGTATGCATTTAATGAAATCTCATATTTGACCTATGGTTATAATGGTATGAACTGTATTAATGACATTATTTAAAAGTGGCCACATATTGTAATTCAAATTATACATTAAAATGTGTTTATCCAAGTGGGAGATTGTAAAATAATTTTATGGACTAAATATATTTTAATATATAATTGAATTAATATTAATTCGATGTCATTAATATAATAATAATGCCTAGACTTTGTATTATATTAAAACTCTAAAGTATATGCATATACCCTATTCTAGATTAATTGTGATGGGTCAATTAATCCTAGTTAGGTTAGAGTTAGGATCCCTATCCACCTCCTTATAAGGTGAGCTGCAGTTTCCCATCATATTGCAGTTTTTAATTCCAAAATTCTCTCTAAGACTCACCTGAGGAAGAGTGGGCAGTGATCCAACCAAACCTACAATCAGACATTATGGATACAGCAGAAGGGTCAGGTAATTCGAAAACTCTTCATTTTATTTGTGCAATTATTGTACTCCTCTTTATAGATTTATTGTTATATGAATTTTAAAATATTTTACGAATCATAAATTTCTTACAAACAAAACTAAAATTAACATATAAAATTCAATTAAAATTGGTCATTAACTATAGTTTAAAATTTTTTGCTTACCCTTAAATGTATATGCTTTCATGTTGTATATATGATAATTTGACAACAAAATTACATCTTTAGCCTTACCCAAACCCTAAATTTCCTCCCTTAATTCTTAAAATGTGCCTACTTATTTCTTCTTACATTCCATTTTCTATCTAATGACAATTGCTATTTGTTAAAATATTTTTTATTCCTTTCCATACTTATCCTATGCCAACCGCCAATGCTAATTCTTATAAGTTACCAAGCTCCTTTTATCCCTATGTTTGGTTTTCCTTTCACTTATCTCATTTCATTTCTTATTTTTGTCCATACCCTTTAACTACTCATTCAATTGTTACTAGCCTTCCTTTAGGCCGATTATCTTTGAGTGTCCTCTTGTTTAGCCCTATCCTACTCTTTCTTTCTTAATCTTACTGTCTCAATCAAGTCTTCAATCTAATAGCAAATAATGCATGATGCATAAACTTAACACTACTCTAGAAAAGTGATACAAAAACTCATATATTGTCATAAGTGTTCTTAGAAGGCCTTTTTGAAGCTCCCATGATATTTTGATAGCTTTTTATTGATGTTGAAACCTCTAATAAGCTCCCAAGGTCATAGAAGATTTTTTGAAACACTTAGAGTTATGATCATATGCCCTAGGCTAAGTAAACTCCAAAACCTTATACTACATTGGAAAGAAGTAAGGAAAAATGAATTGAAATTATTAATGGAAGAAAGAGCTTGAAAAAGTCTTGAAAAAGGTAGTTTTTACCTCAAAAGTGCTTCCAAACTACCCAACCTTTCCATCCTAGTATTTTATCTAGTTTTTTTCTTATTCTTCCTTTAGTTTCTTACTATTGAACTTATTGTCATATTTCCCTTATGTATCTCCACCAAAAATCACTCTTTCTAGGCTTTAACTCTTAAAGGAAGCCTTTAAATTTTCCTTAAAATTTAGTTATCTGCTTGATGTTATCCAACCTTAAAATGCCCATGTTTTATTAATAAAAAATCTAGTTAATCAATCAAATGTTTAATTTTTTTAATAGATTATAGCTAGAATTTGTAGAAAACTCCTTTTGGATGTTTCTAATGTCTTATAAGCATCATTTTATTCAAATGGTCTCTTTTCCTTATTATCACAACCAGAAAATTGTTCTTTATGATTAAACTTTTTAGTTCGACCTTACAATATAACATATCGTTGCACTAGTACCTATATAACGGGGTGTAAACATGCTAGACATTAAGATTTTTAAGTTTATTCATTTATTCAAAGAGTGAGTTTGAGATTGGTTTAATTATTATATCAACTTATAATTTATTTTAATTTTATTTATTTGTTATACAAATAAGTTCAAACAAATTTGTTTGTTCAACTCACCTGATTAATATATAATTTCTTGAAATACAATAATATCTAAACATATACATGTATAAATTATTAAATAATTTTACATAACAAAATTTTCTTAATCTTGAACTAACATCATATCCAATCAATGTCAAAATTTAAATATACAAGTTAAATATAAAATATCCAATCTAATTCTTATTTTTTTTAAACAAGCTAACCATATATTAAACAAGACATTCTTTAAGATTATCAAATTTTAATTAAACATAATTTAATTGATTAAGTTCATTTATTTATTAAATGAATTGAATCGAGTTTCAATACTAACTAAATTTGAATAATTCACAAGTTATGTTTTTTTTTTAAACTCTTATGATCTTTCTATTAATGACTTGAGACTTGAGATGCAGGGTTCCACTTTTATTGATGAGAAAATTCCATCACTTTCCATGAACAAAAAATTAGAAAGAAAATCATTTTATTAACTTTTTACTATAAGCTAATGATTAGTGATATTGTGAAAGAGTTTCATAGTATTTGTCCATATCAATCATATTTCACTAAGCATTATTGATGATGATTTTGTGCATTTTAGTTATTAATTAAGTTTAAAAATATATATGTTGCAAGAGTTCATTTATTTTTGGATTTTGTAAATATCACATCTTCTAACATGGGTCACAATTGTTATCATAGAATGTCCCACATAAAAATAAATGTTGGAATAGAATTAGTGATGCTAAAATATCTTTCCCTTTTTTTTTTCCTTCTCTTTCTTTCTTTTTTTGTGATAAAGAACTTTAGAAACAAAATGTATTGTTCCATGATAGATGGGTTCAATCACTTTCCCCTTTAAAGGCTTACAATAATAGTTATAAATTGTTTGTTCTCTTTAGATTATTAATGATTAATCAAATTTAGATAAATATATAAATAATTTGGTTGGAGTATTTGGGACACCAATCTTTGTTAGTTGAATCAATTCAACAAATTCAGTTTTACCCAAACTTTAGTGTAACATCTTAAAATTCATGGATTGGGGCTTCTCTAAAGTACATTTTGCACTTTAAAGGATAAAGTGCCAAATCTCATCATTAATTTTTTTATTTATTATTATTTATAAAATCATAAGTCAAAATCAATGGTAAAATTAGGCACTTTACTTTTAAAGTATATTTTGCACTTTAGAGGAGTCAAATCCAAAATTCATATATACAAATTGTTTTGCTCAATTAAAGTTTATGAATCATAGAAAATGCATATTTTCATGGGTAACTCTGGCTATATACTCCAAAAATTGATATGTATTATATATATTTTTGTGAATTTTTTTTATACTTTTCATGATATATTTATCGAAAATAAATTCTGCATAAATATAAAAAATTTAAAAATTCTTTTATGAAACTTTTGTAATTACAACTTTTATTTTTGCTTAAAATTCATATAAAATTACTATAACTTACTTATTAAAATTGTGCAAGACTTTATATACAAAATTATCACTTTTATGTTAAATCTTGTTAAAAAATTACAAAATCTATGAATTCATGGCTTCATGCATTACCCTATTTTTTAATTTACATTTTTTATTTCAGTCCATTCTATTTATATTTTATATCTATTTTCCTCTTTTTTCTATTTTAAGTTTTTGGGTAAGCTATGCCATATGGCCCATTCCTTAGGCCTAAACAATTGCCTTCAGGCTTCAGCCCGATAATTTCCGTCTTTTCTTCATCAGGATATATAACGACGTCGTTCAATACCATCTAAATTCTAAGGGTCCGACCGGAGAGTACTTGCTTATCTGCGGATCCGGATTTCTACTCAGAACAGCCATTGGAAGTCGATCCGCTTCATTTTTTCTTTACTGATCTCCATCCTTCGTTGAAATTACTCCAAGCGATTCTTTTTTATTTTCTTCCTGGCGAACACAGCGTTACTGTTCTTCCTCGCAAAACGTTCAGACCAGAAAGTGCAGTGAAGCTACTTCTCCAAGTGCAGTCAAAGCTACTTCTCCAGCGATTACAAGCTCGTCGTCTTCATTCTCAGACTTTCTTCAGGTTTGAACCAAAATTTAGTATTGAATTTGTTGGTATCATACTGCTATTATATGTATTTGTTTTTGTGTTCTCATTCTGAAGTTTAATTCATGCTTTTAGTTACTTGAGCAAAACAATTAACATTGCACCTTAGGTGTTTGATAAATTGTTTTAATAGAATTATCACTCAATGGCTGCATGCCGAAATTATTTCAAATTTTCATTGTCTTGAGAAGAATTATGATCGCCAAATATATCAAATTTATACAGAACAATGTATTCTTCTTTGTACATGACATTAAAAACAATACTACATCAAAATGAGACACACTTCTTATTAGCAGAAAAAAAAGCCCAATAAACATCATTTGTGTCTTTATCTAATAAGCCAGAGGAACATATCCCAATTGAAGTATGGAGAGAGCAGAGAACTAGAACCTGTAAATTTTTATGAAAAAAAAGTTAGTTTGTTGAAAAATTTTGATAGAATTGTAAATGATAACAAATGAGATAATAGATTACCTTAGATCCTGAATGATGGTTATTAAAATTAGATATATCATTGAGAGGACTTGGTACTTGGTTGGATGCAATATCATTTGGAATCTCATTTGGCCCATAAACAGATGAATCTGAAGGCTCTTGTACACTTGGAATATCATGGAAAAAAAGAATCTTGGGTTTCGTATGAAAAACAAATGGAAATGCAACTTAATAAATTAAGTAGATAAGTTATACTGGCTATTAGAATTTTATGATTTGCAATTTGAATCTTACAACTTGATTTGACCTGGAGGGAATTGATTTGAATCAGGCCATGAATCTTTTTTACTATTATTATTATTATTTTAAGATGAATCTTTCCTAAAATTGGATGAATTGTGACAGAATCTCTTGAATCTGTGGTTCTGGCAGTTCATTCATTTAACGATTCCAGGGATTTGCTGTGCAGAGAAGGATTGCCTCCTAAACCTCTTATATTTAATATGAATAGCCTATTATGTTACATATTTATGACCTATTGAGTTTCTTTTGAATCTACATGAGTTTTGTCCTTTAGAGTCATGATGAATTTTTTACTATTAAGTTTTGAATTTTCTCAGTAATGATTTATATGATCATCTGAGTTTATGATATTGAAAGAAGTATTTTTCTTGGCTTATAGTTATGCTTTGAATTGAATGAGGCAATGAATTTTTTCTTTTACGATGAATCTTTCCTAAAGTCAGATGAATTTTGACAGAATCTCTTGAATCTTGTGATTTGTTTAATGATTTGAATGATTCTCTATGCAGAGAATGATTGTCTCCTAAACATTTTATATTTTAATATGAGCAAGATTGCTGTGTTACTTATATACTTTTGACTTATTGAGTTTCTTTTGAATCTACATTAATTTTGACATTTTAAATCATGCTGATTTTTTTTCCCTCACTATTTTGAGTTTTGAATCTTCATAATAATGATTTATGAGTTTATGATATTGAAAGAAGCATTTTTCTTGGCTTGTAGTTATGCTTCTTTGGCTTCTATCTAACATTTTATTATATGTAACATTAAGATATGCTATTTACATGTTGAATCATGAATCTTAATCAATTTTCGATTTCATTCGATTCATGATTTATAAAATATGCCTTTTGATTTGCAATACAATTCACAATTTGATAATCCTATGTTTGATTAAGCATTCATTTATAAATTATTATTACCTTAACTTGGTAAGTTTGTAAAGGATTGCCACAATGAGCCCTTTTCTTTCTCTTGAATTGCTTCCCTACCCAGTTTATAGAATGTTTGCCTTTTCTTTCTCTGCCTCTCTTTTTGATACCCTTGACATTTTGGAAATTTTGGTTGTCATCCATCGTGCTCTCCCTTATTTTTGGAATAGATGGTGAAGCATTAACTATATTATTTTCTAACCCCAATGCCCCTTACAAGTATCATCAACTTGACTACTTAGCTCTTCTATAACCTTGTTTACCCAAATATCTGCTTCCTTACAATCAGATGTTCTAGCTGCCAGACAAAGTTGTTAGTAGTGTTGAGTGCAATTAATATTGTTGTCTTTATGAACATTCTTCCCTGTTGAATCTTGCACATAGCTGTTTTTAGCTTCCATTGTCCATCTTTTCAAAATGTGCTGGGTAGGAATTGACTTGATATCCCTAATATTCATGGCAGCATAAAATGCTGAAGGTCTCAAATTTTCTAACTACAAGAAATCATATAATTGGAAGCATCAAGTTTGACTTTGAACTCTTTATTCCTGTTGAATGTACCAACCATATTTCAATTTTCATTTCAATGCTTTATACATGTTGCATGATACAAATCATACTCTTTTTGAAAAATATAAAAAATCACTTGAGTATAAAGTTGCACAACCTGTTGTACCATAGGTGAATTCTCCCACCTGAACGTTGGCAATTTTTGCCTAGATTGGAATTCACATTGCAACTTATTGCATCTTCTATCAGAAACAACTCTTTCAAAGTGCTTGAAAAAATTGGATTATGTTCAATTCAGTCTTCAAATAACTTATCATATCAGAATTTAAGCTGTCGCTCTGCATGCCTATTAAGAAAGCATTATTCATGTAACATTTGCCCAATTCTCTTTTAACTTGTATGTCAAGAGTAACGACATCACCAAAATGAGCCCAATCAATTATAATCCTTGCATCTGCCTGAAATATGTATGTGATCTGTTATTCCACATCTAATTGTACTGCATTATAAAATGAAGGATTCTCCAATTATTCTTGTTGGGAATATTACAGTAAACTACCTGCGTCTTCACACCTTCTACTCTGGATATAACTTTCTCATCTAAACCTGTGTAATCAAGATTAGCCGTTCCACCAATTTGTCTGCACATTCTTTGATACGTTTGCATTGTCCAAAGCATGGTTTGAGTGTCCAAAAACTAGAAGAGAGAAAGTGTCTTCTACTGCTTGTTATTAGCAGCAAATGTTAAGCTTCACATGCTAAAGTTGCATATCTTGAATTTCTTACCCTACAGTATAATTTTCTAAATTAATCACTTTCATAAATCCCAGAACCATGTGTGAAAGCTTTTTGTTCATTAATGTGGATTATTGGGAAAAGATTTGTCTATCTATGTTGGAATTCTGTTTTATCATGTTGGGTTATTAGAAAATTCTTTTATGCAATTTCTCTCCTAGGCTAGTAACTTGTTTTGTCTAAACAAATAACATGGCATGAGGGCTGTGCTGACTTCACCAGTTGGTTGAAATCTACAATTTCACCTACATATGTGAAATTTTGATCAAGTCATATATGGAAAAATATTCATATTCATGTAAAACAGACAAAAGGAAACTTTTCTTTTGAAAAAATTCTCATAAGACAAAAGTAGGAAAAAATTCTCAAAGAGAAATTATCTGCTAGCTAAACAAAGGGAGCCCAAGTATAAATTTAGTTACCCTGAATTGCTGCATGGGTTTTAAATTAAAGTATTTCTTTGTGTTCACAGTTTACAGAATATTGCTGTCTAGTCTGGTTTGCTTGGAGACTTTCATGCAAATAACATTATTTAGAATGCCTGCCTGGTGTCCCTGCCTCTTGTTACGGATTAGTTTTACTTGTTCATAGGAAGCTTTTCATTTTCTCATTTTATAGAATGTGTGATAGTCAGCAATATAACTAATAGAATTAAACCAACATTTTTGGAACTATTCGTCATTATTCAGGTGTCGATTTATTTAAAAACGTACTGTACCCAGAGGTGTTGCAGTAGAGAATATGGCATCAAAAAGGGAAAGGGAACCTGATAATGGGTTAGAGGAGGATGAAGACTTTAGTCGTGAGTCAAGAAGGCAAAGGTTGGATGAGGAGTCTTCTCCCTCTCCTCCTCCTGTCTCTATTGTGAATCCTCTTTCAGGTTTGGCCAATAATTATGCTGACATTGATGATGAAGAAGAATTTGGGAGAAGGGATAATGGTGGATCCCAGAACATTGGGCATGTAAATGATGAGGATGATGATGATGATGAGGAGGATAAACAACTAATTGTAGGAAAGCATAGCCGCCAGGTTGAGGTTCGGAGGGACTGTCCTTATCTAGATACCGTTAATAGACAGGTATTTTACTCATTATTGGAACTTAAAGACAGTGAACTGTGCTGGTGTTTTCTGGTTCTGTTTTTGCCCCCTCTGCTGATATAATTTTTCATATCTGATGATATTGTGCAGGTCTTGGATTTTGACTTTGAGAAGTTTTGTTCTGTATCTCTGTCAAATTTAAATGTGTATGCGTGCTTGGTCTGTGGGAAGTACTACCAAGGAAGGGGAAAGAAGTCTCATGCCTATACTCATAGCTTGGAAGCAGGGCACCATGTTTATATCAATCTCCGAACTGAGAAAGTCTACTGTCTCCCTGATGGATATGAAATCAATGATCCGTCATTAGATGACATCCGACATGTTTTAAACCCCAGGTATGTGTGATTCTGCAATCTACTTAATTTTTGCTGAAGATAATTTTGACCCTTAAAGATATCTCTACTTGGGCCTTTACATGAAAGGAGTATTTGCACTTATTAAAACTGTAAGTTATGGGATTTTTATATTTGATGTGTTTTTACATGAGGAGTTTTCATCCAAGCATATCAATTAAACCATTAACAATGCTTATGAACTTTCATTTTTACTAGATAATGATTAGTTAAAACCCCAGGGCATTTTTATTTTGGGCTTGGATCCTATGTATGCCATAATTCATTCTCAATTGATTTTAGCTATTCATTGAAATGCATCATTTTCAATGTATCTTTGTTCAGCACCCCCCCCCCCCCAAAAAAAAAAAAAAAAGGGTGGGTGGGTGGGTGGGGGAATATTAGATTATAAGAGTGGTTAAAGATTGTCATTGATGCTAGTAAAAGGAAAACTTGACTTTATATAACTTGTCCGGTACATTGTTAAATAAGTGACTCATTTATAATTGACATTTCCTATGTTTCAAGCATTGGGTTTGTGTAATTTGGTTTTGGAGATATGCGTTGTGCATTGTATTCCAACATGGCATAATTTTATGTTGTTTAATCTACCCAAATTTTATAATTGCATATCATATTATCATATTTCTTTATTTGCATTTTTGCCATAGGGTGTAGGGGAAAATTTGGTATGGTCAGCCACTAGGACAATTCAACTTAGGATATTAATTGTATTGTTCCTTGGGAGGTGTGCATGTACATGTAAATGCAGCTAGACAAATTTAACGACAAACATCCTAAATTAGAGGGGCATATTCCTAGCAATGGGTAACAAGCCTATCTATGCCTGCACCTGAAGTGGCAGGAATTTTGGAGGCCGATGCTGTATATTTTTGCAGGCTACATGGGTTGGCCAATGGGTGTTGGCTTGTTTCCCATTGCTAGGTGTGTGATCTTCTGACTCAGGGTGTATAATGTTGAATTCTCTATAAGAGCCACGTGTGCACTTATTCAGGAACAATACCAATTAATATCCTAAAACTGATCAAGTCTGACCAAACCAAATTTAAATGAATATGATACAATGCAATATGCATTTATAAAATTGGGTTAGATTAATTGTTTACTGAATTTTTCCATCCATTTAATGTCATTATAATGTGTTTGCTTTTTCTTCTTTTTTTTTTTTAATTTTTTGTTTTATATTAGAAGAGTAGTTAAAATGTTGTCAACTTGTGCGTAAAAGCAGAAATTTTGAGACTCAAGAATTAGTAGTTCTTCATTATTTAATTAAGCTGTGGAGCAGTGGCAGACTTATTTTAGTCTGTGGGGGAAAAATATCTATTAAGAAAAAAAAAAAAAGGAACTAGATGTTCAAATAATGTATAGTTCAGTTATTATATTTACTAGATAAAATAGAAATTTATAATATATCATATCTTGTAAAAAATATTAAATGTTTTACTGCAAATTGATAATTTCAAAATTTAGTTGAATTTATACCTACCTATAAGGGATAACTTAACATTAAGTGAATAAAGCATCTTCAAATATAGTGAGGATAAATTAAGAAATAAATAAATGTGAGATGAGGTATATGGAAGAATTTCTTCAAAGAATGAGATAGATAATAGAGAAAAGGGAGAGATGCAAAGAGTGCGACTGGGAGTATAATTTCTGCATGGGATATCAAGATAAATCATTTAAATAAATGAGAGGGAAATTATATTAAAAGAGATTAGGAGTGAAACTCTGGCTATTTATTTTCCTTTGAAGATGATTGATTCAGTTGAATAAATATTCTTTCTTGCTCTTTATTGTTGGTGAGGGCTTTTGACTAATTCCTCCCTGCTTCATTTTTTATTTATTTATTTCTTTCTTCCTTCTATGTTTGTTGAGCTGTCTTTTGTTATTGACCACTACATTGGGATTTTTCCCCTTGGATTACATGCATCTCTTGTATGCATTTTCAGTGATTCCTATTTCCTGTAAATGATGAAATGCTGATGCTTTGTATATTTTCATCCTTTTATCCCCTTGGATTAAAATCTCAGCACTAGCCATCAAGGCTTATGTTCAGTTCAATTTATTGTTAGTGAAGGCATATTTTTCAAACCTGTCTTGCACACTGAATCCCTTTTTCACCTTATCTTATTTATTTATTTTGGGCCTAGGATGTGGTATTTTGCAACATGGTTTTACTTGACACTCATTGTTCACTTGCAGTTACCCTTTCAGAATGAACATTGATATTCAAGTTTCAATTAATTACACATTAATTTTGTAATCTTCAAAGTGCTGTCATTAAATAATTTTTCAGTATGATTCTTTATTATAGTTTGCTTTCTCTTTTCATTGCCTTTAGTTTATTAAATATGAAATACTTGACACTTTCTAAGTACATATTTATGTTGTTGGCAGGTTTACCATTGAACAAGTTCAACAACTTGACATAAATAAGCAATGGTCCAGGGCACTTGATGGTTCTGATTACCTTCCTGGAATGGTATGTTTCTTCTTGCTTATTGACAAAAGTTATTTCACTTATTAATGAGTAGTAGGTAAATGGATGCTAGCTTATGTTTATGCATTAATTGAAAATTTTCAGGTGGGGCTTAATAACATCAAGGAGACTGATTTTGTGAATGTAACAATACAATCCTTAATGAGAGTGACCCCTTTGAGAAATTTTTTCCTTATTCCTGAAAACTATCAACACTGCAAATCTCCTCTTGTTCATCGATTTGGTGAACTAACTAGAAAGATCTGGCATGCACGAAACTTTAAAGGACAGGTTTGCTTCTTGCATTGTCATTGCCCCATTGCAAATTTGTAACTCTTGTACCCTAGCAGCTTTATTTTTCAAATTTTGTCTGCAGGTGAGCCCCCATGAGTTTCTACAAGCAGTGATGAAAGCCAGCAAGAAACGGTTTCGGATAGGTGTGCAGTCTGATCCAGTTGAGTTTATGACATGGCTTCTAAATACACTCCATGCAGATCTACGGAGTTCAAAGAAGAATACTAGCATAATTTACAAGTGTTTTCAGGTCTCCTCCCCCCTTCTACTCTAGATATCTAGTTGCAACTATCCATTTGTTGCTCAAATCAATGTGCCTGCAGGGTGAACTGGAGGTTGTAAAAGAGATTCCTAACAAACTCATTACTGAGAAGAAAGAAAATGGTGATGTCCAAAATGGCACTGTGAAACTCTCAGATGGTGGAACTGAGCGAGATGCTTTTGTTACTGAGACTTCCAAAATGCCATTTCTAATGCTAGGATTGGATCTGCCACCCCCACCTCTTTTCAAGGACGTTATGGAGAAAAATATAATACCACAGGTATTGATGTGCTTTCTGTTATCTTTCTATTGCATCTGTATTGCTGATGGTGCTTCTTTTTGATGGGTGGATCTTGCCATATAGGCTATAGCTTCAATATTGTGTTTATAATATACCCAGTAGTGTACTATATAGTAGGGGGAAAAACATGGATGTGAATGTTAATAGTAGATTTGTAACATTTGTTGAACCTTCACACAAATCGCTGATCTTTGTAAGAATTAAAGGTGACATTAGTTACTTTAAATTGTCGGATACTTGATGTTGTTGCTCTCCTGTCTGACATGTGACAATTTTCCTGCCATTTTCAAAAGAGTTGTCTATACTATGTGATTGACTGGTTCGGGAAGCAGCTATAAAACATGGATGGATGCTAATTTTTTTCTACCTTCTTTTTTCTCTTCTTTTCTATTTTTTTTTTTTGGGGGGGGGGTTCAATTGTTCATTCTCTAACACAAATAAGCTTAAACAATATATTGAGACTTTTTTTGTGCACTGCATTTATAGACAGTGTTGGGAATTATAATAAAACCATAGCTTGGCCTTCTCTTGATAGGCTAAGGTTTTGAATACAATTGGCACTTGATAGATAGTATTGAGAATCTCATATCTTTCATAGAATTTTTGTAGACGTTTTCCACTTAATGTCTTGTGTGATTTTTGATATGACATCCTTGCTGTCAAAGTTGTTGAGGCCCTATGTGGTGCCAAACCCAAGATGAACAGAAGAAAAAGAAAATGCTCACATAGTTTTGTTTCATTAGAAAAAATGAGTTTTTTTTTTAATTTCCCATTGTTATATCCTTAGAACACATGGTGTGATGTTATTTTATTTATTTTAAGCGGTCATATTTGCAGAAAATTGCTTGTATGAAATGAAAGGGTTTAAGGTGATATGCGTTAGTTTACAACTTACAGTGATGATGATTTCATATTGCCTTGGTTGATATTATACGTTGCACAAAGTGGTTGAGGACTATGGCAAAGAAGAAATACTTATTCTTACTTTTATCTTCTACCAAATTCTTAAAACTCAAGACATTCTTGAAATGAAACTATGATTAAATTTAGAGCCATAATAATCTACTTTGCAAATTACTTTTTCTCCCATAGTAATCTATGACATGACAGATAACTGGAGCGCATGCAAATGAAACTGAAGCATATACCACTTGTGAATATAGAGTATCTTTTGAATTGAACTTGAAGCACATAAAACCTGTGAACAGTAGATTATGTAACAGGCTTGTGCTAGAATAAGGAATGAAAAGCCAACTTCCTGTTCTATTCTTGTGCATCTTTGATCTTATATGTGGAAATCTCATTAACAACTTTGTGGTTTAGTCTTCTTTGAAGCATGGAACATGATTTTGGGAAATCATCAGTTTTGTACAAATATCTGATATGTATACTGGAAGTATCCAATTATTATTATGATCATCATCATCATCATCTGTTTGTGGCTTGAGTGTGGGCTGGTATTTGTTTAAATGCTGTTGAGATGCAGCTAGGAGTCATTTGACATGGTGGACTCTGCAGTAGATGTGCATGCACACATTATTTCAACATTGCAGCATATCTGATTTTGTTCCTTAATAAAATGAAGTGACGTCCTTTATTTTCAGTGGGCTATTTCTCTTTTGATAGAATATCCAGTGTAGACTATTATTTCTCCCTTTGTCATTCACAGTCCTAAAACAATTACTGCTTCTAGCTGATTCTTTCCTTTTGTCCTATCTCTCTGTTTGGGCCTGTCCTACATGCAGTGGTGCGTGCCTTCTCTCTTATGGGGATTCTCTGTTTGGAACAGAAGAAATGCATACTACTCTAGAACAAATAGAAATGGAGCCATTTAGTCAAGATAAGAAGTGTTCCATGTAATCTGAGCTCACTTCCGTTTTACTTGCTGGCCTATTCTTTTGGTCTATGGAGATTTATTAATAAAGTTATGAACTAAATAAATAATTTGATTAATTTCATCATACTAAGATATAATGGCATAAATTCTATTTGTTTTTGACCTGTACTTAGTTTAATTATTAAATATTAATATTTTTATATTAATTATATTATTTTTTTTTTGTAACCCAGCTGTATCAAATCTAATGTTTTTCAGTAGTTGCCATTTCTCAGGACCCTTCATGTCTAATTGTATGGTAATTCGTAACTGTGACATGTAGCATCCCATGCTTTCTAGGTTGGAATTAATTTTTGAAAAATCTCAATGAGGTTTTCTTGTAGGATTTGTGCCCCTCAGCATTCAAATTTCCTCAAGTATTGCTGGGGATTGATGACTTCCCTAGAAATAGCTTCGACTGTCATACTTTGAATTTGTAACATTTCATTCTCCTTAAGTGTAGCATCGATGGTCTTAATATCTACTGTGATTATTCATAACCTGTAAGGATTTGGTTTCAAGTCAATGGCAGTTGTAGTAGATCTTTGATTCTAATCTTCAGCCTGGAATGTTCCATATAAGGGAAAGGCTTCAATAAAAAAATGGTACAAGTTGAACAGAAGCAAATAATATTTGGTTCAGTTAATAAATCTACATATGCATTTCCCAGTTGTGTTGCTCATGCACTGATAATTAGGATTTATTTTCAAGTACCTCTGTACTTATTTATATTTCTTTCCTCTTTGCTACTAACGAGATTTTGTCCTTAGGTTCCACTCTTCAACATATTAAAGAAGTTTGATGGTGAGACTGTCACAGAAGTGGTCCGTCCTCATATAGCAAGGATGCGATATCGTGTTACTAGATTGCCTCAATATCTGATTCTTCACATGCGTCGGTTTACAAAGAATAATTTTTTTGTAGAGAAGAATCCTACATTAGGTAA
Source organism: Sindora glabra (assembly GCA_020226215.1). Lineage (NCBI taxonomy): Eukaryota > Viridiplantae > Streptophyta > Magnoliopsida > Fabales > Fabaceae > Sindora > Sindora glabra. Next base: position 58,695,300 of record CM035227.1, read on the forward strand.
GACTTTATGTCAAAAGTGGTTGCATTACTTTTAAGCCGCAATCAACAAACTTATATTCAAGTTCACCCTAATCTTAGTCTTCTTTTTGTTGCAGTCAACTTTCCTGTGAAGAACCTGGAGTTGAAGGATTACATCCCTTTGCCAACACCAAAAGAGAATGACAAATTGCGTTCAAAATATGATTTGATTGCTAATGTAGTTCATGATGGCAAACCTGGTGAAGGATTCTACAGAGTATTTGTTCAGCGCAAATCAGAAGAATTATGGTAAATTTGTCTCGTTGACAATACGCCTTAATTTGAACATTTATGACAATGAATGGTCTCAGTTTACATATTCACCTCCCCCCCCCCCCTCCCTCTTTTTTTTAACAGGTATGAGATGCAGGATCTGCATGTCTCAGAAACACTTCCTCAAATGGTTGCACTCTCAGAGGCTTATATGCAGATATATGAGCAACACAAGTAATATGCTTAGAATACATGTCTTGGAGTTTCATAACCCAAAACAAAATGCTTGCTGAGAGATTTTGAGATGAGAGAGACAGAATTGCCATTTTTATTTAGCAGATACGCTAACAGGTAGCCATTGTTTAGGCTTTCATACTTACAATGGTAAAATTATCGTCCTTTTTCTGATTGTTGAGGCTGTGTGGAACATGCAACAGGAGCTTCGGTATTCAATTTTCACTTGTCAGCAATGTTTGAGTAAAGCTGTATTGAGTCTATCCTTTGGAGATTCAATTAAAACTTGCCTTCTATGTGATAGTTATCTGAGTTGCTCGTTGTCAATACTCTGGAACCGAGTTTAAGTTGAGTAGCCCTTTCTGCAGTGTTAGATAGTTATGATTTGATGATAAACCAAGTTACCTGATTGGATATTATGTATCATATAGCAACATAGATGAGTGGATTACTTTTGTCTCTTTGCTATTGTATTTTTGGCACCATTGTCTTAACTTTATCATCCTCTGATGCAATTTTTTTCCTCCTGATCAAATACATGGAATTGGTGCAGTTTTCTTCGGTATTAATTGAGGAGAAAGTCGTACTTTCTTCAACAACTCCACATTATAGTTCTCTTGATAAATAGTCCCCCCCCCCCCCCCCCCCCCTTCAAAAAAACGGCTTTTACAAGAAAAGAAATCGAAGAAAAGGTTTCTCTCTGAGTGCTCCGCTGGTTTATCTCTTGCTCTTGGCAATCTGAAGGTTGTCTCGCTTTGCAAGTTGTGTTTTGTTAGCAACATTTTTTTTACATAAATCTATTTATAAACAAATTAAGATTTAATTTATTCAATGGTACAAAATTACGGTAGTGACCATAAACTTTCCGTTCTAATCTTCTTTCAGCGAATTAGCAGTCATATTTTTTTTAATTTACACAGGTGAGACTTGGGTAAGTGTTATTTTAATAAAACGTCGTTTTTCTATTTTTTTTATTTTTAAAATTTCATGTTATTGTTGCGATATAGAAGTTAATGAGCAGGGATATTGTAGTTTGTAACATTCTATATATGAAGTTCACAGGATTGTAGACAATATTTATAGAATGAACGACTCCATTATAACTCGTAAATAATTGCATGGTAAGCAAAATTTCGTGATTGCTTATATCGTTTGCAGAATATTTTTTAAAACTTGAAATTGTAATAACAAATATAAGCCGCAAAATTTTTATCTTCCATTTGATATTTGTTGATGACTTTATTCTTTTTGGAAAATTATGTTTGGTACATATGTTAAGATTATGTATATATTAGAAAGTTATTTTAAAATATTTTAACTTGATAGTTATTTTTTCCCCTCTATTGATTATGATAAGAATTAATATCTCAAATTTGACAAGGAGATGGTTACAACTTTAAAACATGACGAGGAGTGATCACTAAAAGCAAATAATCATCACCATTCATTAAACATTTTTGAATTTGATGAGCTAATACCATTGAAGAGTTCTGTTTGTGACTTTTAGGTGCTTCTTGACAAATATTTCATGGCTAAAACTTAGGTGCCCATTCTTTGAGCAACATTTGTACTTAAGGGTGTCATCGACAAAAAATTTGGTAGATTTTTACCCAAAAATCTCAATCTTTAGATTTTATTGAATCTTATTTATGCACTTGAAGAAGGAAGCAGACCTTCCATTTTAAGCTAGGAGAAAAAAAAGGATTCCTTAAGGTGCTAGTTAATGAGAAAAGTAAGGAGAAATGCAAAGAGTGAGGTAGATTTGAAGAAAAAGTTAAGGGACAACATAGAAATGACATGGATAAGGATTAAAAATGAATTTTAAGTCTTTTGTCATTGTTTTATATAGTTATGGTATACATGCATCATATAAATGATGCATACAAATGAACATGGCATGCACATGACATACATATGAGTTAATAATTGTAGGTGTTGGATAGAATTCACAAAGACATCTAGGAATTTTCCATAAGCAATCCAAGGCAATAAATAGGTGCTAGGCAAATGAAATTTTTTTAGCATGCAAATTAATTTATTAATCTTAATTGTTTAAATTTGTTTATTTTTATCAAAAGCTTGACTATTCTAATGGAGACTAATATAATTATTCCTACCCATCGTCTCTTGAAGGATTTTTACCTGCATTGAATGCATTTTTTTGCATTTGTTAATCCTATCAAAAGATGGGATATATTAGTTTTTATTACACATTAATGCATTATTTCTTTTTGTTTAATGATTTACTCGTTTTCAAAGTGGGTTGCACATAGTGAAAATAAAAACCTTTCACTTAGTAGCAATAAGTACATAATAAAAATAAAAATTTCTCACATCTATTCATAATTACTAGATTTAAAGCAGCTAATTCATGGAGCACAAATGGGTGGATAAACTTAACTTAAATTGAAATAAATAACTACAGGTGACTTAAGACAAAAAAATAAAGAATTTTTTTTTAAATATTATAGTGCTAATAATATAAAGATAAAATCTTGGCAATAAATAGCCATTAGGTGAGAGGGATTGCATTTCATGGACTCATCATCCACCATGATAAGCCTATCATCCTTCCACTAAAAAAGTCAATTAATAACCTAACACATATAAATTGCTTGCCACTAGACTTAGAGATATGACACTAGCTATTTACTTTACACTAAATGAAACTGAACTATTGATATATTGACTATAAAAGTTTTCTAATTGATGCAATTGCAATATAAGTTCATTTCTTTCTTAAATGAGTTATAAATATTAAAGCATTCCTAACAATTATGCATGGAAGAATACATTAAATATCTTACATGCTCAAATCTATTAGAATATTTTTACTTTTTAGTTATTTAAATGTTCTTTAACTACCATTCATTTATTGGCATGCATAATAAATTCATACTACTATTGAGATACCAAAAATTGCAACCATAACTGAAGGCAAATATTAATCAATCTCCAATTCTATATTAAGAATATATTTTCCTTTAATGTATAAATTGGTTTTGTTGTAAAATAATTGATTGAGTATAAATAATATACCATGTTGTAATGGATTCAACTCCCAAAAAGGAAAGTTTAAGACATTAAAATGTTAACTTGAAAATCTTTTACTTTATTAAATTCTTAATGCGTTTTATTTATAGCTTAGTTTTATTCTAGCTTTTTAATGTCTATGGTTTAGGAACTTAAGGTTCGTTACCACAACAGGTGCTTTTTCTTACTATTTCATGTCAAGACTGATAGGGCAACCTCTTGTCTGCTCTCTTTAGCTATATAATTTGCAATTTTTTCAAGCAACAATGGCTAAAAAAAGAAACCATCCATTAAACTACATGCTAAGATTGACTCAAATATTGCCTAACATATTCATTAATGTAGCTTTCACTAATAATGGATGTGCCTTGCCATACTTTTTTCTTTGGAACTGCTTTTGGACTTATATTGGCTATTTACATCATTGTCAAGATTAAGATAACTCTTTAAGAGTTGTAATCTTTGGAGATCTCTATGATTTCAACTCAATTCCTACATTGTTCCTAAATATTTTATGAGAATGTTAAAAATCTAATAAACTTTTTATAACATAGAAATTAAGAGTGTGTAAGAATATGAATAATTAAAAACAAATATGAATACATAAATGATGAAGCTTGCATAAAGTGATTGCCAAATGTGATTACCAAACTTTTTTTTATTGGAGAGAAAATGTTCAAGTAATTTTTAGAATTTACTAGTTTTATCATAAGCTCCAAAATCAAGGTTATGGTGAACTTAACAACTTATGAAAAAAAAAAGGGTCTTGGGAAGGATTGGAAAGAATCAAAATATTTGTTCCAATGTTGTTATCATAATGGACTACATATTAATATTGAATGAAATACAAGGATTTTCTCAATGCTATTTCTAGCAAATGTCATGTAGCTCAAGAAGATATTTTACATGTGTTGAGAGATTGTGTTTGAATATGATAGGTTTGACTTTGATATTTCATTCATTAAGGAGATTTTTTATGAGTTAGATTGGAATGATTGGATCTAATAGGATTTTTAAGCATTTTTTAGTTTTTTAGGAAGTGTTTAAATATAAATGTTTTTAATCCAAAATTTTCTCACCCTATTAACCCAAACATATGTTGTTGTCCTTTGCTAAAAAAAGTGAAGACACATGATTTTTTGGAACAACGAAGGCTTCAATAGTCTAGCACGTTGTATGTTAGTTAGTTAGTCCAATATAAAGGAAAATTTAGTATGGTTAGCCACTAAGACAATTCAATATAGGATATTAATTTTATTATTCTTAGGGAGGTGTGCATGTACATTTACATGTACATATAAATGTGGCTAGACAAATTTAACAACATAGACCCTAAATTGGAAGGGTATATTCCTGGTAATGGGTAATAAGCTTGTCCATGCCTACACTTAAAGTGGCAAGAGATTTAAAGGCCATGTCATATGTTTTTGCAAGCTAAATAGTCTTTGGCTTGCGTCCTATTACTAGGTATGTGACCTTTTAACTTAGGGTATATAATGATGACTTGTCTATAAAAGTCACATGTGCACTGAATTAAGAACAATACCAATTAATAGTATAAAATAGATCAAGGCTAACTAAACTAAATTCCAACTCTTTACCCTAAGAAGAAATGTAAATAAATGAATATGATTCAATGTGATATACAATTATAAAATTGGGTTAGAGTAATTGTTTACTAAATCTTATTGTCCATTTAGCCTCATTATAGTGGCTTCATTTTGTAATTTTTTTTTATACTAGAAGAGTAGTTAAAATGTTATCAATCTGAAGGTAAAAGCAGAAATTTGGAGATTTTAGAATTAGTCAATCTTCATTATTTAATTAAGTTGTTTAGCAATGACACACTTATTTTAGGCCATAGGGGAAAATATCTATAAAAAATTAGATGTTTAAATAATATAAAATCACTTATTATATATATTAGATAAAATAGAAATTTATAATACTTTATACCTCTAACTCATTGATTTGGATGTCATTTTTATTCTCAATCCATTTACATTAAAACACAAGCATCCTAAACATAATATAGTTAAACTCTTAAATATCTTCTCATAATATGATATATTGGCATAAACAAGGTTTCTATCTTTAGAGCTACTTACATGTATCATCTAAACAACCAAAGTAACCCCATTATTTTATATAATACTATAGTCATCTTGGATCTTTATATAGAAAGAATATCTATTGATGTCATATCTATGATAAGATATGACCTTGTTGTGAGGCTTATGCATTGTCATCTTATAGTTTTAGAAATAGCATCTAATCTTTATACCATCTAAAAATGAACTCATGTTTAAAACCAATTAAGGAATGATTAATTATGTTCAACTTGGACCTATTAATCATTCTTTCACAATTCAATTCCTTTACAAAGGTTAAATGCTCATCCATGTAAGGTGGAACTTTTTTTCTATTATACAGCATTTTAAGGGTGGGCTTGCATGTATATTTCACAATTTATGTTTACCATCCAAATATCCAATATACCTTTAACTAAAATTCTTCCTTTGTGATCAAACAACTTCCACATTTAATAGGTAACCACTCTAAAACTCCACCATTTCCTTAGTAATGTAGCTTTTAATAATGCATCCTTTCGATGATGTCAATTTTTCACATAACCTTTCAATATATTTATATATCACTCAATAAAGTGCATCTACCTCAAGTAAATTAGCCCATATGTTTTTATTTCTCTCATTACATTGATAACCAAATGCATTATGATAGTAAAGAAGAAAGGTAGGAAGTACATCTTAAGCTGACATAGTATAACCATAACTTTTCTTTACATGTCATGTAACTTCTCAGGGTCAATGACTATACTACAAATTACATTAAAAAAAAAGTTTAGTAATAGCATGTCTAACATGTCTTAGCAAAATTAATTGAATAGCCACTAGTAGCAATTATTGCATTAGAGCATGATAATTATAAGATTTCAAACTAACTAGCTTTATGTTTTTCATTGAGGCAAGACTCTTGATTTTGAAAAATATTCATATGGCACCTTAATGCTAAGTAGATACTCACAAAAGCTTATTTTCTCCTTTCTAGATAAAGTGTGGCAAGCTAGTAGAAGATAAGTACATTGATTGCTTCTTTTAGTGCTAGTTCTCTTCGAATGTTAATTGAGTCTAACTTGGCTTTAACTCCATCTTTGCTCTTTATTGGTATGTTCAATAGCGTCCAACAAGATTATTGCAAACATTTTTCTCCAAGTGGATAACATTAATATTATATCTCATATATAACTTTTTCTAATGTGGAAGATCGAAGAATACAGACCTATTCTTCCATGAAGCCTTTCCACATGTAGGCTTGTAAGGATTGCCAAAAATGACATTGACATGTCTAACCCATTCATGAACCTCATTTTTAGTAAAGGTTTGAAACTAGTACTTTTTTTGGTGACCCACTAAAAGTTTTTTTTAGCTTATAATACTGATGGGAACAGGATGAAAACCTTTGGTGAATGAAATACACCATCTTTTTTTCCCATGCTTTAATTGAGAAAAACAAGTACCATTTTTCACAAATAAGGCATGCTTTGTGAAAAAGAGCATGGCATGTGTTAGGAGAGAAGAAAAATTTGTAAGGCCATATCCTTAACTGAGGAAGACAATGTATATTTATAATAAAAAATATAGGGTTACAAGAGATAAGTCCTAGACCTATATACCTTGACATACTAACAGGATTATTTTACTAACATTCCTCCTTAAGTTGGAGTATAGATATCAAACATGCCTAACTTATTTATAGAACATAGGATTCATTGCAATGTGAGTGGCTGCTCGATTATCACATCATAATTGCATAGCTCCAGATGAAGTAATTCCAAGTTGACTGGGAAGATAACATAGCCACACAAGTTCAGTAGTAACATAAGCCATGGCTCGATATTCAAACTCTGTATTAGATCAAGATACCACTGCTTGTTTCTTACTTTTTCAAAATACAAGATTTTCATTGACATAAACACAATAGCTTGAGGTAAATCTTTTATCCATAGGACACCCTGCCCAATCAGCATTAGAAAAGCCTTCAATTCTACAATTGCCACAATCTTGATACAATATTCCACATTTAAGTGCCTTTTTTAGATATTTTAATATGTGCACAATTGCATTCAAATGAGAAGTTCTTGGAGAATTTATGAATTGACTTACTACACTCACTAGAAAAGCAATGTCAAGTCTTGTGATAGTAAGATAACTTTAATTTGTCCACTAACCTTCTATAACATTTAGGATCTTCTATTAACTCTCCTTCTTCCAACCAAAGCTTAATATTTAGGATTATTAGGGTGTCATATGGTTTTAAGCTAAGGAAACTAGTTTCCTATAAGAGGTTAAGAATATATTTCCTTTGCAAAATAGAAATTTTCTTTTTACTCCAGATAATCTTAATATCAAGGAAATATTGAAGTGGTCTTAAATCGTTAGTCTGAAACTTAGATTGAAGAAAGTTCTTTAATTCTGAAATCCCTACCTCATCATTACCGGTAGCTACATAAAAAGCAAGAAGTATACACCCAGATTTAGAATGCTTGTAGAACATAGAATGATTATAATCACTCTTCTTCATACCAAACTCTGTTATAACATCACTAAATCTATCAAACCATGTGCGAGGAGATTACTTTAAACCATACAAAGATTTCCTCAATTGACACACTTATCCTTTCTCCCCCTAAGTAACATAACCAAAAGGTTGCTCTATATAGATCTCTTCATGTAAATCACCATGAAGGAAAGCATTTTTAACATTAAGTTGGTAGAAAAGCCAATGATGAGAGGCAACCAGAAAAAGAAATAGGTAAATAGATATCATTTTAACAATAGGAGAAAAAGTATCGAAATAATCAATACCATAAACTTGCACATATCCCTTAGCCACTAATCAAGCTTTCAATCGAGCAATGAAACCATCTGGATTAACTTTAATTATGTATACTAACTTACACCCAATAGGTTTTTTATTAATTAGTAAGGGTACAAGTTCCTAAGTATTGTTATCCTTAAAGGCGTTCATCTCTTCATTCATAGCACCATGCCACCCATTATGAGAAAGAGCCTCTGAAATAGTTCTAGGAATAGTAATATGATCTAGGGAAGCAATAAAAGATTAAGAAGACATAGGTAAGGTAGAATAGGACACAAAATTAGAGATAGGATAGGATGTAGAGAAGTTACCTTTTTGGGTGCAACTACAAGTACCTTTATAGTGAGCAATAGGAATGTTGAGATCAGAGAATGGATAAGGGAGATCTTCCGAAAAAGAAGCTGTTAGTAAAGGAGACGAAGCTGATGGCTATGTAGCAACTGGTGTGGCACTTGATTGTGGAGTTGGAAATATGGAAACTTGTTTTCCATGAGAATAAACAAATTGAATAGGAAGGGGGTTAGTCATGGAATGAAATCCTGAGAAGTGGTATTATATACAAGGAAAAAAGCATCAATAGATTCAGACCCTGGTAATGGATTAGCAATAGAAGGAGAATCAAAGAAAGGAACTAACTCAAAAAATGTAACATCAAATGACACAAAATAATGTCTCAAATCAGGAGAATAATAATAGTAACTTTTCTGAGTGTGAGAATACCCAAGAAAAATGCATTTTAAGGATTGAGAACCTATTTTAGAAACTTACGACCAATACTCATGAACAAAATAAGTACAGCCAAAGATGTAAAGAGTGAGAGAAAACAATGGTTGAGAAGGAAATAAGAGAGAATATGATATCTCACCATTAAGAATGGAAGAAGGCAATCTATTGATTAAAAAACAAGCTATAGAAATGGCTTATACTCAAAATACCTTGGGGACTTTCATTTAAAATAAAAGTGTGTGTGAAACTTTTATTAAATAATAATTTTTTCATTCGACTATCTCATTTTATTGTAAGGTAATCGCACAAGAAGACTGATGTATAATACCATGCTTAGATAAATATAAAGAAAACTGAGAAGAAAAGTATTCTTTAGCATTATCACTACGCAAATATTTGATAGAAGCATGAAACTGATTCATAGACAAAAAATATCAAACAACTCAGATCGATTTTTCATTAAGTAAAGTTAAGTATTTCTTGAATAATCATTAACAAATGTAACAAAGTAATGATAACCAAGTTTTGACATAACTAGACAAGAACCCTAAGCATTAGAATGGACTAACTCAAAAAGGGGATATAACTTATTTATTGAATCGAGGAACATAAGTTTGACAATGTTGTTTGACAAACTAGCAAGACTCATAATTAAAATTTGAAATAGAACTTAAATGAGGATATAATTTCTTTAAGGATGAAAATGAGGGATGTCCCAATTAATAATGTTCCCAATTAATAATGTAATTGATATGGAATAATGGTGGCTACTATAGCAATGGGTGGGAGGAGTAGGTTGAGGGAAGTCACCATCAAGCACACACAGTCCACTAGATTCGTGTCCTCTACCAAAAATTTTCTGCATCAAAAGATCTTGAAAAATATAATAATCAGGAAAGAAGAAAACACTACAGTTATAAGTATGTGTGATTTGACTAACTAATAGTAAATTGAATGGAAATTTAGGAAGACACAAGACATTAGTTATAAAAATATCAAAAGTAACATTAGTTGTACCACTCCTAACAATAGAAGCAGTGGCCTTAGAACCTACGTTTTCTGACATATGATCAGTGGCTCCAGAACTAATTACCTACCTAAACTTGGAATGTGAAAGATAGGTAGTAGCATTATCTATCTGAATAAGATTAGCAGTAAATGGAGTAAAGGGTGACTGCTATAGAAGTGACAGCTATTGTGAAAGCTGGAACTAAAACAAACGATTATACTCATCCTTAGTCAGATTTATATACTTAGATTCTAGTGCAGGAGTGCTAAAAGTAGTGTTTGCAAATTGAGATGTATTTCATCCAACTAGCTTAAGACAAGTTTTCCTCATATAATTTGATTCTTTACAGTAAAAATAAATATCACTATTAGGCTGATTATTACCTCTTCCTTTACCTTTTCTACTACCACTATAACCTCCTTAAGTACTCAAACTGACTAAAGCAAAGGAGTCAATTAGGGAAGTTAATAGCAACTCTCAGGATGCTCGAAGGACACATGAAAAGATAAACTGTCGAGTTAACTGCCTAGAGCTAGATAAAATTTGTTAGCAAATAGGATAGAGCTTAGTAGGTAGATTCATGAGAAAAGATAAAGCAACTAATTGTTCTTACTGAGTTCACATTGCCTTAACATCTTTAGTGATAGTAAGAAGATTGTCCCATTGTTTATAAATATTATTCCACTCAATATAAATTTGAGACATAATTTTTTGTTGCACATTTTGTTGAAACAAAGCTACACATAAATCATGAATGCGAATTAAATTATTTTACTAGAAAAAAGGATTCAAGGAATGTCTATAAGTCTTTAATAGTCTTGCAATGTACACAATTATTTTTGACATCCTTTTCCAAAGTATTACTTATCAAGATAAATAATTGGTAGTCTTCTATAATTTATCAAGTTTTCATATTATCAATGGGTGGATCATTATTCGGATAGTCAGATCTACCAATATCCTCAAAAAAAATTACTCAATAGGCTTTTTCCATGCAAGATATTCATGCCCATCAGCATCAAGTTTTCGATTAATAATTTTTATGGCAATAAGAATTAAATCAGAGAAGAAAGATTTAAAATCATTATTCTGGGCATTTGTCTCACCCAAACTAGAGTATGATTTGTTCATGTCCATCATTATATCAAGAAATTAATTAGACAATAGCACCAGAAAATCAAATAAATTCAAAAGACCATAAGTAGAACAATCAAAATATCGATTCAAGTATACAAGAAGGTGTGATGCATAGAGATGAAGCTGCACAAGGAAGCACATCATCCAAAAATGCACCATGCATCGTCAACATCCTCTACGCATGGGTTTCACGTGTTATAAAAAATAAGTGTATGTTGATCACTCGTCGCCTAGAAAAAACTGCCGACTATCGATCTCCCTTTCGATCTACCCAGTTTTCAAAATGGACCACTCATTATCGGTCAAATGCTTTAAATAGATTCTCCAGTACTGTTCACATATACTCAGTAGGCATACGTATACTAACAATAACCACAAACACAGGATTTTCATATTTTCCTTCCAAATATGCGACTTTAAATTGCTACCAAATTTTTTTTGTGACCTAGTCACATATAGAAAAAAAAAAGAAAAGAAGGTAGGAGGAAAAGAAAAAGTATTTTAGTTTAGATATGTGTTTAGGTTCTAGAATTTTTTTTAGGCTCTAGATACCATATTAAGAGAGAAGAAAGATTTGTGAGGTCATATCCTCAACTGAGGAAGGCAATATCTATTTATAATAAAAAAAATATAAGGTTACACGAGATGGGTCTAGACCCATATATCTTCGCATACTAATAGGCTTAGTTTACTAATAGCATACAAAATGAAAGACTCTTGACAACATACATCAAAGACTAAAACACCTTTTTCCCACATCATATTTAGGTCTTTAATAAGAAGTGCCATGAAAACATCTATGTCATTTTCTAGTTGTTTTAGCCTTGAAATCAACAAAGACAACATGTGGTACTTCATGTATAACTAAGGAGGTAGATTATAGATCATCAACATAATAAGTCATGTGTTGTATTTGTTACTTATACTATCGTGAGGATTCATTCCATTAGTGTAAAGTGCAAGCCTAAGGTTTTTTGGTTTATAACTAAATGTAAAGAACAATGTATCAATTATCCATTATTGAAAAGAATTAATTGAATTCCAAAGCTTACCATTGGATAATGGTCGGTCCACATGCCATGTTAAGTTTTTAACTTCCTGTACATTAGTAAATATTTGTTTAAACCTTAGTATTATTAGAAGATACTATAACACTTTAATTGAACCCCTTTTGCTATTGCTATTATCATTTTTCCTTAATTTATAACATGGTTCCTTACATTTTATGCACTCCTTTGAAGTTTTGTGATCCTTTCAATACAATATGCAATCATTAGGACAATCATGTATGTTCATGCACTTTATATTTATTGTGTACATAACTTTTTTGGCTTTATAAGTACTATTTAGTAGCTTAATCCCTTTGAGAAGCATTTTTTCAACAATTGCATTAATACCATGAAGCTCTTGTTACTCCAACCATTCTCTACCTTTAAATTAAACAATCTCAGCATGGTAAATAATTATGTAAGTTTGATACAACTCGGATATAAGCTTTTTACATCACTTTGATAAATGCACAATTGCACTTAAATTTTATGTGTTTTATCACTTATTTAGTTAGTATCTTGTGCAAATTAATTGAAAAAGGGTACTTAAATGCCCAATATTTTGTTTTCAGGTTTTGAAGTGACACATTTGAGCATTAGAAAAGGATCCGGAGTCAAAACCGTGCAAATTGTGGAGAATCGAAGCAAGGTTGCTCACCTGGCAAATAACACGGGGTATGAGAACCTTGTGTGGAAGGCCGTGTTTCCTTCTAGAATGCTTCAAAGCTTCACTGAGCTGCTTGCAGAAGAACATGGGGATGAACATGGGCCGTGTCATACCCCGTGTACTATACTGCTTGACACTCCGTAAGTAAACACGGGGGGTGTCATACCCCGTGTATCATGCTGCTTAACCTTCACAGAGAAACACGGGGTACAACATGGGCCGTGTCATACCCCGTGTACATTACCCGTATAAGTTTTGTGCGAAAATTAGAAAGCAATGGGGGGAGAACCGAAAATTAGAAGAGAGAGCCATCAGTAGAAACCCTAAGAGAGACCCAAAGTCACCAAGGGCAACTGCTAACATTGGATTCGAGTAAAGGATTGAAGATTCAAGCAAGGAATTTGTAGAGCTTCATGATTTGTTTAAATTCCCTCTCTGTTTTCTGGTTTTCTGCTAATTGTGTAATGACTTCACACTAAACCCTAGTGCTCAGTTAGGGGTAAACTTGTTCATGGAATTATGGATTTGATTTTTATATAATCTAGCTTGATTTACTGTTAATTAATAATTTGATTATGCTGTTTTGTACTTGAACAAACCAATACTTCCGGAATATTGGATTTGTGTGATAGATTAGTTAGTTCTAGGTTGGAATGACTAATTAATTAATCGGACCTTGCATGATCATTGGGAATATCAATTAGACTTAAGAATTAAGCTAATTGGATTCTTTTGCACAGGATGAAATATCTAAGAATGGATTCTAAAGCAATGTTAATGCAATATAGATAAGTGATTACTAGAGAAATTCTGGGCACTTAATCTTTTGGTTAGTAGCTAGTAGCCTTGCAATGAGGTATAGATTATTTTTAGTAGTCCAGCAATCTAAATTAATAGTAAACCAAGTAAAAGGATTATCTTCATTCCATAATGAAATGTACAAGGGAACCCTAAAGCTGAGTACGCTTTCATCTCGTTTGAATTAAATCTTTTTAATAATTAAGCTCTATTTTGCATTTTACCTTTAATTCACAATATCAATCGGTACACCTAGATAATTTATCTCGAAATTCAATTAGTATTCAACATTCAATCCCTGTGGAGACGATATCTTTTATACTATAACTCGATTAAACCCGTGCACTTATGGGGTCAATCCAAGTTTTTGGCGCCATTGCCGGGGATTGCAACTAGTTGATATTAACAAAAACTTTTGAGTGAATTAGACTAGGCAATTCATTTTTTTTTTAGTTCTTGATTTATCTTATTCTAATTTTCTTATCTATATATAGTATTTCTTTCTTATTTTGTTTTGTTCGAGTATTATCTACTCTTTTTGCAGAAAATCTTTGTATATGCAAAGGAGAAATCTTGAAGGAATTTTTGACTTAGACCCAGAAATTGAGAGAACTCTGCTTAGGAGATGGACAGAGCAAAAATCAGTACATATCCAAGAGGAAATTAACCTTGAACCAGTGCTTGAAGACATGGATAACATATCTTTTAGAGAATTTGCAGCACCTGACGCCACTGGGCTTCAATCCAGTATAAGAAGGCCTGCTGTTGAGGCTAACAACTTCGAATTGAAGCCAGTTCTTTTGTCTATGGTGTAGCAAAACAAGTTTGGTGGATTACCAATGGAGGATCTCAACCTCCATATTCAGATTTTCTTAGAGTACTGTGATACCATCAAGATAAATGGTGTAGCAACGGATTCCATCAAGCTTAGACTCTCCCATTCTCCTTGAGGGACAAAGCAAGGGCGTGGCTACACTCTTTACCACCAGGATCTATCACAACATGGGAAGAGCTACTGAGGACTTTTCTGTCACGATATTTTCCTCCAAGCAAGACTGCTCAATTAAGGAATGAAATCACCACATTTTCTCAGAGAGAAGGGGAATCTCTATTTGATGCTTGGGATAGATACAAAGAACTTCTGAGGTTGTGCCCACATCACGGGCTAGAGAAATGGCTAGTTCTCCATACTTTCTACAATGGTTTGAATTATAATACTAAGCTTACTGTGGATGCTACTGCTGGAGGTGCCTTGATGAACAAAAAGTTAGATGAAGCATATGATTTGGTTGTGGATATGGCTTTGAACCACTATTAATGGTCAAATGAGAGGGGATCTTCAAGGAAAGCTCTAGGTAAGTATGAATTGGATGCTTTTAATCATTTGTTAGCTAAGATAGATTCACTAGGAAATATAGGTAGCAAAGTAGATGCACTTATGGCTAAGTTTGATAAATTTCAAGTTAATTGTGTAAATGCAACAGGTGCTACTGACCTTCCTTGTGAGATTTATGGTTTGACAAGTCATATGACAACTGAGTGTACATTAGGGCAGGATTTCACTGAGCAAGTGAACTATGTGCATAACAGTGGGTATGGACAGAAGAATCCGAATGAACCCTTTGGAAACACCTACAACCCATTATGGAGGAACCACCTAAATCTATCTTACAAGCCCAACCAGCCATACAACACTCAAAACACTCACAATAGGCCACCACCACCACCACTCGATTTTCAAAACCAAAGACCCTACAACCCACCAGCTCAACCCTCTTCCACTGCTAAATTAGAAGGCCTCCTGGAGAAATTTCTCGTTTCCCAAGAGAAAACTAATGAAGAGTTTAGGCAGCATGGTAGAGCCATGGAGGATTCCATTAGGCAACTGTCCTCTAAAGTTGACTCATTGGCCACACATGGAAAAATGCTAGAGACCCAAATAGCTCAACAAGCTTCTGCTTCTTCCTCTAGAGCTTTTGATCAACTCCCTGCTCAACCTGAATCAAATCCTAGGGAGCATTGTAAAGCAATCACTTTTAGAAGTGGGAGGCTATTGAAGGTTCCAAATGCTACCCAAGAAGGTGAAGAAGAGATAGTTGAGGGGGAAGTGCAGAAAGAAAGCAAAAAGGCTCCAATTCTTGATGATGTTGAAGTGAAAAAAAGGGAATTACCTGAAAAGCCAAAGTATGTCCCTCCAGAGCCATACAAATCGCCTATCCCTTATCCTCAAAGATTAGCAAAGGCTAAACTTAATAAGCAGTTTGGGAAGTTCATGGAAGTATTGAAGAAGTTGTATATCCATATCCCCTTCACTGATGCTCTTTCACAAATGCCATCATATGCAAAGTTCTTGAAGGACATTATCTTGAACAAAAGGAAGCTAAAGGAGCATGAGATTGTAGCTCTAACGGAGGAGTGTAGTGCCATCATCCAGAATAAACTACCTTCTAAGCTAAAGGACCCAGGCGGTTTCTCCATTCCTTGTGTGATTGGAAATGTTCTTATTGACTGGGCATTGTGCGACTTGGGAGCAAGTGTGAGCCTCATGCCACTGTCGGTTGCAAAAAGACTCAACATAGAAGAAATGAAGCCCACCACAATTTCACTTCAATTAGCAGACCGTTCAATGAAATACCCAGTAGGTATACTTGAGGATATACCTATCAAGGTTGGTAAGTTTTTCATTCCTGTTGATTTTGTTGTACTTGAAATGGAAGAGGATACACAAATCCCTATCATTTTAGGTAGACCCTTTTTAGCCACTGCGGGTGCTTTGATTGATGTAAAAAATGGAAGACTTTCATTATCTGTTGGGGATGAAAAGGTTGAATTTAATTTGAATGAATCAATTAAATTACCTGTTTGTGAAGATTCGATATGCAGGATTGATGTGGTAGACAAAGTTGTGAAAGAAACCCTTCTAATGGGGTGCCTTCAAGATCCACTTGAAGCATGTCTAGTAACAGATGAAATTGCTGAAAATGAGAAGATTGCTGCATATGCAGAATTTTTGGAGGCAAGCCCACCACTTAATGGCCAGGGATTGAAACATTATGTTGCCGGGCCACCAATAATGGCAGCACCAGACTGATTAAAACAGGGGTCGAGCTTATTACCTTAAACAAGCACTTCTTGGGAGGCAACCCAAGCTTATTTTTCTATTTTTCTTGCTTTTAAATCTTAGTTTTCCCATTTTCATTCTGAGTTTCTAAGTAGTTTGAGGTATATAAGTCATTAGTTATTGATTTAGGATGTTCATTTTTGCACTTGGTCTCTATCTCTGGAGTAAATTAGGCATATATGCATGTTTGTTATTCATTTTCTTGCATAGAAGGCTCAAAATGCAGTCCAGTAAGATACACAGTGTAGAACACGGGGCGTGTCATACCTCGTGTACCTCACTGCCTGGTTAGTATAAAAGATTAATGATTTTTATAGCATTCCAGTGAGATACACGGTGTTAAACATGGGGAGTGTCTTATCCCGTGTACCTCACTGACTGAACCAATGAATAGGAGTTTTGAACATGAGCCTTCCAGAGAGAAACACGGGGTGCAACACGGGCTGTGTCGGACCCCGTGTTCCTGTGCAAACGAGCTTTTAATGGCCAAAACCCCGCTATTTTCCTGTGCAACAGTCACCCTATGAGGAATAGCATGATTCTCCAGGAGATGATGGTGATGGTGATGCAGCTCCTGATATCGGACCATCATCTTCTGCAGGGGGTAGAGTTTCATCCGAGGCCTACTTCTGAGACATATTGTCTGGTCAGCAGCAGATTCTGGCTGAGCTTCAACACATCTCTGAGCGTCAGACGAGGATTGAGGGCCTTTATGACTACTTGGACAGGAGATCCAGGCACATTGAGAGCATGGTCGAGCCCCTGTTCAAGCTTTTCCACCCCTCTTCCCCAGCTGATCCAGATCCTCCTGCTCAGTAGCTTGGATTGTTTCTTTTTCCTTTTATTCATATATTTTGCTTTTTACTTATTTCTCCTCTCTATATCCATTTATTTGGTTTGTACTTATATTGGCTATACATTTTCATTTACTTTCTATTATTTTAATTATTTCTCTTTTATTTTCTTGCACCCTTAATATTCATGTCTGTAATAACTAACAGTATATTTTTTCCAGTATTACATCTTCTTTCTTTTAGATTAGCAGTCTCCTCTTTCTCTCTTCATCTGTCTCTGCTTCTGGATCTCCCTGAAGTCATGATCTATACTGAACAACAATGCTCCACTTGTCAGGGAAGTTCTAGTCCCCTATCTATTCTCTGTCTCTTTTCCATTTACTTTTTTGTACATTGAGGACAATGTCCAATTTTAAGTGTGGGGGAGCAGCGTTTAGAATATTTTGCAATGTTTTACACTTGAATCTGCTTGATTGATTTAGAGTACTAAAATTTACTCCAAATTTAATGATATATATATAAAAATAAAATAAAATAAAATAAAAAATAAATAAATTTTTAGGGCAATCTTTTGACTAAAATGATTTGTTCATGTCTTGCTCTTTTAATGATTAATTAATAACTTAATAAGAACAATCTAAAGCTTGAAGTTAAGAGTAATTAGCATAATTGATCCTCGTGAGATTTGAGCCTTTTTTAGCAACATTCACATTAGAATTTGAAGCTCATTTTTATCTTCTTGAGGGATTATGTCTCACTCTTGACTTTTTGCTCTAGAACTTGCAATTGCTTTTTTTGAGGCTACATTTTATGTATTTTACATGTCAAAAATGATAAGGCCATGTTTCTTCACCTTTTTTATTTGTTTTGTTTATTTGAATACTTTTCTTTGATATACCCTAAACTATTTTCAGCTTTACCCCTAATTAGCCACTTTGAGTCTTGGACCTTTATTTCTAGACCAGCCCATCCCATCCTATATGCATCTAAAGCCACTGCCTAAATAAACTTGAACCTTAGAGTTTAAGGGAACTTAGACACATTATATGAGTTTGGCTATCACTTAGAGCTGCTTACTTAGAGCTGCTAGTTGGATAAGTTGATTTATAGCTTGATTTTAAAAAAATAAATAAATAAAATAAAAAAAATGGTGTTAAATAAATAATTTGGGAAGAAGAAGAGGAATAAAAGCTTTTTGGGAAATAAATAAAAAAAGAGAAAGAAAAAGAGAAGAGAATGAGGGTTGAAGCAAGGTAATATGCTAAGCTGAGCAATGGAACTCGACAATGGTCAAACTCAAGACCAATGTGTCTTTTCCCTTCTCTGACTCTATCACTCTTCATCCATTGATTTTCCTTTCCTTTATCCTCACCATTTTCCCTAATAAAGTCCTCTGATTTGCATGCATTTTACAATATAGTAGTGGAGATTAGAGTTTTTGCAAGCATATGGTAACATTAAGTCCTGAGCTGATTGATTTGAGAGTATACACAAGCCTTATTTTGAGAGTTTAAGTAAACACTTTACCTGTGAGGCTATTCTCTTTTGCTTTTATGCTGATGATTGACTTATTTAGTTGCTTTATTTTCATTTAGTTGCTTGGCATGACTTGATCCTAATTTTTGATTTGTTGAATGATTGCCCGACCAATTATATATATATATATATAAAAAAGAGATAAGAAGAAGAATATTGGAGTAGATTTTTGTTCTCTTACTTCCTTACTTGAGGACGAGCAAGATTCAAGTGTGGGAGAATTGATAAATGCACAATTGCACTTAAATTTTATGTGTTTTATCACTTATTTACTTAGTATCTTGTGCAAATTAATTGAAAAAGGGTACTTAAATGCTCAATATTTTGTTTTCAGGTTTTGAAGTTACACATTTGAGCATTAGAAAAGGATCCGGAGTCAAAACCGTGCAAATTGTGGAGAATCGAAGCAAGGTTGCTCACCTGGCAAAGAACACGGGGTATGGAAACCCCGTGTGGAAGGCTGTGTTTCCTTCTGGAATGCTTCGAAGCTTCACTGAACTACTCGCAGAAGAACACGGGCCGTGTCATACCCCGTGTACCATACTGCCTGACACTCCGTAAGTAAACACGGGGGGTGTCATACCCCGTGTATCATGCTGCTCAACCTTCACAGAGAAACACGGGGTACAACATGGGCCGTGTCATACCTCGTGTAAATTACCCGTATAAGTTTTGTGTGAAAATTAGAAAGCAATGGGGGGGAGAACCGAAAATTAGAAGAGGGAGCCATTAATAGAAACCTTAGGAGAGACCCAAAGTCACCAAGGGCAACTGCTAACATTGGATTCGAGCAAAGGATTGAAGATTCAAGCAAGGAATTTGTAGAGCTTCATGATTTGTTTGAATTCCCTCTCTGTTTTCTAGTTTTCTGCTAATTGTGTAATGACTTCACACTAAACCCTAGTACTCAGCTAGGGGTAAACTTGTTCATGGATTTATGGATTTGATTTTTATATAATCTAGCTTGATTTCCTGTTGATTAATGATTTGATTATGCTGTTTTGTACTTGAACAAACCAATACTTCCAAAATATTGGATTTGTGTGATAGATTAGTTAATTCTAGGTTGGAATGACTAATTAATTAATCGGACCTTGCATGATCATTGGGAATATCCATTAGACTTAGGAATTAAGCTAATTGGATTCTTTTGCACAGGATGAAATGTCTAAGAATGGATTCTAAAGCAATGTTAATGCAATATAGATAAGTGATTACTAGAGAAATTCTGGGCACTTAATCTTTTGGTTAGTAGCTAGTAGCCTTGCAATGAGGTATAGATTATTTTTGTTAGTCCAGCAATCTAAATTAATAGTAAACCAAGTTAGAGGATTATCTTCATTCCATAATGAAATGTACAAGGGAACCCTAAAGCTGAGTACGCTTTCATCTCGTTTGAATTAAATTTTTTTAATAATTAAGCTCTGTTTTGCATTTTACCTTTAATTCACAATATCAATCGATACACCTAGATAATTTACCTCGACATTCAATTAGTATTCAACATTGAATCCCTGTGGAGGCGATATCTTTTATACTATAACTCGACTAAACCCGTGCACTTGCAAGATCACGTCACACTTAATGAGCTATTAAGAACATATGAATGCTAAGTGAAATTATTTTCAACATCATACATCATGCCTTCTAATTAATCATCCAATCTCACATTAATGTCATTATCTTTGTAGACTAAATAACTCACTTTTCTTGTGCCATATCTATCATGTATACCCTTAGTTGATGTCATGGCAAAAATAGATATACTTTTATACCAGTTAATTTGAGCATCCTAGCATAGTAACTTTTCACACAAGGAAACCTAATGAGCTCATTGCCAATATCCTTTTCTGAGCTTATAACAAATCTAATAAAGCTCATTTGATTAGCTAACATCTATTTACAATCCATTACTACCTAATTTGATTCTCATGTAATAAATACCCATGAAATATCCACATATAAAAATACAATAATATGTGAACATATTTAAAAGTTTTAGTGAAGTTAATATGCATCATCAACACGTACACCACCCAAAATCCCTAAATAATGAAATTAAACACAGAAAATCTAAATAAATGGAAAAGTAAATAATTACAACATCAAAATATTCTTCCTCAAGTTTAAAGGAAAAATAAGACATTCGAATGCACTTTAACAATGATAATAATACTACAACGAGTTGGGGCCAAACTAGAGGTCGAACACGAGCTTTGTTGATCTTTGGAGGAAATTTCTCCTTAAGGCATAATGAATCTCAAGAAGAAGACACATTCACTTTATAGAAGTTGTCATTTATTTTCACTCCCGCTTTTATTTTAAAAAACTAAAATGAAGCCATTTCATTTTTCATGTTGGTTATATACTATAACTAATATTTAATATCTAACGTATTATGTTTACAATGTTAACAATCGAACATAAATTATAATTTTATTACAATCATCATCCTCATAATTTTCTACATCAGTTATAAATAAACAATTGACATGTTCACTAAGATAAAAAAATTATATAATGAAAACTTTAATGTTGATTTTATTACAAATAGATGGAAAAATTAAAAGTGTATATAAATGTGAAATATCTAGTTTCCTACATTGATATCTATAACAAACTAGCATCTTAATTCAAAGACATTTGTTTTAATAAATAAAACTAATTTGCTTTTTTTTATTACAAAACAATCATTGTATTGAAATCTTTGAAATTTCATATTAAAGATCATAACTAGAATAAAGTTATTTCTATGTCTTAAAAAGGGAGAGAGTTATTTTTACCTTATTATATATCGAAATCATTATATGTTCTATTTATATGAGATATAGAGCTATCCATATGTGAAACTAAATTAAGAAATATTTAAGAAAGGTAACAATAAATAATTACAAAAATTTTATAATTTTTTAATGTATTATCACATGAACAAATACAATAAACAACCGACTTTTCATTACAATTATCATTACCTCACTAAATCAACAAATATACTAAAATACTAATAGAATAAATAACTAATTCTTTATGCTTAAGGGCTTTTTATTTGGAGGGTGTAAGTGACTTAAATCATCATGCCTATTATATACTATATATATAACTTAGTAAATTTTCTTGTTCCCATAACTCATTTTTATATGTAGAATAGAACTATATTATTCTTTAAAGTTCATAGATAATATCTAAGGCTTACAAGCCTTTATGGCACAATTCATCACATTAGCATCCTCAATTTATGAAACAATAACATATAAACATGTGTACACAAATTTCTCATACTTAAACAGTAATCAAGCTTTTTTATACTTCCTGGGTCATTTTTATTCTTTTACAAACTCTAGCCTTATCTTTCCAAGGTCTTTCTTATCCTTTCATAAATAATTACTGGTTAATTGAATATGATATTTCACCCTTTCCCCCTTACACTTTCTTATAACTCAAGATGCATTCAATCTCTTTCTCATATTGTAGTTCAAATATTTATAATTTACTTTCTGTTAAAATAATACTATGTCTTGGTGCATGGTCATACATGACTCAATTCACTATTATGTAATAATTCTTATTCACATCATATATCACAAGTTCCCATTATTCAAACATAACTTCATTTGTATCATTATCTCATGCTATAGTATCACTAATCTTAATCATAAAAGCTACATTACATGACTATATAGTTTAATTTATTCCATTAAGGAAATGGCCTTTCTAATTTTAATGTCATTTATTCATTATAGTACTAATATACTTCATATGCTAACTACATGTTAGATATCCAATTTAAACTCATCATATAATGACATATCTTGTCATTAAAAAAGGTTAGTACATAGCTTAGCCTCTTGTATAATATGGTTTCATGTGTTAACTAAGTATAGTCGATTATATACTTAAATATAAAAGTTAGGATAGCAACTATAGGGACCATAGTCAATTATGTAGTTAACTACAAGGGTTCAAGCCAATTTTGGGGGCTTATAATTAACTATATAGTCAATTAACTATACCTAGAAAATAATTCTTTAGTAGATATTCAATTATATAATTAACTATGCTTACCCATAATGCACACTTTATGAGATAGTCCACTATATAGTTAACTATTGCCTAATTTTTTATAAATTTCTTCATGATTTCTACTCTTCATCATATAAGAATTCATGTTTTTCAACTATTTAATCCCTTACCAAGCCACATCACATCATAATACTTATGTAGAACACTTTATATGCTTCATATTAATCATTAATTTAAGTTAAACACCACAAATCAACATAATTTTAAGCAATCTAGACATAATCATAAATAAATCTAAAACTTAAGTCCAACTTAAAAAAAAAACCCTTAAAGTTTAAGATTGAGCTGGAATATCTACTCACCTACTATAGAGAATCCTTTGAAGAGAAAAAATTATGGATTAACCATTCCTAATTATCCAAAATTAATAAGTTTAAGTTTAAAGCTTAAATTCCCATTTTTTAGGTTCAAGCTTAAGCTCCACTAAATCTTTAAAGAAAATGAAGAAGAAGTTTAAGGTTAATGATGATTTCAATGCCTTTACCTTGATTATACAAGGAAAATTTTCTTCTTTTAACTTAACTGGAAGGAAATATGAAGAAGGAAAAGGAAAAAAGAGAGGAAGATGAGAAGTAAGGCTAATTCATCTGATCCAAGTCACATGCTTTAAACAAGTACCAGTGAGAGAAAACTTTTTCCTATCAGATCCCTTTTTAGGGTTTCTTGAATTGGGGAAATTGAGTTTTAAGAGTTGAAATGGAGTTTTTATAAAGGCACCAATATTTTCGTCCTTTAGCCCTCAGTTTCCTTTATTTTCATAAACTTATTTCTAGTAACTTAAAGCCTTTAATCTTTTTATTTTAACAATTTTCCTTATTTATTTCATATGAAAATCTGATCTTAATTCTAACTACATTATTAAATTTTAATTTATCTAGTACCTTATTCATATTTACTTATTAAAATTTACTTTTTTTTCTATTTAAAAATTTCATTTTAAAAGATGACATGCAAATCTTTTTTATTATTCTTGTTATAATATAAGATTTCTAAATCACTATTTTTAAAGAAGGCATAACATTTACAAGTTTAAAAATAACTTTCTATAAGGTTGTAAAGAGCAATGTTTGGAAAATTAAACTAAGTTACCTAATTCAACTAAAAACCACTCATGGATTCAGTTTGATTCATGTTTTAGAATCATTTTAATGGCTAGCTTGAGCTAGACCATCTCAAACTGGAAAGAACTAATACATGTTGCTTATATCAAAATTATTAACTAAACTTACTTTAACTAGTACCAAAAGTGAGTTCAAGTAGAACCTAAAGGATCAATGGTCAATTTATGAAGAATAAAATAAAAAGAATAAATTTCTTCTTTCAAATGCAATTACATAAACAAAATATCATTAATATAGAATTAAAGCAAAATATGAAAGTATTAGTCCAAAGAATAATCACACTATAATTTTCAAATTTATCAAAATATTTTATCTAGTATGTAATGTAGCTTTTGGAAGCATAAATCCCGTAATATTTAAATAAGCTAAGGTATTCTACCTATAAAGATAGTTAAGCTTAACTCTTTATGTTATAATGGTTTAACCCTGACTTAATTTGGAAGCTTAAAACATAATTTGCAAACCATAACATTAAAAAAGTTTACTCAATGAAATCTCAAAGGTTAACTTATAGCCATTATTTGACTATCAAAATAATAAAGTTTCACTAATTTCAAAACATAAAAGTTATTGGTCTAAACTAAAATAACATATGCCTTTAATTTGGCACCATTTTGACTTTTGAAACTCTAGTTAGACACAAAAAAATCATGATTAGGTCAAATTGAATAACAACACTACATTATCTTTGCGGTTAAATTTGAACCTCTAAATGACTGAAATCGATTTTGCCTTTAACATAAAATTTGTAGAGCTATTTCTTAGTTTTCCAAATATATAAAGAACATCCTAATCGAACCTTTAAAACTCAAGTTATGAATGAAAATATGAAATACTATAAAAATCTAATGTAACTCCCTTACTTATTAACACCTTATTCCTCAATTACTAGATGATTATTACGCACTCATTCGTCATCTATCTCAAGCTAATACGGAATATCTCAAAATTCTGTACTTTATACACATGAGCAAAAGTCATATAATTTTACAAAAAGAGTTCAATTTACAAAATATACATCCATCATATACGATATCACCAACTATACAATTAATCACAACTTCTAACATCATTGCCCTTTATCATGAGAGCCTTTGGAAGCATCACCTGGAATGGTTAGTCACAAAACAGAAAACATAAGAAACAAAGTTTCCCAGTAGCTAGCTATTGCCATAAAAACATTTCAAGCCATTCCAGATCCTTAAGCAAATAAAACATACGTTTCGAAATCAATTAATCGATTATCATCATATTCAATGCCATACCATTGTAGGAAAATGCATTTCACACAACAATCATCAAGTCCATTCAAGGATTTATCTCAATATCCAGATGGCTATCATAGATAATCGTACCTAGGCCTCATATACAGCATCACGCTGTCTTCCCGGGGTTCCCGAGCCAAAAGGCCTAACACAGTATCACACTGTCTTCCCGAGGTCCCTGGCCATAGGTACCACACACAACAAATGCACTATTATCCCCGAGGATCCCGAGCCATAGGCCAAACACAGTATTCTACTGTCTTCCCGGGTTGTGCCACAACAAATGCATTATCATTCCGGGGACCCGAGCCATAGGCCAAACACAGTATTCTACTATCTTCCCGGAATGCGTGCACAACAATTCCATACACACTCCATACAATGGCATAAAATACAGAAAATCATATAAATAGAAATCAAAGCTTAAGGATAAAGCTAGCTACCTTTTACAAGCTTCCAATGTGATGTTCCCTTAGCTCTCACTTAAAAACTCCTTTACACTTCCTCTTGCCTTTGCAAGTTGTCACTCCTTAGTCTATACAAATACACATCATAGTTTCTTATTAGAACATCATCACTTTCCCTAATCCTCATGTATTCTTTGCTTTCTTCGCTTAAATAAATGCATACTTAGATGCTCTATACTTTGTTTTCAAGCCTTGTGATGACACATAAGAACATTAGAAAAGGATCCAGGGGTAAAGCCTTGCAAAACATGAAGAATTAAAGCCAAAAAGTTCACTTAACAAAGAACACGGGGGTCCCATACCCCGTGTTCAGGGCCGTGTTCCTTACTGGTTCACTTCAAGGCTACTCGACAAAGAACACGGGGGTGAACACGGGCCGTGTTCTACCCCGTGTACCTTACTGCCCTTCAGTCCTGAGATAAACACGGGGAGTGTTGCACCCCGTGTAGCACATAGATCAGCTTCGACGAGGAACACGGGGTACAACACGGGCCGTGTTCTACCCCGTGTACCTTGTTGATCCTCCGAAAACACTCTAAACACTAAAACTCCTTCCTTCCTTCTTTTCCATATTATGGTTTTAGCTTCTCAAAAGGGAAAAAGCACACAAACACCTTCACAACTCAAAGTTTCAACTTCCATAAGCTTCATAAATTCATAGAAACCAATTTAACTTCATCAATTTATCCAAGTTCTAAACATATCATGCCAACACTACACATGCACCATTATGCCTCTAAAACCCAAATGTGTACATCATGTTTCTTGTTATTTTTACACCAAACCCAAGCCATAAATCATCATAACAACATCTAAAACACCATTAAACATATTCAAATCATCCTAAACTCCATGTTCAATCACCCTTGACCACACCAACCTCAAGATTTCAAGAAAAATAACAAGAGCACAATAAAGAGCTTTTAGAGGAGAACAACTTTACCTCTTGCTACAACTTGAAAATCCTTACTTAGAGCTCCCCAAACTTGATCAAACTTGAGCTTTTCTTTAATCTAAACACACCAATGGATAGAGTTTGATGAGAAGAGCAACTTTCCCTTCTACCCCCAAGCCTAAAACTCACTATTTTTGGGTGAAAAACTCAAAAGAAACTTTCTCTCTCTTTCCTGCACGTTTTGAGCTTGCTCTCATGGAGTTGCTGCAGCTTTTTGGAAAAATAGAGAAGAAAGAAGACTTTTCATGAAGCTTCTAGGGGCATTTTGGTCCTTTTTGAAATTCTCAAGGGTATTTTAGTCCTTTTTCACCAAAAGTAAGGCTATTCTTGCCATTATTTTTCTAATAATGACACTTGTCATAAATCCATTAGTCACACTAATTAAAATCACATATTGCACCCCAAATTCTTAGTTATTCATATTAGATCCCAAATCCTTAATTGTTTTCACTTTAACCACACCCGATTCTGCACTTTTGCAAATTAGTCCATAAGGTTTCTGTTTATTTAAAATTCCTTACACTGTCAGACTTAGATAACTCCCCTTTTTAGGGTTCTCTAACCTCCTCTGATCATTCATACTATTTAGGAGAATTAATTCTTTTCCCTACTATCCTTTTTCCTTCAAAAATTTCATTTACCCTTCACTTAATTCCTTTTAACTTGAGATTCACCCACTAGGCTAATTCAAACGTGCTCTTCATTTCTACGACCTTAGAAAATAAAGATCCAAATAATAGAATTGAAAATTCGGGATATTACATCTAACATTAACCTAAATATTCAATTTCATTTCAACTCTATGACATAATCATAAAAGAAAGTAAAATATATTCAATTAAGCATATTTAAACCCAAAGGGCTAGAATATAGGGGAAAATAAGTATGAAAATATTTTACACATCTCAAACTAGAAAGAACCTTTTGTTAAGAAACATAATTAGGATTTAAAGGGAGAAATAGTAAAGAAAGACACTAGATAATTAAAGGGAGAAGTATTCAAAATTGTTACAAAAGACTTAACCTAATACTTTATTTTTATTAAGTAACTATTAAAAATGAAATACTATCATACCTTAAGACTTTGGGTGCAAGACAAGCAAGCTTATAATCTAAAATCAATAATAATTAATCAATATATTTCATAACATAACATAATTAATCCAAGATAATTTCCTAATATATTCTAACATTCCCCATCAAGCTGAAACTTACTAAGTTAAAGCTTGTTACATAAACTTAAACTCTTAAAAATTGAAAGTAATAAAATATAACTAAAGAAAACTTGATAAACTTCATGAACAATTTGCGAACACTCCTTTTGAATAGAAACATTCACAAATTCCAAATCCTTGGTAGAATTAGAAATAACTTCAAGAAGCTTTTTGCAAATTTCTCTTAAGCCATTCCTTCAACTTCCAAGCCAAAAACTCTAATGCTTATGGTTTGTAGCTTCCAAAAGTCTCCTTGATTTCAACCTAAAAGAAACACCAATTAATGTGAATTCCTAGGGTTAGATCATCCCATATTTCAAAAGAAAATTGAAAAAAAGGAATAATCATACCACACTTAAAAAAAAGGGAGAATGGAAGCAATTAGTAAAAAGAGATCAAACCATAAAGAATGTTAATCCTTTGATAAGTGAGATTTAATGCCATGCGAATTGAATCAATCTTGATAAGTTTAAAGTTTTTACAAGAACCATGAGAAGGAAAAGCTCTCAAAGAGTTTTCAAATTTGCAATTGCCAAAAGTTATAATAATGAGGACAACCCTCCTCAAATAGATCCTTAAAGTGAAAAGGTTATTAAACTAATTAGATTAATTGGGCCTAATTTAGAGAGCTAATTAAACCTATTAATTATCTAAAAAAATGTCAAATAATAGGCTAAACTAATATAAGGCCCAATAATGTCTTAAACAACAAGAAATAAGGTAAAACAATAGTTAGGCATGCATTTGGCTAAAGGTATTCAAGTACTAAGTGGAAAAATTGAAACTACTAGAGTATTATATTCGAGTCTTTGAATACAGAACCAAAATTGAAGCTTGGTACTTAAGTACTTACACAAAGTCGACTAAAGTTCAAATACATAATGCCTGAGCTCCTTTAAGCTCATCTATCCTTGCTTCCTCATGCATCCAAGTTCTCTCCATAAGTCTTTAGAGTTCTTTTTGAATCTTCCTAGCTTTAACTTTTATGATTGGACTCTTCAATAAATGTGGAAGCTCCCCTTTACTTTTACGATTCATATCATCCCATCTTCTTTAAAAAGATTTATCCTTGAATCTTCTAATCTCATATCAAAAGAAGAAAGGTCAGCAACATTAAAAGAGGCACTAATGTTATAATCAATTAACAAATTTAATTTATAAACATTTTCATTGATATTTTCAACCACTTGAAATGAACTATCTTCTCTTGAATGCAATTTGCTCCTACCTTGAGCTAAAAAACTTTCCATCCTCGTATGAATCCACACCTAATCTTTTAGTTAAAAGATTACTTTCTTCTACCCTTTGTTAGCTTAGTTGACATATTATTTCATCTTTTTCTTAATATTTAACTTAGCTTGTGCATGCAATTCTTGAACTACATCTACTTTCCTTCTTTAATCTAAACTTGACCCCTCATTAATAGTTAAAGGCATTAAATCCAAAGCAGCTAATAGATTAAATACATAAACAATTTTAAAAAGGGAAAAGTTAGTTATGGAATAAACACTTCTATTATATGCAAATTCTATACAAAGCAAGAATTCTTTGCAACTTTTAATATTTTTTTTTAAATTAAGGAGCATAATAAAGTACCTAAAGTTCTATTTACTAACCCAATTTATTTGTTAGTTTAAGGATGACAAATTGTTAAGAAGAGCAACTCTATCCCCAACTTAACCCATAAAATCTTCCAAAAGTAGCTCAAGGATTTAGTATCTCTATTTGATATAACGTTCCTTAGTACTCCATGCAATCTTAGAACTTCTTTGAAGAACTCAAGATTTTGATATCTCTATCTGATATAATGCTCTTTAGTACTCCATGCAATCTTATAACTTTCTTGAAAAAAAAGATTTACTATGTTTATTCATCATCCATCTTGTGATTGTTAGGTTTTGGATCATCATATGCAATGGAATTTAAAAAAAATTAATCCGAATTCTACCTAAGATATATACAAAAGGGCATAAATCAATATTTAGGGTTTTACCTTTTGTGTGCTTGTATTCTTTCTGAACAAAACCTCAAAAGAGCGGGATGAATCACGAATCAAATGTCGACTAAAAGGTACAGCGTCTCTACAATATCCACACGGAGTGAATAAAAACTTCTCACCCTTCACAAATTTGTTAGGATATATCTATCTCTCATTAGGATTAGGATTAATGCATTTTGGAGTGATTTTAGGGTTTAGTAGTAGCTCATGTGTCGTACAATGTGCTGCCTTTAAGTTTTTTTTTATAGAACTAAGGCAAACTGCATGCCTAATACTACTAGTATAATACTTTCAAAAATCCTAATCATACTTGATAACTATCACTTTATTCTTATCATAGAGAGAGTGAGGAAAGATAGGACTTATCTATTATCCAATATTAGATAATAACATTATCTCATAATATAATTATATAATATTAAAAAGGCATATAGTGATCTTATATTAGAAAATAATATCATATCATAATATAGTTATCTAATATTTAATAACGTAATTATTTGATATTACTTTAATATCAAATAATATCCTATAATATATCATATATATTACATGAAAATATATTATTATTTTAATAATATATATATGCACGAAAATAAGCCAAATTAATTGAATTTTAATCCAACTAAAGCTCAATTAATTATTGTCTCATTCTTACTCCTTTTGTGTAACCCTATAGGTTTTTACTACGTTAGTAATAGCTCATTTGTGGACTATAAACAGTGAGCGGTATTTAGCAATATATCACTGCCACCTAAGTAGTAAAAATATCTATGACTTAATATTCACTTAATGTATGAATAACACTTTGCAACATAGTCCCTTTTGTAATTATATCCAAATCGAACTAGATGTATGGAATACATCATCCTTGTTGATGTTCAATTTATGTTTCTTAATACTTAGTAGATTAACTTAAACAAATGAAAAAATATCTCATATTGATCCATTTAAGCATGACCATGCATTTCTTAATCTTACTAAATTAAGGGGCCCAAGGATATCACTCTTACTATGTAATAGGAATAAAATTCCCATCTACATTATTTATATCCCTTTGCATGATTCATGACACACCTAATCAATGTCCTACAACACATCCCAATTAAAGGTGATACAGGATGACATTAAAGTATGTGACTCTTCATGTAAGGAACCGTAGTGACTTCAGGTTAAAGGACTACGGGCATTGTGGTCACATGAGAATAACTAATAACACGTGATAATACATGTAGTTTTCTCATTGCAAGCTAGTCCGATACATTTGTTCACCAATAATGTACTCATATATTGACTTGATATCACACATCCATGATTCATAATCATCGGTCACTATACATACTAATCTTGATGTATTATTACTATCCTTTTTCTAATAATATTTGACTAGGGGCATTTTAGAAATAGTAAAACTATTCCATGGATAATCATTAGATTAAGTTATAAATTAGGCAGAGTAATAAAAAATATGAAAAAAATATAATAATTTAAATTGCTTGAAATAAAA
Source organism: Sindora glabra (assembly GCA_020226215.1). NCBI lineage: Eukaryota > Viridiplantae > Streptophyta > Magnoliopsida > Fabales > Fabaceae > Sindora > Sindora glabra. The sequence continues at coordinate 58,727,141 of CM035227.1, forward strand.
ACATAATACATTGTGCATTATTACAATCATCTCTATGATTGGCTCCTAGGACACACACCAAGAATATCCTACTTAAACTAGAGTCAATCACTCATGTATCTAATACCAAGTGACATGTATAACCATTATGCTTTTTCTGCGCTAAAGGCTTTGTCATTGGGTTGGCGATATTATCATCAATTGGTACTTTACATATCTTCACATCTCTTCTATCAATGATCGCGAATGAGATGGAAGTGCCTAAGTATATGTTTAGATCGTTGGTGAGATCTAGGTTCCTTGGCTTGTGTTATGGCCCTATTATTATCACAATAGAGATCCACTGGGTTTGCAATGCTAGGAATAATGCTAAGTTTAACAATGAACTTTTTATCCAAACTGCCTCTTTTGACGCATCAAAGGCAGAAATATACTCGATCTTTGTAGTAGAGTCGGCCATTATTTCCTATTTTGAACTCTTCCAGTATACAATGCCATCATTTAGGCTAAATACATAACTTAGCTGTGATCTAAAGTCATTCTTGGCGGATTAGAAACTGGCATCAGTGTAACATTTTACAACAAGTTCTTCCTTTCCTCTATATATTAAGAATGAATCCTTAGTCCTTTACAAGTATTTAAGGATATTCTTAATGGTAGTCCAGGGATATTCACCTGGATTTGACTAGTATTGGCTCGTCATGCTCAAAGCATATAAGACATTAGGATGAGTACATAGCATGGCATACATGATAGATCTAATAGCCTATGCATATGGTATCTTATTCATGCAGTCTTTTCATCTTGTGTCGAAGGACACCGAGCTTTGGATAAGTTTATACCATGTGATATAGGCAAAAATCCCCTTTTGGATTCTTGCAAGTGAAATTGTTTTAACACTTTATCTATGTATGTATTCTGACTTAGACTAAGCAATTTTCTTGATCTATGTCTATAGATCTTGATACCTAATATATAGGCAGCTTCACCTAAGTCTTTCATCGAGAAACAATTCCCTAACTAAGTCTTTACTATCTATAGTGTAGGGATATCATTTTTTACGAGTAGTATGTTATCCACATACAATATAAGAAAAATAATTGTGCTCCCATAAACCCTTTGTAAACACAAGATTCATTTTTATTTTTAATGTAACTAAATTCTTTGATTGCTTCATCAAAATAAAGATTCCAACTCTGTGAAGCTTGCTTAAATCCATAAATTGATTGTTGTAGCTTACATAACTTTCCAGCATTTTCAAAAGTGAAAAAACCTTTGGGCTGTGTCATGTACACATTCTCAAGAAGCTTTCCATTAAGAAAAGCAGTTTTAACATCCATCTGCTAGATTTCATAATCATAAAAAGCTAGAATAGCAAGCAAAATCCGGATGGATTTAAGCATGGAAATTGGAGAATAGGTTTTATTATAATCTATACCATGAACTTGTCTATAACTGTTTACAACTAATCATCCTTTAAAGGTTTACACATTACCATTCATGTTGATTTTCTTTTTGAAAATCCACTTGCACCTAATGGGTTTTACCTTTTCAGGTGAATCAACCAAAGTTCATACTTGGTTAGCATACATGGAATCCATCTCAGATCTCATGACCTTAAGCCATTTCTCAAATTCTAGCCCTTTAATAGCTTCCTGGTAGGTTGTAGGCTTATCTTGATTCATGAGCAAAACATCGCCATTTTAAGTCATAAAAAATTTATATCTCTCAAGCTTATGGCATATCCTACCAAACTTACGTGGGTCCTGTGTTACTTGAGCTTGTTCCTGAGCCATAACGTTTTGTGGTCTCTATTCAGGCTCTATTATAGGTTCAGTGTTACTTTGTAAGTCTTCCATTTTTTTTATTTCTACTTTCCTCCCACAGTTTTTCTTAAAGATAAATTTTCTTTCAAGAAAAATACCAGTTCGTGTGACAAACACTTTGTCTTCATTAGGATTGTAGATAAAGTATCCTTTAGTTTTCTTAGGATACCTCGCAAAGTAGTACTTATTTGATTTGGGTCTAAGCTTATCAGAAACTTGGTGTTTTACATAACTCTCGCAACCCCAAATCTTTATAAAAGACAAGCTAGGACATTTCCCAGTCTATATCTTATATGGAGTCTTTTGAACCATTTTAAAAGGAATACAGTTGAGCATAAAAATAGCTGCCTCTAGAGAATGCCCTCAAAAGGAAATTGGAAGATCTGTATGACTCATCATAGAATGTACCATGTATAATAAAGTACGATTCCTCCTCTCTGAAACACCATTCCATTACAGTGTTCCAGGTGAAGTGAGTTATGATACTATACCACACTCTTTTAAATAGTCATCAGATTCTTGGTTTAAGTATTCTCCACCTCAATCTGATCGAAGTGTTTTAATACTTTTGCCAAGTTAGTTTTGTGCTTCATTCTTGAATTCTTTGAACTTTTTAAAAGATTCTAATTTGTGTTTCATAAGATACACGTATCCATATCTACTGAAATCATCAATAAATGTAATGAAGTACTGGAAACTTCCTCTAGCAGATGAACTAATAGGCCCACATACATTAATATGTATGAGACTTAATAGATCATTAACCTTTTCATTGTGTCCAATGAATGGAGTTTTAAACATTTTTTCTAATAAACAAGATTCACATACTTCATATAATTCAAAATCAAATGAATATAAGATTCCATCTTTATAGAGCTTAGATATGTGCTTCTCATTTATATGGCCCAAACGATAATGCCAGAGATAGGTTAGATTTAAATCATTTAATTTAAATCACTTGGTATTTATGTTATAGACAGGTATTTCAAGATTAAGATTATAGAGTCCATTAAACATTTGTGCACTGCAATAAAATATTTCATTTAAATAAACTGAATAACTTTTATCCTTTATTATAAATGAAAAACCTTTCTTGTCCAAACAAGAAATGGAAATAATATTCCTACTAATAATAGGCACAAAATAATAATCTTCTTATTTAATTACTAAACCAAAAGGTAAAGATAGAAGATATGTTCCTACAACTAGGGCAACAACTTTTACTCCATTGCTAACTCGTAGGTCCATTTGACCTTTAACTAGAGTCTTACTCCTTTGTAGTTTCTGCATATTTGTATAAATATGAGAACCACTTCTGGTATCTAATACTTAAGATGTAGAAGTAAAAAACATTAATTTCTATAACATAGATACCTGAAGCGGAAGTCTCACTTTTCTTCTTCTTTTTCAGATCTTCCAGATAGACTTTATAGTTTCTCTTCCAATGTCCAGTCTGATCGCAATGGAAGCATGTCCTTTCCTTAGCCACACCCTTTTTTGGTTTTAGTGCAGGAGATTTAGACTTAAGCTTGCCTTTGGATTTGAAATCCTTCTTGTTTTTGCTCTTACCTTTGCCCTTTTGAACCATCACTATGATATTGGGTTTAGTCTTTAGCAAATTTTGTTTAGTAGTTCTTAATATGCTTAATAGTTCTAGTAGTGGTTTGTCAATTTCATTCATATTATAATTCATGATAAATTGATCATAACTCTACGGCAACGATTATAGAATTAAGTCAGTGGCCACCTCTTGGCCTAGTGGAGCACCCAATCTCTGAAGGTTCTCAACATACCCAATCATTTTGGGTACATAAGGCCCGACAGGGTTTCCTTCTGCCACTTTGCACTAAAACAATGCTTTAGTCACCTTAAACCTATCATGTCGAGCTTAGCCTTCATAAATCTTCTTAAGATGCTCAAGCACGTTGTAAGTTTCCATGTTCTTATGTTGCTTCTGAAGCTCAGAATCCATGATAGCCAATATGAGACAACTGATGTCTAATGCATCATCATGATGCTTCTTATAAGCATCTTTTTAAGCTCGAGGGGCATTAGCTTCAGGTTCTTGAGGAACAGGTTCCTTTAGGATATTTTTCGCTTATATTTGAGAACTATCCTCAAATTCCTGTACCAGTCTAGGAAGTTTGTCCCATTCAGTTTGTCCTTCTCAAGGACCAATCACAGTAATAAGTTATTTAATGTATTAGCCATTAGTTATCTATGACAGAAATATGCGAAATAAGTATTAAGTTTCAAACATTTAATAAGGTCTTTTTATTAAATGTACCTCCCATTATTTCATTCAAATTAATAGCCGTCACTATTAATTTGGAAAGTCACATTGTCTAGGCTTTCTAGTGGGCTAAGATCCATATTTCACCAAGCCTTAAGTCAACTTTGGCTAATAACTTAAAACTTAGTTATTTAGGTAAGTAACACTTGTCAATTGTATCATATACAACTCTTGAATAGTTAGGTGAACAATACTTGTTCTAGTCTATCTTACAAACTAAAGTCCAACTCTATGCCTTTAGGTCTCAATCTTATTGAGATATCCTAGTTAAGTCAGACCTAATGTTTGACATTCGAATATCACTATTATCCAATTGTATCTCACCAAGATAAACGAGGTATTTTACTTTAACAAACCTACCTTATGTCGATCAAGGCCTTAACGAGTGATAAGCATTAGAAGGCATCATTAATTATTACTTACTCAATATTTCAGATGAGAGATTTTAACTTAATCATTATTAGATCTCACCATAATTAGCCTATTTATTCATGCAATATATCTAGCATATCTTATACATCATATAAAGTAAATGAATAAAATAGACTGTTGCATATCATATATTAAGCAATGGATAAAACTATCATATAGCAAGAACATATGCTATCACATAGTAAATGCATGCTCATCAATATCATCATATAGTAAATGTATTGACTTGATATCACATATCTATGATTCATAATTATCAATCACTATACATGCTAGTCTCGATGTATTATTACTATCCCTTTCGTAATAATATTTGACTAGGGGCATTTTAGAAATAGTAAAATTATTCCAAAGATAATAAGTTATAAATTGTGCAGAGTAATAAAAAATATGAAACAAAATATAATAATTTCAATTGCTTGAAATAAAAAATATAATACATTGTTTATTATTACAATCATCTCTATGATTGGCTCCTAGGATACATACCAACAGTGATAAGGTATAACATAAGCCATTTTTGAAAACCTATTAATAACAATAAACATAAAATATTTTTCTTTTTTACCCTTAATAAACCTAACACAAAATCCATAGAATATCAATCTAAGGTTCACTAGGAATAAGAAATAAAGAATAAAGATCATAAGGTAAAACTTTAGGTTTAACCTCTTTACATATGATACAATTAGTACAACATTTTTCTACATCATGCTTCATGCTAAGCAAAAAGAGATATTTATTCAATATGTCTAAAGTTTTGCTAATCCCAAAATGTCCTATAAAACCACCACTATAAGCCTCTCTAACTAGTAATTCCTTAAGAGATCCTCTAAGTACACATATTTTATTTTCTTTAAATAAGAATCCATCATGCTTATAAAATTTCTTAAGGTTTTTCTTTTCACATGCTTCAAAAATAATGGGAAAATCAAAGTCATTCCTATATAAATCTTTAATGTGCTTGAAACCTAACTACTTAGATTGCAAAGTAGAGATAAGAAGATACTTTTTAATAATGCATCAATCACTATATTATCTTTACCTTACTTGTATTGTATGACATATAGGAATATTTCAATGAATTCAATCCACCTTGCCTCCTTCCATTTAGCTTTCTTTAGCTTTTCAAATGTTTTAAGAGTTCATGATTCATATAAATCATAAAATCCTTTAGTCACAAATAATGTTGCTAAGTCTTTAAATCACGAACCAAAGCATAAACTCCTTATCATAGTTAAGATAATTAAGATCTACTTTACTTAGCATCTCACTAAAAAAGGCAATAGACTTCTTTTCTTGCATTAAATTAGCTCTAATACCCATACATGATGCATCACATTCAATTTCAAATGTTTTAGAAAAATCAAGAAGAGCAAGTAAAGGGGCCAAACTCAATTTATCCTTCAACAAATTAAAGGCATTCTTTTGCTCTCTTCCTTAATAAATATCAACATTCTTTTTAACAAATTCATTCAAAAGGGGCAACTAGAGTATTAAAGTCCTTCATAAATCTCCTATAAAAGCTAGCCAACCTATGACAACTTCTCACTTTACTTCCACTCTTTAGGGTAGACCACTCCTAATTGCTTTCACTTTTTCTAGGTTCATTTCAATTTTTTTACTATTCACAATGTAACCCAAGAATATAATTTTATCCAAACAAAATGAATATTTTTTAATGTTTACATTTAATTTTTTATTTTTCAAAAATTTTAATAAACATTTCAAATGGAAAACATGCTCATCCATATTCCTTTTATATATAAGGATGTTATCAAAATAAACGACAACAAATTTTTCAATGAAAGAGTGCAAAACATGGTTCATTAATTTCATAAAAATACTAGTGCATGGGAGAAATTGAAAGGCATCATTAGCCACTCATATAAACTATCTCTTGTTTTAAAAGTAATTTTCTATTTGTTATGCTATTTCATCCTTATTTGATAATATCCTAGTTTTAAATTAATCTTCAAAAAGACATAGTACCTATGCAATTCATTAAGCCTAGGAATAGAATGTTTATACTTTATATTAATTTTGTTGATTAGATAACAATCAACATACATTCCCTAAGATCCATCCTTCTAAGGCACTAATAAAATTGGCACCGCACATGGACTTATGCTCTCTCCTATCTATCCCTTTAACATAAGGTGTTCCTAAGCAAGATGATTTGGAATAGGATCTCCTAGAATAAAAGAATAAAGTCAATTTAATACTTAATACCCTTCTTGGGTGGTAATTCTCTTGGAGCCACCTTTGGGAGTACATTTTCAAATTTCTATAAAACAAATTTTATAGCTCTTGGCAAAACATGGCCTTTATGGTTAGTGTTAATATAAGCTTCTTTATACAAGAGTATAAACATAAGCCTGAATGCAAAGTGTGCACTCTTCACATCATTCAATTTTGCGTATACATTTATTTTTCCACTCATTTGTTTTAAGCTCTCTTCTTTTTCATTCGCACTCTTCTTTTTTTTAGTCACACTTTTTTCCTTTTCACTTTTAATTTTTTCACACTTTTTTTCTTTATCTTTCTTCTTCTTCTCTCTTCTTTTGTAACCTCATTTGATCCTTATATATTTGTTGTGGAGTCAAAAGCTTAAGATTTATTTTTCTCTTATCATACACAAATTGATACTTATTAAAGAAACCATTAAAAGTAATCTTTATATCAAATTCTTAAGGTCTGCCTAGTAAAAGATACCAAGCATGCATAATATAACATTACAAAGTATTTCATTATGGAATTTTCTAATAGAGAAGGACACCATCACTTGCTTGGTCACCCCATCTCTCCACTATTATTTAAGCATTGTAATTCATATGGAGTGGATATTATAAAGTAGGTAAATTCAACTCTCTATCAAAATAGTATTAACTACATTCACATGGCTACCCTTATCTATAATGACATTACACATTTTACCTTTAATATTGCATATAGTATGCAAGTTATTTTCTCTTTACTCCTTTCCTTCTTCTTTTACTTGTAAATTCAATGCTCTTTTAATCACCAAGGCATCTCTATCAAATGGGCTTCCATTATCTTCATTTTCCTCATAAGAAGATGTTATAGATTCTTTATCCTTTTTGTCACTAGTGGACTCATAGTTTCCATCTTTCAAGATCATAACCCTTTTGCTAGGATATTCACTTGCAATATGACCTCTCCCAAGACATTTAAAGCATTAGATGTTAGAATATCTTTAAGGTTCTTTAACTTTCTCTCTCCCCTAAGGTCTTTATCATTTAGTTTGGAAGAAGAATCTTTATTATGCTTACTCTTCTTTTTGCCACTTTTCTTATTATGTGTCTTTTATATGGAACTTGAACAAGAACTGTGTTTGGAAGAGCTCTTTCTTTTAAATTGCCTTTCCACTTTCATAACTATATGCACCATATCCTCCATGTTTTCATAGTGTTGTAACTTAAACATATTAGTAATTTCTCAATTCAAGCCATAGAGAAATCTAGCCTTTGACATTAGCTTTTAACATAACAAGCTCCATCTTTTTATGGAATTTTTCAACATTCTTAAAACCATGTGTGAAGCTTTACAATTTTTAGCATATGTCTTTATGATAGTGACTGGGTATAAACCTCTTCTTTATAATAAATTTCAAATATTTCTAGGTATGAATTAGTCTTTTATTGTTTTTCCAAACATTTGTCATGAATTGATCCTACCAAATAATAACATATTTGAAGAATTCAATAACAACAAATTTTTTCTTCTTCTTTGTTGAATAATTATGACAATCAAAGGTAACTTCATCTTCTTTTCCCTTTCTAGGTAGGCATACAAATCATTTTTTCCTTAGAATAAAGGATTCTTCATTTTGATATTATCAAGTTCATCATCCATTTCTTCCCTCCTTTGCCTATGTCCTTTTTTCCTTTCATCTCTCCTCTCATTTCCTTATCTCTCATATTTCTTATAATCTCTTATTCTTTCTTCTTTGCTTTCACCTCCTTTTCGCACACTTTTATTAGGTAAGAGCTTTCATTATCTCTATCATTAATATCTACTCCTTCTTTATCATGTTATCTCTCATTTTATATCCTCTCTCTTCTTTCTCTCTTTTTTTCCTTCATTCTTCCTATCCTCTTGACTTGGTCTTGCATAACTCTTTCTAATTGTTCTTGAATCATTCTAATTATGTCACTATTATTCACACTACTTTTTAACATCTTTATAAAGATTTTTACTATAAAAAAGGTTAAATAAAGAATAGGACTTCATAAAACTACATTTTTCACTTGAGTTTTAAGACATTTTACTTGTGTTTGCATACTAAGGCTTGTGTTTGCTTTTAGAATTCACATTATCAACAACTTGAACAAATCGACCCAATCCCAAGTTGGCAAAAATAGTAGTCTAAACCACCTTAAATCAATAATAACCTCACTAAATTAGATTTATGCAAACATAAATACCTAAATAATGTCCTAAACTATATGAAAGCAGCCAAAACTAGCAATCTAAATTACCAAAGCCAAATATGTATAGTAATAAACATCATAATTTTGCTATAAATAAAGTTACAAGAATTGAAGCTAAATTTAAAACTTTATTGTTATCAAAACCATTTTTGCTAAAAAAATGCCACAACATTACTCCTTATAGTAACTCACCAAATCACATCTCTATTAACCTGATAATGAACTCCAGTGGAATGACATAACAAAGTCCAATGTCAAAACATTTGAAAACACAAAACCACAATACCTTTCCATGCCAAACAACCTTAGCATACCTAAAATGAAACATTGAAACACCATGAAAATGCACCAAAAAATAAATTAGATGAATTATGTGGAAAAGTCACCAAAACTACCTTTAATAATGTTACAATCCACCAAAATAGCACTAAATTAGAAAAAAAATCCATTTGAGAGAATCAAACAAAATAACAAAATAAAAGGCAAATTCTATTGCTCTAAACCAAACTTGTCAAAAAATCTCTTAAAAACATCAATTTAGGTTGATAAACTACCAAACTAACTTTATTTAAACCAAGTAATCACAAAACTAGAATTACATGTCTTCACCACTAAACTTAGTCCCAATCCTAATTTTCTTAAACACTCAATCCTTTGATTCAACAATCAAATTAGTCTACAAAAGAATAAAAAAAATAGTCTTGGAAAGACCAAAAAATGCATTTTAACACAATATACACCTTTGTATCAATGCCACTAGCATATAAAAACACCTATATTCTCCTAACAGTCCAAAAGTAATCTAAACCAAGTCTAAAATACTCGTCTCATAGCTAGCCTTGTCAAAAATATGCAACTTTAAACAAAACAAGAAGAATAACATAGCTTATTGCTTTTTATGATGTAATCGATTGCAAGATCAAGGTTTTAGTCATTGCTAAATTTGAATGTACATTAGAAAATTTCCAAGTTGCTAAATTGAACATTGATTGCAATGTTGCTATGCACCAAAATTAATTAAAATTAGTTTTCTAAAGAAATAATGTAATATAGTAGAACAACTAGGTCATACCCCTAGTGATCCCTTAATATTATCTTATCTAAATGAATTCCTAATAATATCTACACAATTATATAATTTATTATGCAATAAAAACATAAGAAATCAATGCAACAGATGCAAAATAGAATGCAAGTGCACTAAAATAGAATGTTATAATAGGATGGATGCAATATGTTGTATGCTATATGAAAAATTATGCCAAACATAGAATGTACAATTGGAAGGGTTATTTGCATGAAATTAAAATAGAAGCAAGAACTAAACAAGCACAAAAAAGAAGCAAAACAACAAGTAGATAAAGAGAAGTCAATATAATAAAATAGTTGATTCAAGGAATTGAGAGCCCTAAATTAGATTAATTATGGATCAATTAAGATTTAACTTTTTTAATTAATTATTCAACCTTGGATTATCTGAAATCCCTGCAATAACTTATGAATCTTACTCTAGACAACCACTTAGTATTTGATTAACTAAGATTAGCTGATTAAACAACCACTATAATCCATATGTTAGATCAAATTTGATTTAATGATAGAATTCAATTGATTCGAGAAGACAATTTAGAAACCTCCAAATTAACCCCTTAATCCTTTACCCCTATGTGTGAAGATGTGATTTACTAACTATAACTCAACATCAAAATAATAAAGAAATTAGGAATCATAAAAATGAACACCAATTATACTAAATCAACATCTAACACATATAATCTTAAGAATTTAGCATGAGTAAATAGGGAAAGAGAAAAATTAATTAAAAAAGTTAACATTACAATTCATAATCTCATAATCCAGATGAAGAAAGCCTCAAACTCCTTGAATCAACCATGAGCTTAATCTTCCATTGATGAAGAACAAAGGGAGAAAACAAGAAGAAGGTAGAAATTGTTTGCTGAAGTTGTGTGTGTCAGTCTAACTGTCTAATAGGTTCTCCTTATTTATTTGACCTACTTAAACTAAAACCCTATTAAACTTGGATTGTATGACTCTTAGGATTACAATAATAAGGATTTCCTAATTTTTAGAAGCCCAAACTTATTTTTAACAAGATAATTAAATCTAGTAGATATATCAATAAATTCCCAAAAGCTTAAATTTCAAGTAGAATAAGACCATGAGATCAATGTAATTTGGATAAATCATAAATATAAAAGTTGTAGGCCTATATCTTATGAGAATTTAGGAGCTAGTTTTAGGTTAATTTGACCTTTATAGCTCTAGTTATGGCCTAAAAATTGAGTTAGGCTCAATTGGGATAAAAGCATAACTTCAACTTCTAAGCCATATATGATATTCAATACATTTGAACTAGGCTATAACATAAAAGTTGTAATTCTCCCTTTAAGATTTCCAATAATATAAAATTTGTCTCAATATGATATTTGGAGCTTAAGATATACCTAAAAAATAAAAAAAGTATCAAAATCTAGCATTTAACAAACAAACTCATAATATTGTAAAATTAATCCAAAATTATAGAATAAGGCCTAATCAGTGAATTTAAGCAAATATAATACATAAAAGACATAAAATAGGAAAAAAATAGAATATTAAATATTTTTCTCATCGAACATTAGTTTATAACTCAAACTAGGATCAAACTTCTCATTGCATACTATTTATTGAATTCAGAGTTGCCAAAGTCCATTGGTTGCAACTTATTGCTGTAAGGCAGTAACATATTCATCTTTCTTTATTTGTAATTCTCTCTATGTCCTTGCCTTAATTCTCAAATTGAGGCTTACATGAAATTTGAACAACAAATTCTTAACACTAAGAAAAAGAAATGAAAGGAAGATTAAAAACTCTTATCAATTTTGTTTTTAATTATTAACTTTCTTGCCTTTACTACTTCTTTCAATGTTATCTCTTTTACCATTAGTCATCAAACTTCTAGCTAAAAACATTGGCTAATCATAGCTAAGCGACATTACAACCACTTTCCTAGCCGCACACATATCGAACCTGGCATTTTCCTTTTTAGTTTTTTAATCAAAAATCAATTTCTAGGTTACAAAATAATTATAATAATAGCTTAACCTCTTTTTTTTCTCTAGCAAAACTTTTCTTTTTTTCTTTTTCTTTTCACTTTTTTTCTTCATTTTTCCTTCATGCAATAAGAAAATAACTAAGAAATAAATAAATCTAAGATAACAATTCTAAATTATATATATATTTTTTACTAAAACTCAAAAAAATAAAAAAACCTAAATTTTACATCATTGGTACGTTAACCGCTTTAAGGTTGTTGGCAGCAATATAATCCATAGGCTCATAGTGGATGGTAATGCTTTAATACAATGTTAAAAAGATGGTTAGGATTTAAAAGGACAAAGAATAGAAAAAAAGTAGATAATTAAGGGGGAGGAGTATAATATTATTGAATGAATAAGAAAGTTGAATTGTTATGAAAAATTCAATCCTAATTCTTTATTTATATTGAGCTACTAATAAATATAAAAGAATCTTATACTAAGACTTTAGGTACAAGACAAGCAAGCTCATGATCTGAAATCAATGATAATCAATCTAATATATTTTCTAATATAAAATAATTAATCTAACATAATTTCCTAATATATTCTAATAACTTTATGAATTGATTAAAGGTGGTAATTAAGTATAATAGCTAGGTTGCATGCTTCACTTAACTAAAAAATTGTTTAGCTAAATTCAATTTGTAACTTAATTATATTAGACTCAAGCAAAAAATTTAGCTCATTTAGTTGAATAAGACCAACTGATTGTTTTCTTGCATGACATTTTAGCTTGTAACTAACTTAATTATAATCATTTTTATTATTTACTATTTATTCATCAATAAAATCTAATACATGATTAAAGTATTAATTTTTATATTTAAAACATATCATTTAATCATGTTTACAATTGTATTATTTTTTTTGAAAAAATATATTATTATAATTGTTTAATTAAGTCTTTTTATGGAATTTAAGTTAAGCTAAAATTGAACATTAAACTTGTTAAATTTCATAATATTTACTAATTGTTATCAAGCTCAATTAAGTTAAGTTTTAAGCACTATTTTGTCAAGCTAAGCTCAAAGATCTTTGTATATTAATTTAGTTATGATTAACAGTGTCAAAACTTAACGTGATTTAATTCTGTCCTTAAAATTGATATAAATGGCCTAGTTCAATAGAGAACCAAATTGCATGCAAATCTTCCAAAATGCAACTATGAGAATTAAAACCTCCCGCTTAATGGAGATAAATTATAAGGGGCACTAGCTACTACTAAGCTAGTGTTTATCTTGATTTGGCTTATATATATGTATAGGATTTCTAACGTCCACATCTATACATGGAGATTAGCGACCTCTATTCTTTTAGTTCAATAGAAAAGCCATGCAATTAGTTCAATGTTAATAAAATAAAAAATGAATATTTAAGTAATGTAAATAGAAAAATATTAATTTAAAATATTTAAGTCAATAACGCCCATTCTTTTTTTTATCTCCATAATAAATACACTTATTAATTAAAGTAGTTATTAGTGATGGAAAATTAACTTTAATGCCATTTATTATTTTATTATCTTTAAATTAGTAATATAATTTCTTTCATCTAATTAAAAAAGTGGAGGTTATCTATTTGACATATAGATATAGAGGTTAGCAATCTCTACACACACACACACCCTTTCATATGTAGAATTTAGTAACTTTCATTTTCTTATTTAAACAAAATATCCACATTCTTTATTGAAACAAGTTATATAAAGAGAGTCTTTTAGTTATCTTAATTTTTATCCAAGGAGGCTTTCCATATCCCTTCTCATTTGGAAAATTAATATCCCTTCTCCTTATATTGTGTTCTCTTTCTTTTCTATTTGCAAACACAAATTCTTGCTACTTTAGATTGTTTCTTTTGCCATTATTTTTGTCCTTTTTAAATTCTTAGGGACATATGATATGAAACAAATATTTCTTTATTAATTCTTTTAAATAGAGGAATTGCAAATCAAAAAGTTAATATAGAACATTATTAGTTTTTTCAAATTGTACCCAGGAATCCTTATAAATTTTTTATACTAGTCTTGCTCAGGGTGAAAGTCATAAATGATAAACCTTTCCTAATAATAGCATCTTTAAGGATTAAACTCAAGACTTTTTAAGGCCTAGAAGGCTTTAGGACTTAACCTATTACCACTAAGCCAATTAGTTGTTAGTAATATAGCACATTATTAATTAATTCATTTAAAATAAGCAAATAATATTTTGGTTCAAAAGAAAAAATGAAGGATTATAGAATAAGCTCCTTCACAATAAATAAATTAGATAAAAATAAATATAAACATATGGAAGTATAGAAGTAAGGAAATGTTTTGGCAACGTTAATATCAAATAGGATTTACATATTAAAGAATGAATAAGAGTGAAAAACAAGGATAAAGAGAGACATATCTTTTAGTTCCAAAAAAATAGGGAAGAATGATGATGAAGAAAGAAAATTGAAAAAGATTCAAGTTAAGAGCAAAAGTAAGAAAAGGCATCCATAAATTTAAATAATGTACTTACCAATGGTGAAAAAAGCAAGAGGGAAATATCAAATAGGAAGGATGGAAATTTTGAAAAAAAGAAAAGGTAAGGAGTCCACTAAGAGGAAATAAAGATTATAGAAATGTCCCCATAAGTTAATTTAAGAAAGAGAGTATGGGCATTTTGTCTAAATAAAAAAGTGAAAGTTGCTAACCTCTACAGAAAGTATAGATGTTAGATATATATATATATATATATATATATATATATATATATATATATATATATATATATATATATAAGGCATATCAAGTGAGGAAAACTTTTATATGAGAGTTAGAAAAATGAATCATGATTATTAGATATGCCATTGAAAGACTATGATTAAAATATGAAATTATATGACCTTTTTTAAGTGATCATGTAATTTTTTAAGCAATCATGTGTGTCACACCTTAACTTTGGGTACGTGACCAACATAAGAAACCATCATAAAATAGCTTTCTACAAGCCTAGATATAGCTCTTGTAAAACCATAGTTAAAATAATAAGGGTAAATTACTCTCACCTTTCCTGAGGTTTAGGATAATTATACTCCAAACCCCTCAATTTTCAATTTTGGTAATCATCCCTTGAAACAAACAAAAGTAAATGACTTTGTTTATTGATAAAAATAGCCATATGGACTTTAGGTTAATAAATATTTCTTTATTTTTTATGTATTTTTTATAAATGATCATGTATGTCACACTTTAACTTTGGATGCGTGACCAACATAAGAAACCATCACAGAATAGCTTTCTACAAGCCTAGATATGGCTCTTGTAAAGCCATACTTAAAATAATAAGGATAAATTAGTCTCACCTTTCTTAAGATTTAAGATAATTATACTCCAAATGCCTCAATTTTCAATTTTGATAGTCACCCTTTGAAACTAAAAGAAGTAAACGACTTTGTTTATCAACAAAAATACCTTCATGGGCTTTAGGTTAATAAATAACTTTTTATTTTTTTATTTTCATTTTCTAGTATTGTTTACTATTTCAACACATACTTTTTCTTCTTAAGAGGTAAGCTTTTTCTAAGTGAAATTACAAATATATAATAATGATTCAAATGAAAGATCAAACTATATTTTTTATAATATATTATTGATTTTGAATTATAATATATTTAAATATAAAAATAATTTTATATTACAATTAATTTTATTAATTTCCTCTTCAAATTATTATCTTTTCTTCAATTGTTCAACTATGGCTATATTTTAGATCTCATCTCATAAAAACATATGTTTATTTCTAATTGTCTAAATACACCTTGTTTTTTTATAGAAAATGAATTCAAGGCAATGCAAATGCAGTAAAAAAATTGACATTAAAGATGTATGAGAATGTACAACTTTGCATTTTTTTTTCTATTACTAAAGGGCAATTTTATCCATAAATATTTGAAACGAAGCATTTGACTATGATGGAGTCTACAATTATCATTGACCATTAATATTTCTAATGGATCATTAATAAAATAGGTCGGAAGTGTAATTTTATACAAAATTTAAAGGGAATTTGGATTAATTTTGAAAAATGGAAGAAGAGGAGTGTATTTAACCCAAATTTTAGAGGAGGTCAGAGCAATTTAGTAAAATAATTATTGTAAAAACTTGTAAAAATAATTATTCAATAATACCTTCATTATTTTTTAAAAATAAACTAACAAAATTTCTCATGTTTTTCAAAAATAAGCTAAGGGCAACACTTAAAAAAAAATAAGGCTAATGCCTAAAATAACTCGTATGATTAAAAAAATGACATATGAAACTATATTACCGAGAAAATATATAAATATTATTCAATTAGACCTAATCACATGCACATGCAAAGACATCCTATTCCAACCCCAAATTTCTTCAATATTTCATTACTACCTTTAAAGGGATTATGTTAAGAGGTTTGCAAGTCAATTTCACTATTTAGAAAACATTAAAGAAGAATGCAATGAGTACAAGTACTTAATAAGTGAATAATTACTCAATCTAACAATTTGAAAGCAAAAGTAATTTACCAAATCACTACTATAGAATGGCCTAACATTAGTTGTTTAACATATTTGACGTCAATTATTACCTAATGTATATATGAACATTGTTGTATATCTAACAAATTTAACATCAATTTTTAAACTGACATGGAATATATGTAATGATTTCAGTTTTCTTATATGAAAACTGACATGTTTAATTCTTGGATATTGATTAATCATTAACATCAAACATTGATTTTTAACTAACATTATAAATGATAATAAATTGATGTGAAAAACAAACTATAATGTTACTTTGAAAACTACTTATTAAAATCAACATTATTTCATAACTTAAATTTTACACATAAAGTCGATTTATGTTAAATTATTAACTTATTATGTCTAAAAAGGACAATGGGCTTTTATAATAATCAAAATGATTTACTATTTTTTTTAAACTTAGTAGTATTCACCTATAACCCACTACATCTATAGAAATATCCAAACATAATTACAAAATCCAGTGACCATATAATTATACAAGCAATATTATTGTAAATAACAGTATTTAAGCCCTATCTCAATGTCTCTATAGTAAAAAATAATAGCCCAACTGCAATACACACCTAAGGCAATAATTTCATACATTTAATTAGGTTCAAATAATAGAAGACAAATAATATGTACATACTACAAAAATTGAGTTGATACCTTTCAATACTAAAGAATGAGGTTAAATTATTTTACAATGACATAACCATTAATAAAAATCTTTGTAAAACTTATTATGATAACAAAAAGGCTATAAGCATATAAAATTGATGTTATAGGTACAATATTACTATTATATGATTCTTTTGAAAAGAAATTTATTACATGGCTTATGCTGTTAAACTTTGATGGTATCATATGTTGTTTGTAAAGTTAGGGACATCATTCTCACCAATAGATGTTGGGAATATTAGGGTTACATAAAAAACTTGCATTATATTAGAAAATTAAAATATATAAACATGTAATAGAAACTAATTAATAATTTATAAATGTTACATACTATACATATAATATAATTATGAGAAATATAAACATAATTGTCTTTAATCTTTCCTAACATGTCTAAAAGGATTTTCATTCCATATCCTTTTAGTATGATCATCTCGTATGTAAAACTTTTCCTTTGTTGTCCACTAAAGGTATTCCTATAGAGAATAGGGGAGTTTTCTCAATATCATCCCCTTGGTTTTCTTTTATCCCTAATCACTAATAATTCATCTCTTCCTTGATAGAGCTATACGCCACTTATGATTGGATGAGTCTATGATATGGAATATTTGTTTTGTTTAGGATGCCATATGAATGGCTTCCTTTGTGAACTTTCTTATTAAGATCCTTTAACATGAATCATAACTTATCAACCTAAAAGTCATGCTTATTCTTAACTCATTTATATTAAAACACAAGCACCTTAAACATAACATAGACAAGCTTTTAAATGTCTTCAATAACCCTGTACTCTGATATATTAGTATAGATAGGGTTTTTGTCTTTGGAACTACTTATATGTATAGCTTGAGCCATTAAAGTAATCTCATTATTTTGCATAATACTCCTATCATCTTAGCCTTTTATATAGAAGTAATACCCATTAATATCATATCCATGATAAAAGATAAGCTCCGTATATGGCCTCTATGCTAGCCATCTGATGGTGTTAAAAATAGCATCCAGTCCTTACATTATCCGATAATGAACTTAGCTTTAGAACCAATTAAGTAATGATCAATTGTGTTCATCTTGGATCTATTAATCATTCCTTATATTATGTTATCCTCTTATAAAGGTTATATGCTCATCCATGTAAAACTGAACTTTATCACTATTATATAGGATATAAAGGTGGGTTTGCATATATATTTCATAGCTTATGCTTACCACCCAAGTACCTAATATGCCATTATCTATAATTTTCTCCTTACAACAAGACATTAGATGTCTAATAAGATCCATAATTAATAAGTAATCACTAAAGAACTTAGCTACTTCCTCAACAATATAGGCTTTGATAATACATCCTTCTAACTAAGGTCGATTTCTTACATACCTTTTTAAAATTTTTATATATCGCTTAAAAGGGTACATTCACCTTAAGTAAATTAGCCTACATAGTTTTACCTTTCTTACCAAATAAATAATGAGATGTGCTATGATATCAAAGAATAAAGGTAAAAAGTACATCTCAAACTAACATAATGTAACCATAACTTATTTTTACAAGTTGTTTAACTTCTCAAGGTTAACAGCTTTACTAAATATTGTATTGAACAAGAAATAAAGTCTAATGATAGCATATCTAATATGTTTAGGCAAGATTAATTAAAAAGCCACTAGTAATAATAGCTTCATTAAAGCATGGTAATTATGAGACTTTAAATTAACTAACTTCAAATCTTTTATTAAGACAAGGTTCTTGATGTTTAAAGAATATCTCTATGGCATTTGAGCACTAAGTAAATACTTATAGAAACTTATTTTTCTTCTTTTTAAATAGAATGTGGCAAGCTAGTGAAAGATATGTATGTTGACCTTTCTTTTTTATGCTAGTTCTTCTAAATGTATATTTTAACCAAATCCTATTTGGCTTTGACTCCTCTTTACTCTTCCCTAACATATTTAATAGTGTTCTAACCAAATTAATGTAAATAACTTTCTCCACATGTATGATATCAATTTTATATCTCACAAGTAGTTTTTTCTTGCATGGAACATGGAAGAATATGGATTTTTTCCCCCATAAAATCTCCTTACCTATGAGCTTGTGGGGAAAGTTTGAAATTTAATTGCATTCATTCATAAGCTTGATCTTTAGTTAAGAAAATTAGAATAATTATTTCTTCTAGTGACAATTGAATGCTTTTTTAGCATGCGATATCGGTAGCCACGGTGTAAAATTCTCTAGTGACTAAGATACACTATCTTGTTCCCATGCTTTGGCTAAGAAGAATAAGTATCATTTTCATAAATAGGACATACTCTATGACCTTTTATGTGAGCCATACAAGTTACTATATGTTGGAAAATCACTGATTGTGTAAAAGATCATGACATGCAAAATGAAAAACTTTTAACAATATACATTAAAGATTGAGTACCTTTTTCTCACATTATTTTTAAGTTTTTAATAAGTGGTGCTAAGGAGATATCTAGCATATCCCAGTTAATTTGGTCCTAAAATTTACAAGGATAACATGATGTACTTGTGTTTTATGCATAACCAAGGAGGTAGATTGGAAATCACTAATGTAACAAGCCATATACTATTTACGACTCATTACTATGAAGTTTCATTCTATCAGTGAAAAATGCAAACCTAAGATCCCTTGGCTTACTACCAAATGTAGAGAACAATGTATCAACTATCCATTGTTGAGGAAAATCAATTAGTTGTTAAAGCTTGCCATTAGTGGTGTCCAGTCTATATGTCATATTAAGTTCTTAACATCATTTGCATTAATAAACATTCATTTAAATCTTTTTATTATTGGGAGATACCACAACACTTTAATTAAAGCTTTTTTACTATTAACAATATCATTCTTCCTTAGTTTATAATGTGATGCTTTATATTTTAGACAATTATCTAAGCTTTTATGCTCTTTTCAATATAGTATGCTATCAGTAAGGCAAGCATGCATTTTCTTGACCTTATAGGTATGATCTAGTAACTTAGTACTTTTGGAAAGCATTTTTATTTCAATAATTACAACAATGCCATGAAGCTTTAGTCACTCTAACCATTCCTTACCTTCAAGTTAAATAATCTTAGCACAGCATATAACCATATAAATTTAGTGCAACTAAAATTTAAAAGCTCCTCTATATCACTCATTATGAAGGACATATTGTTGCTTAGTGAAATTATTTTCAATATTATGAACCATATCCTTTAATTGATTATCCATTCTTACATCAATATCATCATCTTACCTTCATAAGTATGAGATAAATTAGATAACTCACCTTTCCTATGCCATATTCATGGTGTATACTCCTCGTTAATGTCGTTAAAAAATAAATATTGTTTTATTCCTATTGGATTGAGCATTCTCACATAAATACATTCCTCACAAGGATACCTAATGAACCTATTATCAATTTCTTTCTTTTTGTCTACAACAAATCTAATAAATTCATCAACACCTTTAGCATATTCAAGGCTCAAATGATAAGCAAATATCCATCCAAAGTTCATAACAACCTAATCAAAAGTAAAATTGTAATAAACACATAAGAAATATCTACACAGTAAAGAATACATAAATAAGTGAATAATATAAGAATTTTAATGAAGTTGCTAAACATATATTAACATCTATTCCACTTAAAACCTCATAAAAAGAAACCAAACACATAGAATCCAAACAAAAAAAAAATCACAACATCAAAATGTTTTTCTTTAGGTTTAAAAGAAAAAAGAACTTCACTGAATGTAGCTCAACACAATGAAAAAGACTTTAGCAAGTTAGGGGGTAAATAAAAGGTTGAATGTGAGCTTTATTGAACTTTGGTAGGAATATCTTATTAAGACACAATGAACCTTATAAGGAAGATCGAAAAACTCTACACTTTGCTTTTTGGTGTCAAGTTAGAGATTACCATTTATTTCAACCTTTGCCATCATTTTCATAAATTATTTGGAAAGAAAAATGATGTTATTAGATATTTCATGTTAGCTTTATACTAAAACCAACATAATAAATCCAATGTATTATTTATGCATTATCAGCAATTAAATATAACATGTCAACTTCTAAACAATTATCATCTTAATTCCTTTATATGTTGATTGTAAATAATAATTGATATGTTATAATAGAAAAAAATACAACTACAATGTTAATTTAATAAAAGAAATTGACATTATTTAATAGCTATTCTCTATAGTACAATAATGCTTGAATATGAGAAATCTAGTTTATGTTCGTTATTATAATAAGTAGACATCATAACATAAGGAAAAAACTATCATGGTTTTTTGTCTTTCTAATTACAAAACATTGAAATATTTTGAATTTTTAGATGAAAGATAACAACTAAAAAAGAGAAATGTTTAAATGTTTTAAGCAAACATAAAGTTAATTTTATCTTATTTTGCAAATGATGTATATGTTATGTTCTTAACCAAATAGAATTATTAACAAGTGAAAACTAAATATAAATTTTAAATAAAGTAAATCAAGAAATATGAAAAAAGAGACAATAAATAATTATGAAAAAATACAATTTAATTTATATACATATATACATCATTACATGATTATATCAACAAATGAAATGAATAACTAGTTTTTCATTACATATTCTAAAAGACATGACATCAAGATGTTGACAAATATAATGTTTCATCATTATTGCCAATTGATTAAGTTAACTAGATTTTTATATTTTTCATATTACTTGAGGTTGCTTCTGGGTTGGAAGAGTATAAGCGACTTATTGTCTTAATCCTCAAAAAGAAAGATAACATCTATAGCACAGGTAAGCATAAATAAGTTCACTTCTGTAATTTCTCTTCCAATGTAATAGTAAGATAAACTGAAAGGCTAGCTCATATTTTTTATACTTAATTACAATGTGGAAGCTAGCTCTCTCCTTATAGATTGAGGTGAATGTGTGAAAAGGATCTAGACAATACACCATTTTTAAGTTAGAGGTAACTCCCTCACTCCAATTTATAAGATGGGATCCTCTTTACATAGTACAATTAAGCATATAAGAGCCCATTCTTCAAGTTTTTCCTCATCATAATAGTAATAAAAATGGAAAAGCTAGCTCATATTTTCCCTTGCTTAATTACATAGCAAGGGAAAATCTCATCTTGCAGATTAAGTAGGTTGTGAGGAAAGTTTAAGTAATATATTTGCCTTCATTACCAATCTAAGAGTGTAGATCAAATACAAGGAAACACCCATTCCATCCTAAGAATCATATTTATAGATGCTTTTATTTAGGTCAAAGGCTTTGCCTCTTTTGATATCTTTAAATGTTCTTTTTAAAATGGAAAAAGAACTATCTTTAAATTTGAACTAAACTATAGAATTAGATAATAGAGATAAAGGCATTACCAATAAAACTATTTGAAATGGATACTAAGAGCTTAATTTATAAGCAAATTTATAAAATATTAGACACTAGTTATTAAATCACAACTGACATAAAGGTTTGGTAGTTAAAATTGTTGCATTTTGAAGTTATTAAATTAAAAGTCTGGGGATGGATGCATAAGTCTATAAAAAAATGCAGACTTAGATCCTTAAACATAAAGTTTACTTGAATGCAAACCTGAAATGATCTAGTCCATAAAGGCTACAAGTATTGCGAGCTGGATCAAACTGAATGCACTTTTTTTTCATTTTTAATTCTATTTTTCAAACCAAATATAAAATATCCAACTCAAATTTAAACTACCTAAATCTATATTTCAATTATCCTAACCCCCAAAAAGTTAAAAAATAATTAAAAAAAATAAAACTTCTTTCAAACCAGAACTAAAATAAAATAATAAAATAATAACTATAAGATATAAACTACTCAATTAGTCATTAAACTACTAATCTAGTCATTAAAACAAACAAAGTTAATACACATCCTTAATACCTTATTACAAGGTTCTTGTAACTTTAGCAAGTCTTTAGTGCCATTTTCCTATCAAACCTTTATAGTACTATTTAGCATTACCAATAGTCATTCATTATGTGCCTAAAATGTTGCATAAGAAAAGAAAAGCAATAAGTTGTGGTTACTAATGAATAATGGCTATGGGTGGAAAATAATATATAAACATTTTAGATAAAAATATTTTTTTAAAATGCATAGTTTGTGAACTTATCAATTGAGTTTGTGGATTAGAAGTTATAGGACTAAGACTTCAAAATTTAAATTTTGCAAATATTGCAAACCTATCTAGTCCAACCCGATCCATTTGGACTAGGTCTATGAGGACCTATTTATAAACAAATCAAATAAATTTATTAAACAACTTTATGATACTTCTTTTAGACTTAATTATTATAATGATTGATGTTATAAGTGTTCATAGTCTTTATAACCTTTTGAATGTTGAAGTATAATTTAAATGAGCTAACCATTGACATAACTTTAACATTAACTATTAACTTAAATTGACGTGGTAACTTATTTGAGGCTTCTAATAACATCATAAATCCAAATATTAATTGTTAATTGATTTTTACTTACAACCAATGTCTAAGATATAAATATTTTATGTAGTTTTCAATAATATCATAAATACAAACATCAATTAGTTGTAGATAATATTTCAATGTTAGTTCATTTGTACAATCGATATAACCAATGTGTGAAATACAAATATTCTTTGTAACTTCCAATAGCATTGTAAACAAAAAATTTAATTGGCTATTAATATGCCTTTAGATAGTGATTTTGTATAAAATCGATGTTTAATCTTCCATACATATTTTTTGCTTTAATGTTTAGTATCTCTTATACAACATGTATTTAAAAATTGATTAGTCAAAGTAGAAATAAGTTTGTGTTTAATATCCACACTGGATTTTATTAAATAACCAATGTGGTTTTCTATATTTTTTTAATCTAATACACTATAAATACAATTTTACACAAAGGAATCTTATAAACATTGGATAATTTTATACAATGATATCATTATGCAGTAAATATCAAAGATGACAGCAAGAAAAATTTAAATGTATTTGAAAATAAAGATCAAATGAAGAATTCAGTTACAATAGATCATTATATGAAGAAAATTACAAATGAAAATGCAAAACACTTTTACAACTGTATATATTCCATAAAATAACCTATACAAAAACTATACTTTTACAACATAATAACTATTCATCTAAATTTAGACCCTAACATAGATCTTTGTTGCAAATATTCATATTGATGTAAGATGATCACTATTTAAATTTTTTATGAATTTGTGGAAAAATTGAATCCAAGACTATAGTGCCTCTTGCTATTCAAAAGTAAGAGACATTAAATTCTTGAATGGGATTCTTTCATAAAATTCAAAACATTTCTAAAGAATGGGTGAGTTATGTTCAAATTCAGCCAAAAACATAAAAAAAGTGCAAATGAAATTTATAGGCACTAAGAGTAATAATAAACATTGATTATTAATAAAAGACTAACACCTAATGCATCACGCTATTTGAAGTGAGCAACCATTCATATAAATTTCAATGTTGGCTAAGTCCAAATTGATGAGTAAGTTATAATAGTCATTAATTATGAATAATGATCATCATCTTAAATTTTCATAAAATTAACTCTTCATCTCTTATTAAATATTATGACTTTACAATGTCAACATTTTATTTGAACTGGCATGGTAAGTTGCACTAATTTTAAAAAATGTCATCATACCATTATATATATTGATTCTCACTTTAACCAACGTTAATATATTGACATTGTATGGCAATTTTATAGTAATGGATGTTATATTTCATGATTTGTCAAAGTTTTTTTTCATAAAGCATAAAGTATATGAAAAACTATAAAACTAGCATAAGTATATACAATTGGAACAATAATATTTTAAAAAAACTAACAACTTAAACACTTAGAATTCAATGAAATCTTCATATAAAAAACATACAAAAATCAAAAGTATAAAGGGCTAAACCCTTTATTGGGTCTAAGCTAAATCTAGGACCTTAGTTAAAAAACTCAATATCCATCTAGATTCACCCTTATTGCTACAAACAAAAATCTTTCCATATGCTTCTTGTAACAACCATAGCAAATAGATAATGCAAGTGCACTTAGGGGCTTCTTAAGGAAACTCCCAAGGATCCATTTGTTATCAAAATCATTTACTTTACTCTTATAAACATTTAAATAGTGTCATAAGTTCCATATAAGAAATAGATGCATATACAAAGTTTTTGGAATGTAAATGTCTTCAACTATATATATATAAGAATTCAATATCATATTTGTAATTGAATCCAATAAATTTCATTTCCGACATAACAATCACATAAACACCTTATATTCAAGTTTATTTCCAATCCATCAAAAGTTTTGTATATAGATATCATGAAGTAATCATTTAAACTAGTAAATGCTCAAAATAACTTTAGCTCAATATCAATCATTATCTAAACATAACAAAAAACATAAAATAATCTTACCATTTCTAGTTAAAATAATTTGGCTTTCTACACATACTAGTAAACAATAATTTTAAAGATTGTGAAGATAAATTTTTATCATGCATGTATATTAATAAATAATTCTAAATAATATCAATAAATATAAATACAAGAATAAAAATTTGAAATATGTAAAAATATATTATGATGACGAGTCAGAGTAGAATACCCACTCGCTTTGATTAATCTCTTTGTGGTTCAAATCTTCTGAATAGAAATGTTGATTCAACTAGGAGTTCTAATCTAAAATTGATAGTAATTTAACATTAAATCAATCTCAAATTTTTATTTAGAAATTCAAACTTCATACTAAAGTAATAGACAAAACCTAAGGTTCAATTTGGGTTGCTTAATTAAAAGCGCATACCTATTCCTTCTGCAATTAAGCTAAAAATTTCCATAATCATTTTTAATCATTGCAAAACATGCAATGCATAGCTAGAAAAATTCAAGAAAATTCCAAGTTTCAATAAAGTGGGGGTTAGGGTTTATATATAGGTTTTTATATTCATAAAGGCCAAGAAATTTTAGTATAACTTGAAAGTGATTATATAGAAGTGTTTACCTTAGGAAAGGTGATGGTAGCTTATATTAAGCTAACTACCCATTGCATTTTGCTGACTGCTCAAATAGGGTAACAAATGATCCAAGATGATGGCATGGTTGGTGCTGCAACGAAGCTTTGCACAAGATCAAACTGATAGAAATTAACAAATGGAAGCTGTCTGTGGTGGCATGAAATGCTACTGACGTTGAAGGAAGCATTCAAATGCCGGGAAAGGGCAATATTAAACATATTGGTTCTATTTTAGTGTATTCATATCAAAAGGTAATTTTGGCTTTTATATTTGTTTTGGCTTTTATATTTACTTTGGAGGTTGTGTGTTTTATAAAAAGCGGGGATAAAAAAATATAACAATTTAATGCAATCCAAAATTAGGGGGATTTAGAGCCAGTTTTTTTTTCTTTTTTCTTTTTTATGTTAAACGTTGTCTTGTGTTTAACATGATAAAAAGAAGGTCTGGTGCCTTCTTCTTCTTTTTTTTAATTTGAGAGAAAAGTAATAAAAAATAAATAAGGATAAATTAAATAAAATAAATTTAGATAAAAGTTTTAACATTTAAATGTAAGCATAAAATGTACAATACAAAATACGAAATACTAAGTTAGATGAAAATTAATTGTAAAACTTATGATCTAATATAATTGCTCAAATACACACTTTTATTTACAAAATTTCCATTTTGCCACTTTCAAATTTTCAAAATTCTTTTTAAAATATTCACACATAATTTTTTTTTGTATATGTCAAAGCGTTAGTTATTAATGATTAAGATGGATAGTACTTAAGAATAAAATTTAAAAAGATAAATTATAAAATTATTTAGTTAATTTTTAAATTAGCTATTACAAAATATTTAATTTCTTTAAGTCACTTTTGTGATTCATAAATTAAATTTTTAAAATTGAATATTATATACTTCCTTTAAAAGTATTTAAACATAAGTTCTTTTCTATCACAAACCAAGCCAATTTGTGAATAATAAACATAGATATTAGATAATACTTCAACTTAAAATTTCTAAATAAGTAGATTGATAAAATAATTTACAAAATTTCTAAGTAAATTATTGCAAAAAATTTAATAACTTTGAAACACATTGAAAAAAAATTATAAAACTCATAATAAAAGAAAATTTTTACGAGAATCATAAAAAATTCATTTAAAAAAGTGACGTGCATTACCAAAAACATGTGCATATAATTTAGGCTAAATTAATCTCTTACTCTCTATAATTTTAGCAAATTTTAAAATTGCTCCCTATAATTTTTTTTTTCTAATTGGGTACTTATGGTTCTAATCTATTTTCTATTGGCTCCTAGTCAAGAGATAGATGTTAAATCCATTAGTGAGTTGCTGACATAGCTATTATTTTACTATGTGTACATAACAAGTTGGCTTCTATATGGAATAACCTTTGTTCCTTCTCTACTTATACTTTTATCAAATTTTAAAATTGCTTCTAATCGAGTACTTAAAATTATAATTTTTTAATCAACTCATTTTTTTAATTTGAAAATACTGAGTGCTAACAATTTCTTCAAGTTAGTATTTATCACAGAAATTCATCAATGCAGTTCTATGAATTCCTTAATTTTTTTCATTTTGTAATTTTTGATAAAAATTTATAATTTTTTGAAATATTCTTATGCTGTAAATTTAACCAATGAACTTATAACTTTTTATATATTCAACTCTCACATCAAAATTCATACAAAATTATAATTTTTCAAAATAAAAAAGTCAAAATTTTAAATATAAAATTACAACACATAAAAAACTTACAATATACTCATAATTCTATTATTGTAAATTTGAAAGGATTTCATGCTATCAAATTTGTAAAAGAACCTATGTGAAAATTCTTCTTAAATTTTTTTAAGCGGTTGGATTATTTTGAATTTTTAAATTACAATAACAATAATTTTTATTTTTATCTAAATTACATAATTATATGAATTTTTTGCATAATATAAAAAATGTGTATAATTAATATATAAAAAGTTATAATTTATTAATTAACTTCATAATATAAGAATGTTTTAAGAATAAAAAAATATAAATTATATAAAATTTTTTAGACAATTCATGGAAATACTTTGATGGGTATTTTGATATCAATATGTGTTTTTCCTAATAAAAAGGAATAAAATTGATTCATGTAAATTTGTTAGCCTCAATAATTATAATTATTCAATTTAGAAACAAAAAGTAGAAATCAATTATAATTATCGATATCTAATTAGAAGTAAATACTCTTTCCATTTTTTAGATGTCAAATTTTGAAGAAATTTTTTTTTATTTTTATTTGTCACTTTAGAATTCTAATAACCCATTAAATATTCTTTTTTTAAATTTACCCTTCTTTTTTATTAATAAATGCTTCATTATTTTATACTATCAATCAACTTATATTTTTTTATCACATTTCTCTCTCTATAGTTGACCATCTTGAATTTTGTCATAAAAAGGTAATATTAAAAAGTTTATTAAAAATAAATAAATTAAATTACTTTCTTAATATATATGAAATCGATTAATTATGACTGATAAATAGGAACGAAAGAAGTAAATCATAACTTCATAAGGAATAGCTTTAAAATTCATTGAAATTACAAGGAGTAAAAAAAATTAAAGCATATTCCACATAGGCACTAATTTGTCATGCACACACCTGGTGAAATAACAACCATGTCAACAATTTATTAATGGGCTTAATGTCTATCTTTAAATAAGGAGCTAATTAGAAAAGAATTATAACCATAAGTATCAAATTAGAAACAAATAAACTATAAGGAGCAATCCAAAATTCATTGAAACTATAGGAAGCAAGAGATTAATTTAACCTATAATTGAATAGTTGAAATGATACATCACTCATAATCATTAAAGAGGATAAATGATATTTTCTTATAGTTTTTAGATTTTTAGCTTTCTTAAGGTTTTAATGGAGAAGGACAAGGAGTGCACAATGGAAGAGAAAAATTTACTATAGAGAAGTGTCAAAAAAGTTAAAAATAAAAGAGAATTATTATTCTAGGAAGAAGGATAATCATAGCTATGAAGACTTAGTGATAGGTGAAAAAGATTTGGAAGACTCAAACATAATGAGGTCTTATAAGGCTTGTTTGTCCCTAAAATAAAAGTGATATGGTTGAAGATATTGAAGTTAATGTTGATTCAAATAACTATAGTGATTTTGAAATAATAAAGGATAATAATGAAGTAAAGCCTTGCCCAAATTTTATTATATCCCAAAAAGAAGAAAAAAGAATGAATAGGCCATGGAAGCAAACTCTAATCATCAAATCACATAAAAGGAAGATTGATTTCATAGCCTTGGAAAATAATTTATATCAACTATAAGCTAAAGATAATTTTCTTAACATAATTGATCTCTTCAATGATTATTTTTTAATCAAATTCAATGTGAAAGAAAATTATGAATGTGTGTTATCAAGTGATCCTTGGACAATTTATGACCATTATCTAACTATTAGATAGTAGAAGCCAGAATTTGATCCAGAGAAAAATGATATTGATCATGTTGCTATTCAAATTAGATAGCTACGTTTACCAATCTAACTATATGATAAGAAGTTCTTGACATTTTTGGATAATCAAGTAAGGAAAATAATTAAAATTAATAACATAACAATTGATCGAGCTAAAGGAAATATGTTTGAATTTATCTTAAGATCAATCTTAAGGAGAAATAGTTAGCTAATTTTTCCATTGAAGGAAAAAAATATTGTATTGTATATGAAAGTATTCACATTTTATCTTTTCAATGCGATAAATATGATAATTTTACTAATCATTGCCTTTTGAAGTTGATTGAGATAGAAAAAGATAAAAAAAATGCTAAAATATCATAAAGGCAATTTGTTGATGGAAAGGAGATTATTCCTAAACTAGAGGCTTACGAAGATTGGATGATAGCCCAAAAGAAAAGAAGGCCTTGAAACCCCAATAGTACTAACTAAAATAAAATTTCTATTAAGGTTAATGTAACGGTCTTTCCGTTAATAGGTAATATAGAATCATTATAACGTAAGAATACGACTAGATATTTTTTATATGAACTTGGGGTTACCTTAAATGGCCTTAAACTATTTCTTTTCTAACTTGTTGAAAGGATTTAATTTGATTTGTACTCTTGTTTAACTTAATTTCACAAACAAAGTTGAGTCTGTTAGAATTCCAAAAATTTTTTAAAGTCTGAGTGCCTTCCTCAAAGGGCTATATAAAATATGTATTATTTGAAAATAAAAAATTCTGGTAATTGTTCCTCTTGTATTTTTGCATTAAAGATGATTTTTAATGAATTTTTGGAAACCTAAAAGGACTATTTTGAAAAGACACTATTTTTAAAATTTTATAAAATTTAACATTTTGAATTAAAACTCAAAATCTAGATTTTTATTCTTTGGAGTTTTACTTTTCTTGAATTTTTTTTGAATCCAAATAGGGGGTATTTCCTTATTTACATTTATATCATAAGTAAATGGAGAGCAAAATTTTAAAGAGGAAATGAGGATATTTACTTAAACAGTAAAAATGTAAATAAGTTGCTGAACCCGTGATCCAATATGCTGAGCCCTGAACTCGTGACCTAGTAGCCCAGCACACTGACCTAGTGCGCGATCCATGGACCCAACTCGGACCAGACCTGAAACAAAAGCCCTAAAACAAGACAGAATCAGGCAGCAACATAGAAAACATGAAACCTAGCAGCAACAACACAGAACAGAATGTAGCAAGTCTCTCTTCAGCTCCTTTCTTCTTCTTCCTTCCCTTCCACTCCTAATCATACAAAACAACTACCTCCCTTCACGATTTTGCATGTTTTCTTCAATTTTCTTCCTGTTTTCTCCTATTTCTTACTGCTATTTTTGAATAATATGAGTTTTGAGGTTTTGGGCAACAAGTTCCTAAATTTCTTCTTTTTTGCTTAATAAGGTAATTCTCAAGCTTTATTCTCTTAATTAGGAGTTAGAATAGCTTAAATTAGTTAGTAGATAGTAAAAATTAGATTATTTAGGGTTATGCATATAGTGCGGAATTTGGGGGTTTTTGAAATAGGAAGCTTGATAATGAAATTGAGTATTGATTTGTGTTTGATTTGTTATTTAATTGCTTGCTCAAGGTCAAAGAATACTTTTTACTGGAATTGGTGGTTCAAGAAGTGGAAAGAAATCAACTTGAGCATTTTGGCCATTTTATGAATAGATAATATGTATTTTCATATTTTTATATAATTTCCAACTTTTTTATACTTTGAATATTAATTTTATTAATTTATTAATTATTATTATTTTCTATGCATTTTAATTCCATATATATGTATAGCTCTAAGCACTCTTGGGACAAGCACCTTAAAATTTTCTTGAGTTATAGTAAATAAGAATGATGCTAAAATGACCTTATAATGAGGAAATTGATTTATGTAGCTTATTTTGAAATGATATACTATTGGAATTTTATTGTATAATGTTCTTTGAAAGATTATTGTGGATAAAGTGATAATGTGTTGAAGTTTCACATATGCTTCTAAAATTTAATTTTTAATGAGTTTGGAATGATATGATGTTGGAGATGTTGAATACCATGATTCAAAGCCTTGGTGAACTACACATAGTTGAAAGGAGTATGGTTTAAGACTATTTTAAACTATTGATGTATGAAACTATTTATTTCCAATAATTTCTCATATAATTGTTATTTATATATATGCTTAGTGTTTTGCTATTTTATAAATTTATTTTAGGAGAAGACTAGTTAGAAACTGTAGCTAACGGTAGTGATGATGTTAACCTTAGTGTACCTTGGTTCGAACCTCAGTTAGCAAGGGAGTTACTAACCCCGTGTATCAGCCAATATATGTGAATTGGTCTATGGTAGCTTGATAGGTTGCCTTAAAGCTAAGAGCTCTTATGAAAGTATTAATTCATCAATGGAATGCTCATGTTTATTAATCATAACTAGAAATCTCCCACCCTAAAGCATGATTTTGATGGTTTATGTATTTTTAAAACTCGTTAACTTTAATTATGATTACTTATTTATCATAAATAGGTTATATTGAAATTTTTACCATGATTCTATATCTATGATAATTTCTCATGATTCAAGAATCTACTATCTACTTCTTAGCTTGAAACTTGTATTTTAGCATTTTACTCCTAAGAGATATTTTAATTGTTATTTTGTCAAATATGATTGCATAACTATTCTGATATCTTTTTTATATTGAAAATTTATTTAATTATTTTTAAGGAAAAGCTCACGCCATGACTTGTCCCATTTCTGTTAGAAATTCATATTATCTATTTACTGAGTCCATAACTCACTTTTTTTATTGTAATATTTATCAGATAGAGACCTAGCTCCAGGTCCGTCGTCTACAGCTCCTTAGAGAGAGAGGAGAAATCTTTTTTAGTGAGCTACACTTTGTTCGTGTGGGCTTGATGTAGAACTTTTATCTGTTTTTGAAAGTTGTAAATTTTGAATACCTTTAAATGTGCTCCATTAAACCCACGAGTAAGGCATGCTTCTGTAGACTTATATGTATGCACTTTGTTATATTTGCAAAGGATTGTTTGGTTACCAAACAATATGGATTTTATGTTAATATATATATGATTTAACAAGTGAATGTTGAAAAATGAGAAAGTTCGTGTGGGAATTTGTGTATATGAAAGTTAATGTTTGTGTGTTGGGTATATGCCCACTTAAGTTTGAAATAGGTTATAGGTTATCTTTCAATGTGTTAGGTTAGCATGGCTTATATGGTTATGTTTTGCCTTAAGGTCATGTGCCAATCATAA
Source organism: Sindora glabra (assembly GCA_020226215.1). Classification (NCBI taxonomy): domain Eukaryota; kingdom Viridiplantae; phylum Streptophyta; class Magnoliopsida; order Fabales; family Fabaceae; genus Sindora; species Sindora glabra. Next base: position 58,760,336 of record CM035227.1, read on the forward strand.
CCCCTAGTTTTCGATCGTGACAATTAAGGTTCACAAATTAGATTATGTTTTAACATATTAGCCTAGAAGGAGGTTGGTAGTGAGGAAGAATTGAGATAGAGAATGTATTGAATGAACTTAGAAATGATAATGCTATTACGAGAGAGAATATGAGGAAGATATCTCATAATAATACAAGAATGGCTATAGAGTATAAATATGGGCTAAAAACCTCTAATGCAGGAGTGAAAACTACTAAAGAATTAGGGTAAGCATGGCTTGTATGGGAAAATAAGGAAAACATGAATGTGAATGTTCAAGTTTCATTAAAAATAGATTAATGTTTCAAACAATATGAATCAGTTGACATTGATAAAGTAATCCTATGGTGCAACAAGTCAAACCATGATAGAAAGGAGATTTTTAACTAAAATAAGTTTAAATGCTAAGGTGTCTAAAATGCAAGCATCTTAGAATGTGATCACGTGTAATCCTTTAGTTGTTAGCAAGGAAGTGATAGACGATATATCACTTTTACTTAAACTACCTAATTTAATAATTATAGGATCTTAATCTTCAAATAGCCTTAACGATGGAGACAATAGCATGCAATTAGATAATCATTAGGATTTAGATGATTATTTGATGGCATCATAAAGTGTGGACTACCAAGCCATGGAGTTTTAAGATATTCTAGTGATTCTATTATTTTTTTCATTATGTTTTATGATAAAAGAATAGTTTTCTAGAATTAATAAGGAGTTAATCATAACGATTTTGTTATGCATGTGAAAACTATGTTAGGTAGTTATTTTCCTAATATGCTTATTCTTATGGAAACAACAATAAGTATTGAAAAATGTGCTGATATTCTTAGGCAAACTGGGTACTTCAATAGGTGTGTGGTTTTGAGTAATGTATATTTGGGGGCATTCGAATTAGATGAAAGAGTTAGAATGTGAATATGAAGGTATTGATGGAAAATTTTAAATTTGTTTATTTTAAAGTAATTCCTAAATTAAAAGCAACTTAATTCTTTACAATTATATATGCTAATTAACTTATGAGATGAAGATTAAGTTATGGAATCATTTAAAGAACATAGCCAGTAAGTTCTAGGAGCTTGGATAATGGCAAGTGATTTTAATGATATATGGGATTCTTAGGCAAGAAAGATAGAGCTCCTTTTAATTGGTAAAAAGCCTAAATTTTTAATGAAAGAATTTATTACTGTGATCTCTTAAAGCTTGAATCTAACAGAGGTCATTTTACATAGGTTGGTCCAATAAATATTATGTATGATCCTTTATTTGAAAAAGTGGATTAGGCTTTATGTAGTATAAATTGGCAAGTCTGGTTTCCCAAAGCTTATGTTAAATGCTGCCTTAAGTGTTCTTTGATCACTATCTAATCTTGATAAATTTATTAGGTTGCATTATTGATAATGATAATCATCCTAGTCATTTTTAGGCTATTATAAGGCTTTTTTTATTTTTTTTAGCTTCTATTTGGAATTCTAATGTTAATATTACAAAAGCTCTTAAGAATTTCTCCTCTTATTGTGTTAAAATTGAATAAAAATGTGTTTAGCCATCTAAGAAAGTGGGAAAAAAATTGTTAGCAAAGATTATCGATATCTAAAAGTCTCTTGAGAGGAAGTATAATCCTTATCTAAAAAATTTGGAAAAAAAGTACAAGGGAATTTAATAAGAACTTTCAAACAAGAAGAAATTTTATGGAAACAAAAACTAAAGTGAAGTGGATTGTTAAAGAGGGATCACAATATTAGATACTATCATACTAAAGTAGTAACAAAGAGAAATAGAAATAGGATAACTTTATTGAGAAACTTCGAAGGGAGGTATGTTGGAAGAAAATTTGATTTGTGGCATCTTATAAAAAATTCTTTCACAAATTGTTTACCTAGAAGGAAGCTAATCGTATTGTTATTTGAATAACTATGTCTTATCCTATCTTGAATACAAAGCAAAATACTAGACTAATTAGTCCAGTTTCTTATATAGAGATTAAAGATGTTACCTTTTCTATTGATGGGAAGAAAGCCCTTGGTGAAGATAGATATTCGGTTATATTTTACCATAAGAACTACAATATAGTTAGTGCTAGTATATGTAAGTATATTGAAGAGGTTTTTCAAGGATAGGACATCTTCAATATTAATAAAACTTTGATTTATCTAATTCAAAAAATTGTTAAACTAGATTTTATAATTAGTTTCATTCTATTTTTTTTATGTGATGTGCTTTATAAAGCCATGTCAAAGATTATGTTAAATAGGCTTAAGTTGATGTTACCAAGCTTGATATAACTTTTCCAAGCAAGTTTTGCTCTTGGCTATTAGATTCAAGATAGTATTTTTATTGCTTAAGAAATGATCCATTATATGTGTAAGATATAAGTAAAAAAAGGTTTTTTTTTTACTATTAAGGTGGACTTGGAAAAATCTTATGATAGATTTAGAAGTGAGTTTCATTTAGGAGGTTTTTTTTAGAATTAAATATGCATGATTAATGCATTAATATCATTATGAAGTGCATTTTATTAGTTATAATGAATATACTCTGAAATGGTAGTAAGATTGAAGAATTTAACCTTTCTAAAGGTGTTCATTAAGGAAATCCTTATTCATTATATATTTTTATGTTGTGCATTGATAATTTATCATATATGATTTTTATAGTGACTAAATGTCTGCATATGTTTTACTAACTATTAGGACAATAGATTAATCAAACAAAAATAAACATGTTCTTCTTATGAAGTATCAAGATGGATGCTTATAATAAGATTATAAGTAAAAGTAGCTTTATCCCCTCTTCTGATCTTGGTATGTATTTGAGTGTCCCTCTAGTTCACAAAAAGATAACTAAAGCTATCTATAGGCATTTGATTAAAAAAGTTCAAAATTATTTAACTAGTTGGAAGGTTTCTTACCTCACTATGGCTAGTTATTCTATGCTAACCAGATTGGTTATCCAATATTTACCTACCCATACTATGCAAACAACTCATATTCTATCTTTAATTCTTATAAAAATTGAGAAGTATGAGTGGGCTTTCTTTTAGGTTCATGAACTTAATGAAAGGAAAATTCATATGAGTGATTAGGATAAAATATGTAACTCTAAAGAGATTAACGAATTAGGTTTCAAAAATTTACAAATTATGAATGAGATATGTTTACTAAAGTTAGTATAGCAATTGTATTCTAGCTATAATGACTTGTGGGCCTTGATTCTTCTTCACAAATATTTAAAAGGTTATGGTTTGAAAAATATTCCAAGTCCAAAACCTAGTGATTCCTTTATATAGAAAGAGTTTTCTAAACTTTAGAAGTTTTATTTAAAAAGATTCACTAGTTGATCGAAGATGGCAAGTCGATTAGTTTTTAGAATGACTTGTGGGTTAAAGATATGAGGCTATGGGATGTAATTGATGTGTAAACTAATTATATTACTAGAGAGCTATGTATTATAAATATAAGGAATGTTAATATAGGAGGGGACTGCTAGATTCTAAATAAGGTGCTTCCATGATCCGTCGAACCTTTGCTTCACACTATCTTTCCTCCATATAGTAATAATAGAATTAGTATAAAAGTTTAGCATTGAAGCAAGTATGGGAATTTTTCTATCAAAAGTGCATACATGGTATTGCTAAAACATGTTCATACAGATAGTAATCCAATTTGGTAGGCTATTTGGAAATCAAGTAGTTTAGAGAAAATTAAAAATTTCATTTGGAGACTTTATAATAATGGCTTGCTAACAAATGCTAAGTGCGGTAGGATGAACATCAATAATCCCCACTACTATAAATGTTTAGTTATTAATAAAGATGTTGTCCATGTAGTATAAAATTGCCATGTTTTTAAATTATTTTAGCTTAATGTAGTTAAAGGCAAAAAAAAGTCTACTTCTTTAATACTAATTTACATCAATGGATTTGTTTGAATCTATTAGAAAAAGATTTTTCCAATGATATTGATTGGCCAATGGTGGGTAGGTGTTTAAATGCTATGTTCTTAGAAAGATGAGGAAATATTTGAACTACATTTTACTTTTCCTTAGAATACAACTTCTTAATTCATCCGTCAAATAAAGGACACTGCTTAATGTTTTTTTATTATGGAAGTTTCAAAATAGAATCATGTTATTAATGTGAAATGAGATTATTTAGAAGTTAGTTGGATTGAAGTTAACACAAACAAAATAGTTAATTGTCACTTATATCAAGCTAGATGTGGTTTATTACGAAATGATAGAGGTGATTAGATCATGGACTTTTATAAAAATTTAAGTGATTGTGATATGATCATAGTTGAAACTTAGGGAGCTTTGGAAGGTTTCAATATGGCTTAAGATCTTGGTTTTAAAGTTATTATTTTGGAGATAGATTCTAAGTTATTGGTTAAGATGTTAAATGATAATCTTAGGAATCTTTATATGAGAAACTTAATAAAAAGTGTAAGAGAATTATAAATAGAAGTTAAGTGGTTAAAATTAAGCACACTTATAGAAAAAGCAATCAGTATGCTGATTGGATTGGTTAGCTAACTAAAGTATTTCTTATGATTTAGGTCTCTTTATGAAGCAAAATCTCTTATTGATCTTCAAACTAGCTTGTTAGCTAATATTAATGAGGTTTCTATCTATAAAATAATTCTTATGTAGTTCTTCTTTTCTTAGGCTTTAGTCCTTATTAATTATTAAAAAATGATAATAAATGATAAATAATTTATTGATTATTTAAAAATAGTTATTATTAAAATTATAAATCCACTAATTAATTAATGTAATTAAATAAAAATATTTTAAATATATTATCCACAATATAAAATATAATTTGATAAATTATAATATCATTTGATAAAACTTAAGATTTAGATCTTGTTATAGAGTCAATTAAATAATTAGTAAATAGTAGAAATAAAAGCCATATCAAGGCATTTAAATAAGGATAATTAATTTATTTACCTATGATAATAATTATAATAATTTAATAAATTAAATACTTAAAATAAATATTAGGAATCATAAATTTTTGGATAAAATTATTTATAAAAGTGCTACAAGTACCAAAAATGATATTTGAAATTGAATTTTTAATCTTTTTATATCCATTTGATTGAGCTTTAAAAATTTGACTTACCACCCCATATTTAATAACAACCCTTGTTTGCATTTGAAACATAATTTTGGATCTCATTTTTATATACATAACATTATTGAATTATTTATTAAGAATCTATTTGAATTTTATTTTTACATATATCATACATATATGTTTTAAATATTTCAAAATAACATTATTTTATAAAAAGAGTTTATAGTTTTGGTTAAGCAAATTTTTAAAGCTCTATTTATTTTGATGAAACATATTTTTTTGTAAAATCTAGTTATAAAATATTAAAATGAGGGAAAATATTTTATTTGTTTAATGTTAAATATAAATAATTTAAAGAAAGCAACTTTCTCCATTTTAAAAAGAATTTACCTTTCTCCATTATTTTTTCTTTAAGGATCATGTTTTTAACTATTAATACGAGTGGCATGTCACTTTATTAATATATATATGATATTTTCTTTTGAAAAATATTTTTTAACAACATAAATGGAGCTTCAGTATTATACCATGACCTTCAATTATATTTTAATTGTGACCATCAACATAAAACTTAATAATCACATTCATTTATCTCATCTTTCACATAAAAATATTTATCTCACTTAATATGACATGATATAATATATATATATATATATATATATATATATATATATATATATATATATATATATATATATATATATATATATACATACATATATACATACATATATATATATAAAGTGAGGGGAGCATTTTGATGTGAAAGATGAAAAAATTAATCATGGCCATCATATCTCATATTCAATGGCTAAGATTAAAATTTAAAATCATATGACTTTTTCAAAAGACCATGCAACATTTTTAAGTGATCATTTAACTGTAAATTATGTTATAATCCTAACCATCAAATAAAATACCTAATGGATATTATTCACTCTTCTCACTTTCATATAAAAATGCTCCTCTCATTTGAATAAAGCTCCTTTAATGTGAAAAAAAAAGCACTTTAAAGAGTAAAGTGAGATATTATAACTTTTGATGAGAAAATCAAGAAAGTGAGTAGTTATAAATTTAAAAGTTACTTTTTTTAAATGGTTATTGTTTATTTAATTATGAACTATAATGTCTTAATTTACTCTTTAAAGTACATCTTATACTTCAAAGAAATTGAATCCCTATTAATTTGATGGCTAGGATTAAAATATAAAATTATGTGACTTTTTTAAAAGATCATGAAACATTGTCAAGTGATTATTTGACTTTAAATTATGTTTAAGTTCTGACCATCAAATAAAAAGTTTGATAACTTGCTCATATATAAATAATCCTCTCACTTGAATTAGGTTTCTCTAAAGTACAAAATATATTTTATAGAATAAAGTGAGATATCATAACCTTTGATGAAAAAATCAAGGGAATGAATAGTTACTAATTTAAAAATTACTTTTTTAATTAGTTATTATTTATTTAATTATGAACCTTTCAATTTCATATTAAGGGTTATGATGTTTTACTTTACTCTCTAAAGTACATCTTATACTTTAAAAGAATCAAATTCCTATCATTTAGTGTGCCTTAATATATATATTACTAAAAACACTTTAAATAATAATCTATTACAAGAAACCACTAAATCACTACTTGAAAGATTTAATTAACATCAAATTAATACCGAAGGATTTTCCTATATCAATTTAGTATCAACTTTAAAAAACCCTCAAATTAATACAAAAATATATTTTTATATCAGTTTAATTCCACTAAGAAATCTTGCAAAAGATTAAATTAGCATTGAAATTTTTTATATTGATACTAAATTGATGTTAAAAAAAACCTTTCAATGATAATTTGTTGTCCATTAAATTTTTTAGATAGTAATTTGTTGGTTTCCTCAATATATAATTGTATATATAATGTCATCCAATTCAATCAACCATGATCCAATAACTTTTTTAGTTTGTTGTTAAACCCAATTTTTGAAACCTTGGTAAAAGTTTGAAAATGTTTTCAAAACTTATAAGCATTATAGTTATAATAATTAAAAAAATAGCTAGGTAATTTATGTAATTGCATATTATGAATAATTGTCATTGGATATAACATAAGTTATGCATATAAATATATTCTAATAATGCATGTAGGGCTAATCATCAGCTAATTAATGGTGGTTTCAACCTCCTAAGCCACCAGTCATAACTAAAATTACAAAAAATCAACTGAAATTGATTGTTTTAAGTAGCCAAATGCAAGTTACTTGTTTCTATTTTAGCTAGTTTTTAGTAGTTTGTGTTAGTTTAAAGCATTTTTTATTTTTTGCTTTTTTTGTTAATAGATGAAGGTCAATGGTAACATAAGAGAGAGAAAACCTAATTTTATGGAGTATTAACATTCTATAGCAAACTATTATAAAAAATATGAAGAAAAGCCTACAAATGCACAAGAAAGTAGCTAAAGTTTCTTCCATGTTTTGTTTTGATGGCTTTTAATTAATGTTTCTTTGCCTTTACTTTTGCCACTAATGATCAAAGAGGATTTATTAGAAATAGGAAGAAATGTTTTAAGATATAATAACTATGAAGTGAGATGAGAAAGGAAATTTTTTTGCCAATTTGCTATATATGAGTTAAAGATATAAGAGATATTTGAGGGCTCAACATAATGATAAAGAAAATGGACTATCCAATGAGAATGACAAAAGAAAAATTAGATAATTTGTAGCAAAATGGCATCATTTATTTCATTTATTGGTTAAACTTAATTTACATTAATTAAGAAATAACTAATCCGTCATAAACTAATACTTGGATTTTTATGAAAAAACTTAAATTGCAACAAGCCATTCTATTAAACAAAATCAAAATTAACCAATAAAATTTGGTTAAAATTGATTAATTAACTATTGTTTAAAATGTTTCATTTTTAGCCTCACCCGAACCATAAATTTCCTCTTATTTCTTAAAATATGCCAACTTATTTCTTTTTATATTCCATTTTCTATCTCAATGCAATTGCTATTTATTGAAATATTTTTTAGTCCTTTTTATGCTTATCTTATGTCCAAGCTTTTAAATTAAATTGTTAATTCTTATAGGTCACCAAGCTTTTCTTGTTCCTAAGTTTGGTTGTCCTTTTATCTATCTCAATTCATTTCTTATTTTTATCCCTATTCTTTAGCCACCCATCTAACTATTAATGGCCTTCTTTCTAGGCTGATTATCTCTAAATGTCCTCTTCTCTAGCCATATCCTACTCTTTCTTTCTTAATCTTAGTGCCTTAATCAAGTTTTAAGTCTAAAAGCAACTAACGCATGATGCATAAAATTAACATCACTCTAGAAAAGTGATACAAGTACTCACATTTTGCCATTAGTGTTCTTAAAGGGCCCTTTGAAAGCTCTCATTATTGTTTGAAAAGCTTTTATTGATCTTGAGACCTTTAATAAGTTCTTAAGGTTATAAAAAATTCCTTGAAACACTTAGAGTTATTATCATATGCACTAGGTTAAGTAAATCCCAAAATCTTAAATTACATTAAAAAGAAGTAAGAAAAATTAACTAAAATTATTAATGGAAGAAAAGCCTAAATAAGTCTTAGAGGAGGTAGTTTTTACCTTAAAAGTGTTTTTAAACTCTTCAAGCTTTCTACCTTAGTATTTCATCCATTTTTCTTCTTATTTTTCCTTTAGTTTGTTACTATTGAACTCATTGTCACATTTCCTTTATGTATTTTTCACAAAAAACCACTTTCTAGGCCTTAAGTGAAGCCTTTAAATTTCTCTTTTCTTTCTTCTTTATTTTTGCTTGATGTTATCTAGCCATAAAATGCCCATTCTTTTGTCAATAAAAAATTTACTCCATTTAATTAAATGTTTAGCTTTTTTGATAGATTGTAATTAGAATTTGTAAAAATTGCTTTTTAATGTATTTTATGTCTTGCAAGCATCACTTTATTCAAATTATCTCTTTTCCTTATTATCATAACCACCCTAAAATTATTCCTCAAGGTTAAACTTTTCAACCTTACATTAAGATGCAATACATCTTTGCACTAATACTTATATATTGGGTTGTAAACATGTTGAATATTAAAATTTTTAGGTTCATTCATTTAACAAAAGAATGAGTTTGAAATTGGTTCAATTATGAAATGAACTTAAAATTGATTTCAATTTCTTTTGTTAAACAAACAAGTTCAAACAAACTTTTTTGTTAACTCATGTAATTAATATATAATTTCTTAAAATACAATAATACTTAAACATATATGATCATGCATATATAAATTATTAAATAATTTTATATAATAGAATTTTCTTAAATTTGAACTAACAACATAACTAATTAATGTGGAAATTTAAATATATAATATTAAATATGTAAAATAAATATAAAATATCCAATCTAATTCTTTTTTTTAAACTAGTTAACTATAAACTAAATTAGTCATTATTTAATATTATCAAATTTTAATCAAACATAATTTTATTGATTATACTCATTTATTTATTATCTAATTTGAGTCTAACTTCAATGCTAGTCGAATTTGAGTAATTCATAAGTAGTGTGTTTCTTTTAAACCCCTATGATCCTTATGTTGATGACTTAAGACTTGAGATGCTGGGTTTCGCTTTAATTGATGAGAAAATTCCATTAGTTTCCATGAAAAAAAATTTAGAAAGAAAATATTTTAATATTTTTTTATTATTGTTAATTATTAATATTTTCATGAAAGAGTTTCATAGTATTTGTCCATATCAATCACATTTCACTAAGCATTATTGATGATCAATATATGTAATATCCTAAATAAAGTAAGAAAATTTAAGAAAGAATTTTGACTAGAAAATGCCTAAAATAGAAAATCAATAAAGGAATCAAGTGAAATTCAGGTGAATTGTAAAGATAATTTAGATATACATCTAACTAGAATTTTTGTAGAAAATATATTAAGCACTAGCATAGGTAAAAAATCTAATTAAAAACCTAACACTAAGTTTAAGAAATTCTATAAAGGCCCAATAGGAAATTAAGGTTTGGGAAAGCCAAAAACATAAAGATTTAGTCCCAAAATTGAAATAAATCAACTTAGTTCATTTTGGTTGATTTAACTTAAATTTTTAAGCCTAATTTTGACCTTAAAATTTTTTAAAAAATAAGGCTAAAATAAAACCCAAGCTTGTAGGGGAAGCCAATGGCAATTAGGTGAATAAGTGAAAAGTTAAGGGCATTTGTTAATGTTTGCTTCTAGATAATATACTTAGCCAAATTTAAGTAGTTATAAGAAAATTAAATTCTAATTTTCAGCCCAAAAATACCATGGACCACATGCCAATTTATCAACAAATTTTTACAAAAAAATATAAAAAGAAGTAACTTATAGAGGAGGCTTTGGGTTAAGGTTCTATTTAAGGAATATAGAGTCATTTTAAAAAAAAAAATTGGCTCTCTTTTTAGCCTAAATCGTGACACCTTTAGGATTTTTAAAGTAAGATTCTTAAGCTTCTAACAATTTTCAAGAGATTTTTCAAGTGATTCCATCAAGTTTCTTACAAGGCAACCTAGGTTTCTTTTCATCTCTTTCAAGTTTTTTTATCGAAATTTTCTCTTTAAGGCTTCTAAAAATTAGTTTATTTTAGTGAATTTACTACTTTAAGAGGTTTTTGGAAAGATTAGAGAATAAAAAATTTAAGATGAGTGGCAACTATCCCTTGTTTCTTTGAATTTTCTCATGAAAGATGAAGAATATAATGATATATGTTATTATAAATATTAAGTTAATTCGTGGTGCTATATGGTTTGGCTTTGGCATTATATAAAGGTTGATATGATGATATGATGTTGACATTTTAGTACCAAGATTGGTAAGAAAGGATCTGCTAAGTCTTTTAAGAGATGATAATAAGGTTTTATGGAGTTTAGAAACAAAACCTTTAAAGGAGGAAAATAATGTGTTTTTTAGCAATCTTTGGAATTAAGGGTTAGAAATTCCTAAAATTTCAATTTTTGATATTTTAACATTACAAATAATGTTAATATAGGTGTAAAAAGAATTGAAAAATTTTGAAAAATTTTAAAGATATGAAAAGTGAAATTTTATGGACCTTGGTTACAAAAGTTCAAAATAGAATTTTATGTCCTATATTCTAAAGTTTAGTGCTATTGTGTAATAATTTGATTAATAGAATTTAAAATAATTAATGTTCTTTGGCTATTAAGAAATTAATAAGCTTGTATAAAAATTTGATAGTAATTAGAATTAATTTGTCTAGATTGGTAACCTTGTGTATTTGGTTCTATATGAATAGTAACAATGTGATATTTTTGTGAAATAATTAAAGTTTTCCATTATTTAACATGTTAGGAATATTATATAAAAATTTGATGATGATTGAAAGTGATTTGAATGTCAAAAAGGGATTTTTATTACAACTACTTATGTGTTGCACTATTTTGAAATTTATATTTTTTATACTATATGAACAGTACCCATGAATAAGAAAGTTGTAAAATAATTAATATTTGATAAATAGTAATATGTTAGAAACATTAGATAAAATTTTGATAAAAAATTGAATTAATTTGGGAGCCTCAAAGGCACCAAATGATAGGAGTATTCATAGTATCCATCAAGCTAAATATTTGATATTTCTTATTAAAAAATGTTGTAAAGAATTAAAGTTTATGATATAGTTGATGATATTTGAGCTATAATAGATAGTCATTCAAGAAAGTTAAACATTCTCATTACCTTGAATGGAAAGGTTATATATTAACCTTGAACATAATAATATGGGATGATGAAAATTGAATACATGAGAATGACAAATTTTGTTAACAAAACTTTTATAGCATAGTTGATATTTTTACTATACCCAATGAAATGAATGATCAATGGTTATGACATTTTATCATTACTCATTATGAATATGATTTGTAGAGAGAGATATGCATCTTTGTGCTAAAGGTTATAAGAATAAGGCTGGTAGCTTTATGCCTAAGGTAAAGGGAGATAAGACTGAACAAAAAATATAAGATGAAACCTGTTTACCAAGTATAGCCATTTTCTTTAATAAATTTTATAAATATTATACATAAAAGTTAACTTCATTCAATTATTGTACATTATTATATATTTAATATTTTATGGTGAAAACTTTTTAGAAAAAAGAGAAGAATAGTCATTCACTAAGTTTTTTAATACTTATACCTTTTCTTTCATATTTTATTTGTAGATACAGAATATAGATTCCATGAAAATGATTGACAGCTATACAACTATACAAGAACCTTCCTTTCACTATGAGGAACCTTCCAAATAATATTTTTCTATAGACTCTAAATATTTGCAGTGGATCCCTAAGTAGATTACACTAGAAAGCTTAGAAAAATTAATTATAAGCTTTACCCCTTATTAGCCAATCTCGTATAACAAAGCCATTTACTAGAAGGCATAACTAGTAATTCTAGATCAGTTAATATGCTAACTTCTTTCTTTTTCATCCATGGAATTAGATCCTAAGGAAGATAATGAATGGAAATAGACTAATCCTAGTTAAGGGTTTTACCTTTTGATGGTACTTGTGTATAAATTTATGTTTTCAAAAAAAATTTACACTCTTATATAAATATTTTTTAGTATATGCAAATCATGTTTTGAACTTCCTTATACATGTGCTAATGATATTATTTTCTATAAATACTTATTTATTCTCTTAGTAAAGTTAAAAAAGTAAATGAGTTAGAAGTGTCCTAAAAGTTTATAAAGACATTTGGTTAGTGTATTAACACTAGTTAGGTGTTTTCATACCAATCACAGTATCTGAGAATTAGGTCATGATAGTATGTGCATTTCAATCACTAATTAAGTATTTTTTTAAATGTGGTACAAGATTTCATCTATTTTTGGATCATGTAAATATCACATCTTCTAACATGGGTTACAATCCTTATCGTAGAATGTCTTACATAAAAAAATAGGGTAAATGACATTTTACCTATTTCAAGTTTCACCTTCTTTTCACTTTGTTCACCTATAATTCTAAAAGTTACAAGTTATCCACTTGTAGTTTCAACTGTTAGCATTTTGCTAACCTAAGTTATTTTTTTATCCCAAAAAAAAAAATTGATGAAGATCAAAATGGCATCATTTTGGGTATTATAACATGAAAATAAACATAACCAAACTTCAATACACTTAAACTAGTGGAATTTATTTTTCCTTTAAATTTGAATTTGTATTTGACTAAAGTTATTGTATACTTATGCTAATCAAAGGTTTAGAGGGTTAAAATGAAGACTGATTAAAGTTATTAGTAACTGTGCTGCATTATGTAAGAGAATTGAAGTAAAAGGGCAAAAACCACTTTAATTATCTATCAAGCTTTTTGTTATTATTGTAATTCAACTAAAAACCTCCTTTAATTCATTTGATGTGTAGGATGTTTTAAATAATAATTCACATTTTCTAAAAAACTAGTTAGATTGACATAATTTTAATAGATTTTACATATAATTTCATGGAAAAATAATTTACTACAATTGTCATGTTTTAACAATGTTATTACTCAAATATAAATTTAAAGTTGAAGGAAAAATAAAATCCACTAGATTGGATGCACTAAATTTAATCTACTTTTGTTTATTTGTATGTTATGATAATCAAAACAATGTTATTTTGATTTCCATTAATCTTTTTGGATGTTGTTTTTATTTTCATTAGCTTTTTTGGATGGAAAACAATTCAGGTAGGCAAAATGCTAAAAGTTAAAACCACAAATAGAAAACTTACAACTTTTAAAATCATAGTTAGGTGAAATGAAAAAAAGGTAAAACCTTAAGGGGTAAAGTATAATTTTTTCTAAAAAAATAAATGTTTGGAATAAAATTAGTGATGATAAAATCTACCTTAGACACTTATTAAAACTACTAAGTACTAATGGATCTTTCATTTTTTCCCTATATTTCTTTCTTCTTTTGTGATAAAAAACTTTAGAAAAAAAATATTATTCCATAATAGATAGGTTACTCATTCACCTTTTTTAAAGGCTTACAATAATACCTATAAATCATTTAATCCCCTCATATTAGTGGAAATTAGATTAAGATAAGCATATAAACATATAAATTATTTAGTTGGAGTCTTGGGGACATAAGTCATTATTAATGGATTCAAATTTTCTTCCATAACTATAGCTAAAGTAACTATGTTAATTGTTGATTAATGTGAGTTTTCTAAAAATATAAGAAATCCACTCATTTGAATGGTTAAGATGTAGCGATTGTGGTTATAATTAAGGAAAAGGATCCATACACCTTGGTAATTGAACCAATTCAACGAATTGAACATTACCCAAACTTTAGTGCACCACTTTAAAATTCATATATATGAATCATTTTATTCAATTAAGTTTATGGATTACCACTAAGAGCTTGTAACTCAAGTGACATTCAAAATTTCTTAGGGGCTTCATATCTTTCGCTATATCTAGGGTTTAATTCTTAATTTTTGTGTATGTGCATCTAATAATTTAATCATTCCTACCATTATAAAAAAAATTATAAATCACTAAGATAAATGCATATTTTCATGGGTAAGTTTGATTGTATACTTCTAAAATTGGTATAAATCGTGTAATTCTTGTGAATTTTTTTTTTACTTTTCCATAACTATAACTAAAGTTATTGTATTAATTATTGATTAGTGTGGATTTTATGAAAATACAAAAAATCCACTTATTTGAATGGTTAGATGTAGCAATTACAATTATAATTAAAGGAGAGGATCTATACACCATGTCAATTGAACCAATTCAATAAATTGAATATTACTTGAACTTCAATGTAACACCTTAAAATTCATATATACATATATATGAATCATTTCATTTAATTAAATTTTATGGATCACTAAGATAAATGCATATTTTTATGGGCAAGTTTGATTATATACTCCTAAAATTGGTATGAATTATGTAATTTTTGTAATTTTTTTTTACTTTTCCATCATATATTCATTAAAAATAAATTTTGCATAAATGTAAAAAACCTAATAATTTCCTTTTATGAAACTTTTGTAATTACAACTTTTGATTTATGCTTAAAATTCATGCAAAATTATTGTAACTTCTTGTTAAAAATGTGCAAGACTTTGTATGTAAAATTATAACTTTCATGTTAAATATTTTTGAAAAATTACAAAATCTATGAATGTTGGGAATTCGGATTATCACATGCAGCGGAATTTTAAATTTTGATCCGAATTCTACCTAGGATCCATGCAAAAATCATGAGTCAATGATTAGGGTTTTACCTATTGGGCACTCGTGTTTCTACTGATCAAAACTTGAGAGCGGATGAATCAAACGCCGGCCGGAAGGTACAGCGTCTCTACGGTATCCACACGGAGTGAACAACGACCTCTCACCCTCCACGCGTCTGCTAGGATGCGTTTTTCTCTCTAAGAATTAGGATTGGATGTTTTTGAGTGATTTAGGGTTTATATGGAAGCTTAAAACGTTATTTTAAGTGCTGCCCTCAAGTCCCTTTTTATAGAACTTAGGCAAGTCATAATCCTAGTCCTACTAGGATAATGCTTCCAAAATCCTAATCACACTTAACAACTCATCTTATCCTTATTCTAGAGATAATGGGAAGAGATAAGACTTATCTATTAATTATCTAATATTAGATAATGATATTATCTCATAATATAAATATCTTAATATTAGATAATTGCATATAGTTATCAAATATCAAAATAATATTATCTCATAATATTTTTATCTAATATCTGATAAGATAATTACTTGATATTACTTTAATATCAAATAATATCACATAATATATATATATATATATATATATATATATATAAACGTGAATTTATTATTCTTAATAATATATATGCACGAAAATAAGTCCAATTAATTGGATATTAATATAATTAAAGTCCAATTAATTATTGTCTTATTCCTACTCCTTTTGTGTGACCCTGTAGGTTCTTACTACGTTGACAATGACTTATTATTGAGCCATAGACAGCGAGCGGTATCTAGCAATACATCACTGCCACTCAAGTAGTAAGAATGTCTGTGATTCGACATCCACCTAATACATGATCAACGTTTTACATCATAACCCTTTTGTAATAATATCCAAATTGAACTGGAGGCATGGAATGTGTCATCCTCGTCAATGTTCAATTTATATTTCTTGATACTGAGTAGACTTAAAATAAATAATTAATATCACATATTAATTCAACTGAGCATGGCCATGCATTTCTAAGTCTCACTCAATCAAGGGGCCCAAGGATATTTCTCTTTTATACAAGAGTAACAAAATCCCATTTACATCACTCACTTCCCTCTGCATGATTTATGACACACCCAATCAATGCCCTACTTGTCACCTGATTAAAGGTGACATAGGACAATATTAAAGTGAGTAATTCCTCATGTAGGGAACCGTAGTGACTTCAGGTCAAAGGTTTATGCGTAGTTGTGATCATATGAGAATAACTTATGACACGTTTATCCATGCAATATTCTCATAGTGGGTCAGTCCAGTACATTGTTCACTAGCAATGTACTCATGTATTGACTTGATATCACATATCCATGATTCGTAATCATCAGTCACTATATATGCTAGTCTCGATGTATTATTACTATCCTTTTTTCATAATAATACTTGACTAGGGACATTTTAGGAATAGCAAAGCTATTCCAAGGATAATTATTATATTAAGTTATAAATTGCGCATAATAATAATAAAAACAAAATATAATAATTAAATTGCCTAAAATAAAATATAATACATTGTGTATAACTCTAATCATCTTATATGATTGGTTCTAGGACACACACCAACAATGAATTCATGGCTTCATGAATTACCCTATTTTTTCCAATTATCAATTTTTTTCATTTACATTTGTTTTTTTAGTCCATTCCGTTTATCTTTTATATTTATTTTGCTCTTTATTTATATTTTTTTAATCTTTTGGGCCAGCTATGCCATACAAATTTTGAGAAAGGTCCATTCATTTGGCCCAAACTGTTGGCTTCTTTTTCGGCCAGAACCCAAACAATTGGCTTCAGCTCGACAATTTCCTCATCCTTCATTATCAGGATATATAACGATGTCGTTAAATGCCACCTGAGGGTCCGAGGAGTATTTGGTTATTTGCGGATCCGGATCTTGTAGTTAGAACTGCCAATGGAAGTCGATCCACTTCATTTTTTCCCAGCTTGTCTCCATTCTCCGTCGGGCGATTCTCTTTCCTTTTCTTCCTTGCGAACACAGCGGTACCCTTCTACCCCGCAAAACGACCTGACCAAAAAGTCAAGGCTACTTCTCCGAGGACGACAAGACCATGAGAGCGATTGGAATCAGGCGCAAATCTGAGTTTTTCAAGGAAAGTCAGGAACATTAATGCGACTACAAGGTCGACGTCTTCATTCTCAGACTTTCAGGTTTGAACCAAAATATAGTATTGCATTTGTTGGTATCAGACTGCTATTATATGTTTTTATGTTTGCGTTCTCATTCTCAAGTTTAATTCATGCTTTTAGTCAGTTGAGCAAAACAAACTAACATTGCACGTTAGGTGTTTAATAAATTGGTCTAATAGAATTATCGCTCAATGGTTGCATGCAAGAACTGATATGAAATTTTCATTGTCTTCAGAAGAAGTGTGATTGTCGAATATATCAAATATATACAGAACAAAGTATTCTTCTCTGTACATTACATTTAAAAAAAAAAAAAAACACTACATTAAAATGAGACATTTCTCATTGGCCAAAAAAAAAAAGAAAAAGAAAAAAAAGCCCAACAAAAACATCATTTGTGCCTTTATCTAATATAAGCCCAAGAAGCATATCCCAATTGGAGTATGAAGAGAGCCGAGAACGAGAACCTGTAAATTTTTATGAAGAGAAAATTGGTTTGTTGAAAAATTGTGATGGAATTGTGAATGATAATAGATGAGATAATACATTACCTAAAATCCTGAATGATCGTTATTAAAATTAGATATGTTATTGAGAGGACTTGGTACTTGGTTGGATGCCATGTCATTTGGAATCTCATTTGGCCCTTAAACAGATGTACACTTGGAATGTCATGTAAAAAATGAAGCTTGGGTTTCCTATGGGCCATGAATCTATTTATTTATTATTTTTTTTTAATGAGATGAATCTATCCTAAAATTGGATGAATTGTGACAGAATCTCTTAAACTTGTGGTTCTGGCAATTCATTCATTTAACAATTCCAGGGATTTGCTGTGTAGAGAAGGATTTCCTGCTAAACCTCTTATATTTATTATGAGCTGGACTATTATGTTGCATATTTATGACTTATTGAGTTTCTTCTGAATCTACATGATTTTTCCTCTATAGAGTCATGATAAATTTTTTACTATTAAGTTTTGAATCTTCATAATTATGATTTATATGATTATAGGAGTTTATGATATTGAAAGAAGTGTTTTTCCTTGGCTTATAGTTATGCTTTGAAGTGAATCAGACAATGAATTTTTTCTTTTATGAAGAATCTTTCCTAAATTTAGAAGAATCATGACAGAATCTCTTAAATCTTGTGATTCATTGAATGATTCGAATGATTTGCTATGCAGAGAATGATTGCCTGCTAAACATCATATATTTTAATATGAGTAAGACTATTGTGTTACTTGTAGACTTATCGAGTTTTTTTTTTGTGTGGGAATCTTTGTTAATTTTGACTTTTAAAGTCATGATAAATTTTTCACTATTTTGTGTTTTGAATCTTCATAATAATGATTTATGAGTTTATGATATTGAAAGAGGCATTTTTCTTGGCTTATAGTTATACTTCTTTGGCTTCTATCTTACATTTATTACACGTGACATTAAAATATGCTATTTGCGTGTTGAATCATGAATCCTGTTTCACAATTTATAAAATATGTCCTTCAATTTGCAATACGATATACAATTTGATAACCCTATGTTTGAGTAAGCATTCATTTATAAATTATTATTACCTTAACTTGTAGCTTTGTAAAGCATTGCCACAATGAGCCATTTTCTTTCTCTTAAATTGCTTCCCTACCCAGCTTATAGGATGTTTGCTTTTTCTTTCTTTGTCTCTCTTTTTGATACCCTTGACATTTTGGAATGTCATGTGTCTTGCTTTAACTTATTTTTGGTGTAGATGGTGAAGCATTAACTCTAATTTTCTAATCCCAAAATCCTTTGAATACTTAGCTCTTCTGTAATCTTGTTTACCCAAATAGATGCTTCTTCTATAATCTTGTTTACCCAAATAGATGCTTCTTCTATAATCTTGTTTACCCAAATAGATGCTTCTTCTATAATCTTGTTTACCCAAATAGATGCTCCTTACAATTAGATGCTCTAGTTGCTACTCTATAATTTTCTAACTGCGAATGCCTCTTACAAATATGATTAACTTGACTAGTTTATTTACCCAAATATATGCTTTCCTATAATTAGATGCTCTAATAGCTAGCCTTATCAATTTTGGCTTATAGTTATGCTTCTTAAGCTTCTATCTTACATTTTATTTCACATAACATTAAAATATGCTATTTACATGTTGAATCATGAATCTTATCAATTTTCAATTTTATTCAATTCACAATTTATAAAATATTCTCTTCTATTTGCAATACAATTCACAATTTGATGGCCCTATGTTTGTATTCATTTATGAATTATTATTACCTAAACGTGGTAGCTTTGTAAAGCATTGCCACAATGAGCCATTTCCTTTCTCTTAAATTGCTCCCCTCCTTAGCTTATAGGATGCTTGCCTTTTCTTTCTCTATCTCTCTTTTTGATACCCTTGACATTTTGAAAATTTTGGTTGTCATGCATCTTGCTTTCACTTATTTTTGTTATAGATGGTGAAGCATTAACTGTATAATTTTCTAACCCCAAATGCTTCTTACAAATATCATCAACTTGATTGCTTAGTTCTTCTATAACCTTATTTTAGTTCTTCTATAACCTTATTTACCCAAATATATGCTTTCTTACAATTAGATGCTCTAGCTACTAGCCTTATCAATTCTAGATAAAGTTGTCAACAATGTTGAGTGCACTGAATATTGTTGTCTTTATTGACATTCTTCCCTCTTGAATCTTGTACATATCCATTTTTGGCTTTCCTTGTCCATCTTTTCAAAATGGATTAGCTAGGAACTAATTTGATATCCCTAATATCAAATATGTGAAAATATAGAGAATACATGGAGGAAAATATTTCTTGTATTAAAACTAATCAATGATACACAAATATATATATGAGTAGTAATAGTAATTTGTTCTAGACCAACTATTCTACAGCCTAAAACTATCCTGGAACCTTCTAGATACAACAAATACAAGTATGTACATTATTGTCCAACATTCTCTCTCAAGTTAGAGGATATAGATTATATGCACTAAGCTCATTATACATGAATTCAATATGAGGATCTCTATGGGACTTTGTAAGAATATCAATAAGTTGATCACTTGAGCTAACATGGGCAGTGACAATGTAATTAGATAACACTTCTTCTTTAATGATATGACAATCAGGTTCAATCTATTTAGTTCTCTCATGGAAAATTGGATTGGATGTAATAGGAAGTGCAACTTGATTATGACACTATAACTCCATCTGAGACATCTCTATAAACTTCAGCGCTTGAATCAATTGTTTACCCATAGCACAATATTCAATCTTAACACTTGATGTGGCTATGAACTCTTGCTTTTTACTTTTTTAGGATACAAGATTACCACCAATAAAGATTCAATACCATAAAGTGGATTTTCTATCAGATTGAAATCCTGCCTAGTTAGCATAAGAATATTCGATCACCTAAGTATATTCCTTGTTCTTATATAATAAATTAATAATCCTTGACTAGGTGACCCCTTAATGTATCTTAGAATTCAAACCACTACATCCCAATGACTATTACATAGAGGCTAAAGAAACTAGTTGATAGCACTAACAGCAAAAGAGATATTTGGTGGAGTAATAGTAAGATACTGCAATTTACCAACCAATCTTGGGTATCTACTAGGATTAGTTGGAGGCTCCTATTGTCTTGAAAGAGGTTTCATATTGGGGCCCATAGGAGAATCTATTGGTTGGCAATCCAACTTATTGGTTCCTCCAAAATATTTAAGGTATATTTTTTTTCTAAGAAATGACAATACCAAATTTGGATTGTGTGACTTCAATGCCAAGGAAGTATTTCAAAAGTTCTAAATCTTTAGTTTGAAAATAACTAAATAGACACGTCTTCAGTTGACTAATTCCATCCTGATTACTTCTAGTAATGATAATGTCATCAACATAGACAACCAAGTAAATGGACCACCCTAAGGATGTATGTTTATAGAAAATAGAGTGATTAGATTCATATTGAATCATGCCAAACTCACGGATAATTGTGCTAAAATGCCTTGACTAAGCATGTGGAGATTGCTTCAAACTACATAGTGAATGATGAAGTTTGAAAACCATACCAAACTCCCCCTGGGCAACAAAGTTAGGAGGCTATTCTATATAGATATCCTTTTGAAGCTCATCATGAAGGAAGACATTTTTAATGTCCAATTGATGTGATAGCTAATTTTGCATAATAGCCATAGATAGGAATACATAAATAGGTGACATCTTAGCCACAGGAGAAAAAATTTCACCATAGTTTAATTCATAAATTTATGAGTACCCCTTGACAACCAAATGGGCCTTAAGCTAATCAACCTATCTATTAGGGCCAAAGTTAACAATATAAATCCAATTACTTGGGGGCAATGAAGCTAAGTCCCGAGTTTCAAGTACCATTACTATGCAAAGCATTCATCTTACCTACCATAGCATGTCACTATCCTAGATGGGAAAGTGCCTCACTAGTTGTTTTAGGAATAGACATAGGGGATGATTGCTTTGTATAGTAATGGTAGGTAAGATGACTGCTTTGCATAGTAATGGTGATAATGATGAAAGAAAGACATAATAAGGTGCAACCAAATGATGATAGTTGAGAAAGTTATAAATTGTATGAGGATTGTGCGTAGTGTGTGTACCTTTTCAAATGATAATTGGAAACTAATCATTCAGAAGGTAGGCTGGAGGTAGGTGGATATATTGGAGTAGGATGTGAGTCAATAGGCACCTGAATTAGCCGGAGTCTCTAAAGTTGGTGTAAGCAAGCAAAATTTATGGTGTAACGTATCTATAATATACTTGTTGGGGACATAGAAGATGAGGCAAACTCGGATATAAATAGGAAAATTAGAAGGAATGGGTAACACTTCGGATGTAGAAGGATATTAGAAAGGAGTGAAGTAAAAGAGAGAGGACTCAAAGAATGTAACATCAATGAATAATATCGGCGAGTGTTTGGAAATTAACACTTGTAACCTTATGAGTGCAAAAATAGCCAAAAAATGATGCATTTGATAGGTTGAGCAGAAAATTTATCCTTACTAGGAGTCATATCATGAACAAAATATGTGCAACCAAATACACAAGGAGAAGGATCATACAAAGGCTGGTCAATAAATCAAGTAGAATAGGGAACCTTGTGCTGAAGAATGGAAGAAGGTATCTTGTTAATAAGATAACAAGTAGTAATAACAACATTGGTTCAAAAATGAAATGGAACGTTATTATGTAAAAGAAGGGTGTGAGCAGTCTCAACCAAATGTCCATTTTTACATTTAGCAACTTGTTTTGTTGAGGGGGATAAGCACAACAGGATTGATGGACAATTCCTTGTGAAGATAAATAATTAGTAAAGTTTGTAGGGAAGTACTCAGGCATTATCATTACGCAAGATTTGAATAGATTTGTTAAATTGGGTTTTCATTTCAACATAGAAAGATTCAAAAAGAAAATACAACTTAACAACTTTTCATTAAATATAACCAAGTGCAATGTGAATAATCTTCAATAAAAGTGATAGAGTACTAAAAACCTAGGATAGACATGACATGACCGGGACCTAAATATCATAATGAACTGAAGCAAATAGGGAGGCAACACGATTATTGACCCTTTTGGGAAAGGAAGTTCAATACTATTTATCAAATTGACAAGACTTGCAATGAAAAGAAGTCAAAGTAAAAACACTGGAAACCATCTTTTGAAGCTTTGATAAATTGGGATGGCCTAGACATTTGTGAAGAATAGAAGACTCAATAGCAATGCAGGTTACATAAGGGGTGGGAAGGTTAGGTTGAGATGACTTGAGTTGTTGAAAATGGTTTGCGTAATTTATTGCAGCCAAAAAGTCTATTTATATACAAAAGTTGTAATTAATCAAAGATATTATAATCAAATTTGTGATACTAATTTTAATTCTAATCAAGTTAGAAAGAAGAAAATATCAATCTAAAATAACTTCCTAATACGTACATAGTCAATTTAGAATTATTCTAGAATGATTTCTTAAAAAGATATACAATCTCAACAAATTTTCTCAAGTTAGAGTAAATGCACCTAGCTTGTTACATGTATAGTCAATTCTTGGTCCTTGGAGAAGCTTCGTAAAAACATTAGTTAGTTAATCATTAGAGTTTACAAAAACAATTCTGATTTCTTTTGAAGTTATCTTTTCTTGAATGAAGTGATAATTAAGTTCAATGTACTTAGTCCTTTCATAAAAGATTGGGTTTGAGGCAATGTACAATGCAGCTTGATTATCACATACAAGTTTTGTAGGACCTGATTAATACAATTTGAGAGTTTTTGTAACAATTATTTCAATCATATAAGTTTACATATGGCTAATGTCATAACTCAATATTCTGCTTTTGCACTTGATCTTGTTATCACAATTTGTTTTTTATTCTTCTATGAAATGAGATTTCCTTTAAAAAGAATATAATATCTAGAAGTGGATTGTTGATTTCTTGAAGACCCAGCTCAATCTGCATCAAAATATCCAACAATTTAAGTATGATCTTAACTTTCATATAATAATCCTTTTCTTGGACTTCGCTTAATGTACCTGAGAATTTGTGTAATAGCATCCCAATGAACTCCGTAGGATAAGTTGAGGAATTGACTCACTACATTTATAACAAATGAGATATCAGGTCGAGTAATTGTAAGATAATTCAATTTTTCAACAAATCTTCGATATCTTTTCAGATTTGAAAAACTCCCCTTGATTTAGTAAAAGTTTTACATTTGAATTCATAGGCGTGTCAATTGGCTTGCACTTTATCATACTTGTTTTAAAGATACCGGATTGAGATTATGCTATCTCAGTACCAAGAAAGTAATGAAGTTTTCCAAGAACCTTGGTTTAGAAGTGATGAGAAAAATGTTGTGTAAGCCGGTTAATTTTTTGTGATTATCTTCAGTAATCATTATGTTATTAGTATGAACAATTAGGTATATTTGATTAGAAATAGAATAATTAAAAAAAAAGTGTTCAACTTCAGTCTGTTGTATGCTAAAATCTCTGACAACTTTATTGAATCTCCCAAACCAAGATTGTGGAGATTGTTTAAGATCATAAAGTGATTTTTTCAATTTACATACTAGATGAGTCTCCCATGAGCAACAAACCTTGGTGGTTGCTTTATATAAACTACTTTAAGATTACCATGCAAGAAGGCATTTTTAAATATTAACTACTTTAAGATTACCATGCAAGAAGGCATTTTTAATGTCTAATTGATGTAAAGGTCAATGATGAATTGTGGCCAGAGAAACCAAAAAAAAAAAAGAAAAAAAGAATTGAGGCAATCTTTGCAATGGGTGAAAATGTATTCCTATAATCCAAACTAAAATTTTGAATATAGGCTTTTGCCACTAGTTGAGTTTTTAATCTATCAATCTTTCTATTAGGACCAACTTTAATAGTGAAGACCTAGTGTCATCCAACTAAAGATTTGCTAATAGGCAAAGGTAGCAATTCTCATGTATCATTGGGGTGTAATGCAGTCATCTTATCCAACTAAAGATTTAATCTGTCAATCTTTCTATCAAGATCAACTTTAACAATGAGGACCCAACAACATTCAACTAAAGATTTACTAGCAAGTAAAGGTAGCAATTCCCATGTATCACTAGGGTGTAATATAGTGATCTCATCTAACATTGCTTGACTTCACCTTGGGCGAGAGAGTGCTTTCTGCATAGTTTTTGGAATGGAGACAAAGGACAAAGCAAAAACAAAAATATGGTGGGATGTAGAAAGATGATAGTAACTTAGAAAATTATAAATAGGGTACGGGTTTCGAGTAGAACAATTATTCCTTCAAAAGGCAATGGAAAGGTTGTCAGGATTTTCCGATGGATTGAATTTCGGAGATGATGTTGGCATAGGACATGGGTTTGTAGGAGCTTCTACAGTAATTGGGGTTGGTGCTTAATCAATTGAATTTTCAATAATTTGAGTTGGATGAGGTTGTCATTAATGGGTAATTAGGGACTTATCCTGTGGAAATATTACAAGTGTAGGATCATAAAAAGGAATAGGTAAAATCTTAGTTGTAGAAATGGATTTTGTGAAGCGGAGAAAAATGGAGAAGATTCAGAGAATGTGACATCAATAGAAGTGAAAAGTTTGTGCAAGGTTAGTGAATAACAATTGTAATCTTTTTGCAATTTGAATATCCTAGAAAAATACATTTTATGGATTTAAGGGATAATTTATATTTTTCTAGAGAAAGATCATGAATAAAATAAGTACATCTAAAAATATAAAGAGAAAGTCTGTATATAGGTTCTTTTGGAAAAATTAGAGAGTGAGGAATTTGATTTTTTTAAAACAGAAGAAGGCATATGATTAATTAAATAATATATACAGTTCGAACAGCATTTGCCTAAAAATGAGAAGGAACTTTTATATGTATCAAAAGAGTTTGTGTAGTTTTAATTAAATATCAATTCTTTCTTTCAACAATGTCATTTTGTTGAGGTGTATGTAGACATGTGGATTCATAAATAATGCTTTAAGAGAACATGAAAGAAGAAAAAGATGCAAAAAAATATTGTTGGGCATTTTTGCTTTGTAGTATGCGAATTTTAATACTAAATTGATTATGAATTTCAAAACAAAGACTTGAAGATTGAAAATAACTTAAAATGCTTTTTCATTAAATATAACCATATATATCGAGAGTAGTCATCAATAAATGTAACAATATTGAAAACCTAAAATTAAAGTAATACGGCTTGGATTTCAAATATCAGAATGAATGATGGAAAATAATGACTTAGCTTTGTTGTGGATTCTACTAGGGAATGAGCTTTGTACATGCTTATCAAGTTGACAAGACTCACATCCTGAAAACTCTAAAGTTGAAAGATGAGGAATTATTTTGTGAAGTTTTCCAATACTAAGATGACTCAAATAGTAGTGAAGTAACTCAAGTGATTTAGCAGTAGCACAGATTACTGGAGAAGTTGGTTGGATGTAATAAAGTCCTTATAACCTATGCCTAGTGCCGATCATAATCCCTATATTGTGGTTGTGTATGGAAAAAGAATTAGCAAAAAAGATGATAAAACAATTAAGTGTGTAAGTTGGCTAACAAATATTAAACTGAGAAGGTAGTTAGGAATATAAAGCACTAATTCCAAAGGTAAAGATGGAAAAGAATTTACTTGATCAATAACTTGTGCACTAATTTTTGTTCCATCAGCTAATGTGGCAATTAGAATAGATTTATTAGTGTAAAAATGAGTGAATAAGGATTTGTTACTAATTATGTGATCAGAAGCTCCTGAATCAAGCACCCAAGGTCCTAAGGATGTTGAATGAGATATATAGGCTGTATAATTACCAAAATGTACTGTGGAGGCAATACTTTTTTGTTGTTTATGTTGAGTGAATAGATTCTGAAGGAATTCTTGAAGCTCTTGATTAGATGGGATTGAGTGATTATTTGTTTCATTACTAGTTGCTTTTGGACTAGTTTCAATATTAGTTAAGGTGTAGATTGTGTGGAATGTCCATGCAAAACCTAACAACATTCTTGTAAATGCTTAGGTTTCTAGCAATGATTGTAGTAGTAATGATAGTTTCCTCATCCTCCATGTTTCCTTCCATTTCCTTGATTTCCATGACCGCCCTGACCTTTGTCATTGAAATGGGATATTAAGGTAGAATTATCATTTCTTGTGATGAAAGGTGTTAGAGCTTTATCATTCTCTATGGTGAAAAGTGTAGGAGGTTTATGTCGCACTAGGCTTGAGAAAGCAACAATCAAGGTTGGAATTTGTGTAGAAGCTAGTAGTTGATTACGAACAGTAGAGAATTCTGAGTTAGCACTTGCAAGGGTAAGGGTCATAAAAAATTGATTTTGTTATATCTTCTACTTAGTAATATTAGTTGTGATAGGCAATATTTTTGGAATTCCTCTACAATAATTTGGAAACTTTTAATATAGGTAGGGATGCTAGAATCTTGTTGTTTCAAATTGACAGATTATACAGTCATTGGAGGTTATTTGAATATACTTATTTAGCCTTTTCCTACAAATCATAACAACTTGTAGAGGAAGGAAAATAGATGAACAAATCGGATTCAATAGACTACCATAGAATAGATGACAATTGAGCATTTAGTTTTTCTCGAGGTAGTTGGTTGGGTGTGGGGTTATGTATAAGCTTTTTTGTAAAGCGGTCTCACATTTCTTGTTCCTTAAACCCAGTTTGAACAGCAACAAATGATGAAGCATAATTTTCTTAGTTTAATTTAATTGATGTGATAGTAGAATTACCACTAGTTAAGGAGGAAAAGTTTTTTGTGATCTTTGAATTTTCCTCCATGTTAAAGAGGTAATTAGAAGGGCAGCAACTAGAAAACAAGACCTAGCTAACTAGAAGGGTGCCAACCAAAAAATAGAAACCCAGAAAAAAGAAATCTTACTATTTGGATTTAAAAGAAGGAGATTTGATGTTTTGATTTTAGAGTTCATGCCACAAATAGATTCGGTGAGAAGGAATGGTTGCGGTGGTGTGTGCTGTTCACATGTGTCAAAGCAATGGCATGTGGGATTCATGTGCATCTACAGTGGTGGTGGGTTGACATCACATGCTAGTTGAGGAGCCTGGAAATTTGCTGGTGGTGACGATTCTGGTGGTTGGTTATCAGAACTTGTGCTATTGCTTTGTAAATTAGAGCAATCAAATTGGGTGTTTCTAGCATTGTTGGCATGATGTAAACAATTTTGAAAAAAGCAGAATTCTATGTTAGGGTTTGTAGGGTTTGTGTTTAGAGACTTGGAGATGTTTGGGTTTATATTTCTTGGTAAAATAAGAGAGCTTGAAATTCAATGGAAGATAATTGAAGCAAAAGCAGAGTCCTTCAATGTGAAGGCTTTGATACTAACTTGAATTGTTGAAAATGGCTTGAACAATTTGCTATTGCTAGGAAGTCTATTTATATACAAAAATTGTAATCAATTAAAGAAATTACAATCAAATCTATGATACTAATTTTGATCCTAATCAATTTAGAAAGAGAAAAGTATCAATCTAAAATAACTTCCTAATATGTACATAACCAATCTAGAATCATTTTAGAATGATTTCTTAAAAAAGCATACAATCTCAACAAGATGGTAAAGATCCATTGTCTCAATGTCTTGTGCCAATTATTTGGCCCATACCTTGGTTCTGGATAAGAACAGTATTATTAGTAAATGTGATAGAACAATTGAGATAATGGATAGATATAAGATTATAAGGAAAATGAGGCATACAAATCATAAAGTTTAAAGGCATAGTAGGTAAAGGTTTGGCACAGCCTATAGTTGTTGCAATTGTTTTTGATCCATTAGCTAAAGCCACATAAGGCAAAGCATTAGATACATGAAGGGAAGAAAGTAAGAGAGGATTACCAAACATATGGTTTAAGACACTTGAATAAAAAAACCATGGTCCTAGAGGAGACTGAGTAAGATAGGCAACAAAATTACTAGCAACTAATGAGAATGACTGCTTAGATGCCTGATACTTGAGATAATCATCATAGTTGGAGCTAGTGAGTGTGATAGAGTGGTGAGATTGTCTATAAAATTGTTCAAATGAAGAATCATCAATATGGGCAAGATTAGCACTAGGAGGTTGGCCATGTAGTTTAAAACAATAAAAGTTCTAGTAAAAGTTCCAGAATTGCCAATAGAACTATCACTAGACATGGTTGAACTGGATAAAATTGTGAAAGAAGATGAAATAGGTGTGAAAACAAACCAAAAACAGTGGAAAACAGCAAAGAACAACTGAAAAAACAGAGGAGAGGAGCCCAGAAGTTCGGTGACACATGAGTGCATGGGATGGTGTGTGGCTGGTGATGTAGGCTGGTGCTGCAGTGAGATGCTGATGGAGACCTTTCAAACCCAATAGGACCAGAGGTGAGACAAAATGTGTTGGACGAAGGGAGATTGTGGCCAGAGTTGCTTGTGGGTGCAGTGAGCCCAGAGTGGTGTGTGGTGGCGTATGGGAGGTGGACTGATGGTGGAATTCCAGTGGTTGGCTGACAAGGTTATTCCGGGCACCATGATGACAGTGGTGCAGTGATTGGAGGCTGGGAGGGAGGACAACTGGAGAAGATAGCGATGACAGCAGCAGCAGCACAGTGACGATGCCAAAAAAGATTTGAAATAAAAAACTAGGGTTTCTACCAGGCTTTTGATACCATGTGAAAGTAGAGAGGACATATGGCGGAAAATCTTTCATATTAAAACTGATTAGTGATACACAAGTATATGTATTAGTAGTAATGGGTTTTGGGCCAGCTATTCTAGAACCTTCTAGATACAACAAATACAAAGTATTTACATAATTATCCAACAAAATTTGTTTAAAACCTGGCAGTATAAAATGCCGAAGGTCTTAAATTTTTGCAATTACAAGAAATCATATTATTGGAAGCATCAAATCTGACTTTGAACTCTTCATTCTTGTTGAATTTACCAACCACATATTTATACATTTTTCAATCTTTACTTCAATCCCTTATACATGTTGCATGATGCAAATCATACTATTTTTGAAAAATATAAAAAATTACTTGAGCAGAAATTTGTGCAACATGTTGTGCCATAGATGAATTCTCCCACCTCAGCCTTGGCAATTTTTGCCTAGTTTGGAATTCACATAGCAACTCATTGTATCTTTGATCAGAAACAACTCTTTCGAAGTGCTTGAAAAATTGGATTATCAATTCAGGCTTCAAACAACTTCTTGTATCATAATTTAAGCTGTCACTCTGCATGTCTATTAAGAAAGCATTATTCATGTAACATTTTGATCAATCCTCTTTTAATTTATATGTTGAGAGTAACCACATCACCAAAATGAGCATAATCAATTATCATTCTTGCATCTGCCTAAAATATTTTTGTGATTTGTCATTCCACATCTAATTATACTGCATAATAAAATGAAGGATTCTCCAATGATTCTTGTTGGAAATATCACAGTCAACTACCTTGCCTCTCCATATGCCAAGTTCCTCAACCTTTTACTCTGGATATAATTTTCTGATCTAAATCTGTGTAATCAAGATAAGCTCTTCCACCAATTTGTTTGCTTATGCTTGGATATGTTTGTATTGTCCATGGCATGGCTTGAGTGTCCAAAAACTAGAAGAGAGAAAGTGTCTTCTACTGATATGTATTTGCAGCAAATGTTAAGCTTCACATGCTAAAGTTGCATATCATGAATTTCTTTTCCAACAGTATAATTTTCTAAGTTAATCACCCTCATAAGCCCCAGAACCATGTCTAAAAGCTTTCTGTTCATTAATGTGGATCATTGGGAAAAGATTTTCTATCTGTGTTGGAATTCTGGTTTATCATGTCGGGTTATTAGAAAATTCTTTTACCTGATTTCTCTCCTAGGCTAGTAACTTGTTTTGTCTAAACAAATAAATGACATGAGGGGTGTGCTGATTTCCCCAGTTGGTTGAAATCTACAGCTCTACTTACATATGTGAAATTTTCATTATGGCATATATGGAAAAATATTCATATTCATATAGAACAAACAAAAGAAAATTTTTCTTTGGAAAAAAATTCTCATAAGACAACGGTAGAAAATTTTTTATTGGAATTATTTTATCCAGAGAACTGTTCTTCGGAAAATTTCTCAGAGAGAACTATCTGCTAGTGGAACAATGGGAGCCTGAGTATAAATTTAGTTCCCCTGGATTGTCGCATGGGTTCTAAATTAAAGTACTTCTTTGTGTTCACGGTTTACAGAATATTGCTATTTAGTCTGGTTTGCTTGGAGACTTTCATGCAAATAGCATTATTTAGAATGCCTGCCTTGTGTCCCTGCCTCTTTTTACAGAATAGTTTTACTTGTTCATCGGAAGCTTTTCATTTTCTCATTTTATAGAATATGTGATAGTCAGCAATATAACCAATGGAATTAAACCATGGTCTTTGGAACCATTGATCATTATTCAAGTCCTGTTGCCAGGAAGCCCAAGAATTTGTGTTTTAAATCTTTGATTGATACTCATGTATTTCAGGCAAGATCACCAGAATACCTGTAAATTTTGCAATAGCCTTCATAAACTACCCCTTCACTGCCATTTGATTTTTGCCTGGACATGATGACAGTTCAGACAGAAAGGGATCGGAGTCAGCCCCTGAGAAAAAGTGATGAGGAGTCCAGCACTCAGACTTCCAGGATTCGAAAGTCAGCTACATCATTTCAAAGAATGGGCAGGAAAAATCCATTTGTCAGATATGGGCTTCCAATGATTTCCCTTACTGTCCTTGGGGCTGTTGGCCTTGGTCATCTACTGCAGGGCAGGTTAGTGCTAAATTTTTTTAATTTTCAGTAGACCTAGAAATCTTGATTTATATCCATTTATTCATCCATATTCATTCTCATTTTGATCCATCCATTTTAACTTTAAAATAATATAGGTCAAGTCATTATTGATCTATTGAAATGAGGGTTATATTGAGTCAACTTATAGATAACTATTTATTTATTTATATTTACAGAAAGTAGATTTGGACATTATATAAACTAATATTATAAAATAAAAAAATATTATAATAAAATATCTTTAAAAATTTAATATAATTTAAATATTTTTAAAATTATTTGAAATAAAATATTATAATATTATTATATACGTGACAATATTAATTTTTTTTATTAAAAAAGTAAAATTAAGTTCAATCTTTGGTACTAAAATTTATATAATTCATTATTTTTACTTTTAAAACTTAAAAATAATAACAAAATTACCTTTTTTAATTTTCAAATAAAAAAATTTCATAATGTTACATGTCACTTGTAATATATTATATAGTTTTATGTTAGATTTTTTGTTATACTTTGCAAATATCAACATATCAAGAAGGTTAATTTTTATTTTTCAAGTGATAGTTTACAAATTGAAATTTGATTATTGATATATATGCAATCTTAAAAGTACAATTTATTATTGTAAAAGAATACATATAATTCATAATTTTGAATTTTTTTAATTTTATTGTAATGTCTATTTTAAATTAAATAAGTTTTATTTAATGTATATTAAAATTAAAATATTTAATCAACTACATTTAATATTAAAACAATTTTTAAAAATTAATATTACGAAAATGAGATAAAAAACTATAATTTTAAAAAGTAAATAAAAATAAAGAATAAAAATTTTGATAGTATAAGTTTGTTTTAAAATAATACCAATAAATATAAAATAATGGTGAAAAATAATGTCAATAAAAATGATAAAATATAAAATAATAATAATTTGATAGATAAATGGATGAGTCAAGTTAACTATATATCTAATGGTCATATGTCATTCATGACTTATAAAATTTTATATTGGGTTATAAATTGATAAATGAATCAACAATTATCCATCTACTTTTGATTCAATTTATATCCATCCTAATCCATCCATTTGCCACATTTAATTTTCTGATGGGGTATAAGTTATATTTAAGAAAATATTTACAATTCTTGATTATATTCTAAGTTAAATTGCCTATTCATGACTGTCAATCAATGGTACTTAAACTAAAGGTTTTTATGTTTTCATTCTTAAGTCTATGTTTAGGATATAAGATAGGTTGAAATTCCTTTTCTCTTTTATGGATGAAGTACAAATAAGAGCAGAGAAAACTGACTTGAACCAAAAAAAGTGAAAAGAAAGAAAATTATGATTAGTAAAAAGACATACACAGCTTTAATCCAATATGAGCATTTAGACAGATAATTTTTGGTTTTTAGAAACATCACCAACTCATTATAATTATCATTTCATTTGCCTTCCTTCTGTAGTTTTCATTGTTGATATTCTAAGATAAATTATATGTTGTGTCTATTCTTTCCTTTCTGAAAATTCCTGAGTGAGAACAAAACCTGTAGAAAGTGATGGCAAAAATCCACCAAGTGGAACTAGCGGCTAGTACTAATTTCTGCTTGACAAATGTAGAACATTAAGGGAAAGACTGGGAAGTTTTCTCTTCTTATTATTGTAAGAGGTGGTACCAAGTTCTTCATTATGAGTTGTTAGATTTAAAGCATTAAAAAATTGTGTTTGATAAGTTGGACTTAGACAAAAATAATCTGTTTTGAGGTTCTCTAGAAACATTGTTGATCAACCTTTTTCTTTTACTATGGATCCACACTATCAAACCCCCCCCCCCCCAAAAAAAAAAAAAAAAAAAAAGACACTAAGCATTAGTTAAATGAGAAAAAAAAGTACTTCTAACACCAGTCAAAACACTTGAATAGTTCACTCATTGTTCACACAAGCACACTACAAAGAGAGCTATTAAAAATATTATTTTATTTATTTAAATACTTTATTTTGTATATATATATATTGCCCCCTCCCCAACTGATGCAATTCAGAATTTATTTAAAATTGTGGTGAAATTGTATAGATAGAAGTAGGCTGATAGGGATTAGAAAATGGTAGGAGTCTACTCATTGATTCAAAATTTCATCCTAGACACAAAGGAAACAAGCTTCAAATTGAAAGCTAAAGAGCTAAACTCGAAATACTACAATTGGGTGCCGAAAAATACATAGAAACTTTCTATTTATTACCCTTTATCATCTAAAGCAAAGTTGACCCTTAATTGACTTTTAAATGACTTCGGACTGACCTTTTTAGAGTACTCCAAACCCCTAATTATGGGATTATACCCTTTAAGATCCTATCAACCGACTAAAAACATTCAATTTTGACTCCTAGAAAACTTGGATTCCTATCTCTGAGAAAATTAAATTCAATTTTTCATTCTGCATTACCCTCAAACAAGAATTTCTCAGTATGCCACTATTTCTCTTCAACTTTTGACACATTTTGTAAATGTCAAGCTAGGGCTGAGCTCTGCTTACACGCGTCATGCAGTTCTAATTTGATCTCGGACATATAAGTTCCATTTGCTGGGTATTAGGTTTAGTAATGAGTTATATCGCTAGTCTTAGCTTAGTTTACGTTAGTACAAAGTTTTACTCGCCTTCAGGTGTGGAGGGAGGCACCGGTGGGATAATTCCCTCCCTCCCTCCCTCCCCCCCCCCCAAAAAAAAAAAAAAAAAAAAAAAAGATGTATGTTGATTGTAATGCTTGCAAATTGGCTCTCTTAAAATTTTAAAATTGTGTATGTCCCATAAAATTTGACATTTGGCCCTCTCAAGATTAGATCTGTCTCTGCCACTAAACTTGCTATACTACACCCTTGGGGGCCGTAGATTTAGTTTAAAATTTGTCAATTGCTCTTACATTCTATAAGAAATGAATATCATTGTTGTGCTAGTGGAAACTGTCAGAAGCTTCAAATTGGATGTCATAAAATATTTCAATTTCAATAAAGCTTGTCTTGTTTATGTTTGCATAAATTCAACTTAATTGAACATGCAATGGTCACTGTTTTGGATTATTCTTTTTCAAAGTTCTAATTGTATTACCCCATCCTCCTAAAATGTTGTTTGGGTCAGTTCAGTAAGGATGTTGCAAAGGTGAAAGATGATCAGGAATGGGAAATAACTGAAGCAAGAAAAGCACTGTCTAGAACGGGGCCTACAGGTGCATATAAGCCGAAAAATATTTCACTGGAGGATGAGCTAAAGGTATATTCCCGTCCTCTAGAGTGCATTGTTATAGCTTACGATCATCATTGTTAATGCTAACTTCTACACCTTGTTTCATAGGCCTTGCAGCAGAAGGTGGACATCAACAATTACGAGTACAAAAAAATCCCTAGACCAAATGAAGGCAAATGAGACCAAATTAGCGTTACCCTATTCAAAAGTTATATGGTTGCCAACATCTGATGCTAAGTTGCTTATCCAATTTTCTACTGCTTAAGCCAGTTTTCTGGTCTTGCTAGTGAAGTTTTGCCTTCCATTTTTGCAGTGTGATTCTATATTAGCTTTTGGAGGGAATATTTTTAGTCCTACCACAATATTAAAATCTCATTATTACTTCCTATTATATTTTGACATGTTGAATATTTTGACGTTATCTACTGTAGATGCTAAAATTAAGGAGATAGTTCTCTAACTTGTCATATAGAATATGCGGTAGTACTAAGATTTATAACACAACGGTCGAAGCAGAAATATTTCTTTTGGGGAGGACTTCAGCGCAATAATCAAGGTTGGCTGGCGAGTTCATCAACACATATAGTTTGGCAGTTTGCTTTGAGACTTGTCGACTAGTGTGCCTGTTTAGCACTATTAATAAAAATTGAATAGGGCAAGTTAATTTTTATGACGAAGATCGATTGCAAGGGGTGGTGTGTTAAAAGCATGACCCTGAAGTAAATAGAGGAGGAAATCCTTTTGCACGTTGTTTGTGTTTAGTACGATAAATAAGTTTATAATTTATTAATTTGGTTAATAAATTATAAGTTAATTTTCAGAGATATTTAGTATATTAGTTTATTTAAAAAATAAATTTTGATTTAATGAATTATTTAGAATAATTTATAAGTCATCCGTATTTTTTTTGTCAAATTTATCATTTTTTCAATTGAATGATCTAAATTCAGTATAAATAATTAAAGGAAAATAAGTATGTAACTAAGTAAATATGTTTGTTATGAATTATAATTAATTAAATTTATGTAATTATATTTATATTTTGAATAATAAATAAATTAAAAATAAGTAAACAAACAAACAAATGAATGAATATATGATGCTATGAAACATAATTAATTTAATTGTAAATAATTATATCCTTATTCTAAATTATATATAAAAATAAGTATGTGAATAAATATGTAATGAAAAAAATAGACATGCAAATAATAAATAAATAATATAAAAATAAATTTTTGGTAATTATATATTTATTTTTAATATATTTATTGTATCAATATAATTTATTTTTAAAATATATTTATTTATATTAAAATAATTTTTAATATCATTTTATATTTTTTTAACTATTCAATAGCCAATTCTATTAAAAAATTTTAATGTGATTAGTTAATATATCAACTATCAGTTATTAACCGTAAAAATTAGCTTATCAATTACTGACATCAAGCATAACTGTAGACTATCTCAACATTTTCGTTATGGGAGGAATATGTGTTTTAGAACTGGGGAAATGATTTCTCTTCTTGCAATTGAGGAAAACTAACGTGAACCTACGCATAGCATGGTTATCAATATCATGCCAGTAAGTTGAATAAAATGTATTTGGAAAATATGCGTATATTATATCTAGAAATAAAATCATGAAGTTTTTTTTTTGCTTAGAACTTATAACTTAAGTGATACTCGATATTCCTTAAAGGTTTTGTACTTTTTGTTATATTTAAGGTTTGATTTCTAATTTTTATGTATGTTTGTTTAGTAATTTAATCATTTTTATTATCATAAAAAATTGTGAAGTTTTTTAATTCATTTTAATGTAAACTATTAAATTATACGATGGTGATGATGGTAATAATAATAATGATAATAATAGATTTAATGTGTAAATAGTTTATATTTCATCGTTATCACTTAGTAATAAAAGAATTATTTGAAGAATTATTGGGCAATAAAATTTAGCATCATCAGTTTGAACTTAATTTCAAAATGTAATATTTTACTTATAAGGTATTTTATTGTCTTTTAACTATAATTACCTTTGATATTAAGTACATGCATCGTAAAACTTGTTTAAATACTTATTATATTGTAGCATGTATTATATGGGTGCATCATTCAAATAACAAATTTAGATTTGTCTAATTACAGACTTTTGCACTACTGAAGAAATTCATATTCTTTAATTTAATAGTGTACTGATAGAAATGGCATGAAGTAAATTTTTTCATTTTTATATTATGAAATTTTTTAATTCATTTTGATGTAAACTATTAAATTATACAGTGATGATGATGATAATAATAATGATAATAAGAGATTTGATGTGTAAACAATTTAACTTATATCATTGTTACTTAGTAATAAGAGAATTATTTGAAGAATTATCCGACAATAAAATTTAGCATCATCATTTAAGAGTTTGAACTTAATTTCAAAATGTAATATTTTAGGTATGTTATTTTCTTTTAATTATAATTACCTTTGATATTAAGTACATGCATTGTGAAACTTGTTTAAATACTTATTACATTGTAGCATGTTCTGTGATCTCTACGCTTCCGAATCCTCTATGAAAAGAAAGCGAAAATTGTGATTCTTTTTAGGGAATATTTACGGTACACTTATTATATCGGTGCATCATTTAAATAACAAATTTAGATTTGTCTAATTACATAACTTTGCACAATTGAAGAAATTCATATTCTTTAATTTAACAGTGCATCGATAGAAATGGTGTGAAGTAAAATTTTCCATCCTTATATTATGTTGACCTCTTAATAATTACGAGGTCAACGGCTCACAATGCATGACTATCGCCATTCATCCCATAAAATTGTTGGGTTAAGTCCTACAACGATGGCAACCTAGTTAGCCCGTAGATAGTTCCATTTATGCACTCCAGGAGTTTACAAGACCCAATTGAAGCAACAACTGCAATTATGTTATCATTGATTCTTACCTTACACTCGATCAAAGCGCAGAATAATCTCGTAAGGGCAAATTGGCTAAAATATCATTTTAACGCCTTTTACCAAACTTATTTCCGTTTTACCGTTCTTTCGAAACTTATTACTAAAATATGCACCATGGGTGGAGGCGCCATTTGGGATGGCGTCACTGGGGGCGGGGCGCCATCCTGGATGGCGCCTTTGGCAAGGCCTGAGGGCGCCATTCAAGATGGCGCGATGGCGCCCTTGGGCCTTTTTTTTTTTTTCCAAATTTCCCTTTTAATTTTTCAAATTTCCATTTTAAAAATAATTAATTTTGATATCTTTTGAAAATAAAAATTTTAAAAATAAAAAATATATGATTGTGACTCAAAATAAATTTTTAAAAATAAATCACTCATTATATAATTATATTTAATGTCATATAAAAATATGTTAACTCCACTTTGATATCTAATACATAAATTTATTATAGGAATTAAATAAGAAAGTAGTTGATAATAATAATATAATGAATAAAAATAATAAATATTTCATAAATTATAAAATATTATTTAAAAAATAGGATCAATAAAAAATAATTACGTAATTTATATTAATGTCTCTCAAAATTTGATCCAATGACACTTAATATTTATCAATTTTTGAAATTATAAACTTCCAACATGTGGAATTATATTATTACAAGTAATTATCTAATATGTTATTACACATAAGTAAATTGATTGAATTATTCAATAATATTCTTCATATACGAAGTTGAAGATTGTTAAAGATGAAAAGAAATACAACGAAATAAAGATATTTTTCTTATTTTGTATTTATTCCAATAATATTCTTGTCACTTTGAATTTATCTCAATAAAAAAAATTTATTCTGTAACAGAAAAAATGCGAAATCAAGAGGTTGAAGATAGCTGAAAATTTAAAAGAATATGACTATTTCGTTTCAATAAATTTTTCAATTTGTAATGAAATCAAAATTGTAGCATGAATTAGTTATTTTTTAGTTCGTCACAATGATAAAATATTTTGGCAATGCGAGGGAAAAGTATTGATTAACTGGTTTTTAGAAGACTGTTATTCGTTGTATCGTTCCTTCAAAACATTTTATCGAAATAAGCACAGAAGATACGCATAGCGATGGAGAGACGCTAAATGACGTGTAAAGGTACACTAGACGAAATGGCATCTTTGGCGTTGAAGGGAGGGGACGACAGGCGATATTTCACATTATGAATATAAAATTTATTTAATTAATTTAATATTATTTATTTACTTTCACACGGTAAATAAAAGAAAAGTAGATAATCATAACAGTTGTGAAAGTATGATAATTAATAATGTTAGTTATTATAGTTGGGACATGTCCTAATCATCATTTTTAAAAAAAACTAAATAGTTTTATTCATTTTGAAGTTTATTTTTAGTTATAATTGTTCCTACGCAAACAATTAAAAATGTCGTAGTAATTAAAATCATCCTGAATGTTGATGTTTGGCAATGAAGTAGTAAAATCATCCAAACTGTCGATGTTTGGCAATAAAGGAGTAAGATAAATGTACATAAATATACAATGAACATAGAAAAGAAATCTAATGTCTACGTAAGTGATGTCCAGTCCCACATCCAGAATCAGTAATGTGGCGGCCGTATCTACTAACCCTCTGCGCAGGCTCGGGAGTCACATCCCCAGTGTCAGCGTCTCCTCTACCTCCAGCCCCCGCTCTGCCTCTGCCCCTGGCTCTCGCTCTGCCTCCACCTCTACCTCTATCTACAAGCTCTGAGTCGTGTGTCATCATGCCACCATGTGCTAATCCCTGATCCTGAGTATGCCAATCAAATACAGGACGATACGGCTGCGATGGACCAGCATCATCGGAAGGAAAGGCATAGAATGCAGATGAAACTCCTGATACGTAGGGAAATGCCTGGAATGACGATGGA
Organism: Sindora glabra; assembly: GCA_020226215.1. Lineage (NCBI taxonomy): Eukaryota > Viridiplantae > Streptophyta > Magnoliopsida > Fabales > Fabaceae > Sindora > Sindora glabra. The sequence goes on from CM035227.1 coordinate 58,800,423, forward strand.
ACACCAGGAGGGAGCTGGTACATCTGGGATGATGACGACCCATATAGTGCGGCCGGGAACATGGTGGAGGATGAAGGATCATCGGGTGTAGTAGGGTACACATGAGATGGGGCAGTAACATTACGCATCATCGTCATGGTCTCCTGGGCAGTCGAAGGTGGAATCTGCTGCGCTGTCGAAGCGGACGGAACATCAGCCTGCGACGTATGTCGTGGAGCAGTGCGACGTCGTCGGCGAGAGCGAGTTTGATCATGGTCACCCTCCACAGGGTCGGGGATATGATGGGCCTGGGGAGCTGGCTCCACATGTGAGTCAATAATGACATGATCAACCTGCTGAATCGCATGAAGGATGGACTCCGTCGCTGATCTAAGCGCATCAAAGGTGAACACAGCCTGCCCCTCAGGGGTAGTGAAGTCCTGTAGTGAGGAGACCTCATCTACCTGTGCAAATTTTTGACATTAAAGTTAGTTATAATACTAATGCATTTAAAGAAAATCAGATACAAAAAATTAGCACGCAATATTACCACAAGGTCTAGCGCTCCCCCGATAGGTGTAATACATCGCCTGGTAACCCGTCTATACCATGTCATGTAATCGGAACGTGGTCCCAGAACTAGGCGTGTCGTCGGCTCGGCGGTAACGCACAAGTCTCGCCGGATATCCCAGAGTGCAATATACGGCTGATGGCGGATGTGCCATTCCTCGTCATGCCGACCGGACAAGTGAAGGCAGTGGACCTCCGCCACCTGCTTTGGTGGCTCTGGAATAGCCTGGCGTAGTCCAAACTGCCGCAAAACCCTATCAGGCTGGTGCCACTCGACAATCTGGAAGTGAATGAGCGGGACCACTGCTGTCCACGTGTCGCTCCCATCAAAGCAGTACTGAGGCAGTGATGCGGTAACCTCCTCAGTGTAAGGGATCCAGTTGATCTGAAGTTACAAATTTAGGTAAGTGATTTAAATACAATAGTGGATTGCACAAAGCCCTGAAATAAAGGAATCCATTACCCCCTACATACCTGATCAAGTCGAAGACGGTCCAGCACGTATCTGTAATGGGGTAGGCTGTGTGCCGGACTATCCTGGAACGTCTTTTGATAGTGCCACCTACCAAGTACAATAACAAAGTTATTACAACTTCGTAGTAAACTTAGTTATAAGTGAAAGATGAAAAATTCTCTAACCTGCGTGCTAAGGGGCCAATCCCTGCATCCCCCTCTAGTATGTCTAAAATAGCTATCGCAGGGGCGATGGTGGGAAATCTATCCCATGCCCAGAGCTGTAGTAGTAGGCAACACCCTCCTATCTCCTTGTAATCCGGAGCGGTCGCCTTACAGAGCTCTCTGTAAAGATAGGCCAAGCAAGCAGATCCCCAGCTATACATCCCAGCCTCATGTAAGTGTCCGATCAAGGGTAAGTGCATGAGGTGGACATACGTGCCGGAATGGTCTGGAAATAACTGTCCCCCCAATGAGTCACAAAATGTAGGCTCGGGCGAATCTCTGCACTATCACCTCGTCCGCATCATCTGGAAGATGAAGTGAAATGCCTCTCCAACTAACTCATCCTCAGTCGCCCCCCTCTGATGACATGCTCATCGACCGGTAACTGGAGTCCCAGATACTCCTCTATCAGGGCTCCCCAGCCCCACACGGTGGGCCCCGTCACTACTCGACCGTCAATGGGTAGGCCGAGCTGAAAAGCAACATCCTGCAGGGTAATAGTCGTCTCTCCCTGTGGCATGTGAAAGGTGTGTGTCTCCGGCCTCCACCTCTCTACAAAAGCACTGATCAAGCTGGTGGTCGATTCGGCACAAACTCGCACATCGCCAAGCCGTAAAAGCCTGCCTCTCGTAAAAAGGGGACAATCAACTCCGGCGGCTGCTGGTGATGGTAGTGATGAGCTCGTCGAATCCTGAGCACACGATCAGGCCGCAAAATGAAAAGAATCACCAATTATCACGTTTGACAATTCAGAAACGGTTTAACCAAGTTTATTAAGATCTAGCTGCTTCCATACATGGCCAGCCCAAACCGACTGGGATATGTGTGAGGCCTGAGTCCGTCAGCAGTGAAGGATCCTGTGGTCCAGGATCAACACGTCGGGATGTGGAAGCCATCTGTCATCGCAAGCATTGCATTAGAATGAAATTTAAACACACACTAACCTAACAGATGATGTGCAATTTCAGTACATAGTTCATAAGAAGATAGCAGTATGGTTAAAATATCAAAATACGGATATGACTATAAACTTCTCTCCGCTCAACCGCAGTTCCGGGAGTATCTACCAAAGTATGTATTAGAATGATTTTTAGGTATTTTTTATTTATATTAAAAAAATAATCTTGCTTAATACAATTAATTGTGCAAATAAATATATAAATTTTTAAAATTTAATTAATTAAACATAAAATACTGTGGGAGGCCAAATGGCGCCATACAAACTCTTGCGCACGATTAACTAATGGTCGGTTCACTATACTGTCCATCGGGAAACTATATATATACATAATGACGTGCAATCTTACAACCATAAACAAAAAAAACAGTCTGCTACCAGTTACGCTTATGATATTCACTAACATACTTTATAACGTATATGCGAAAGTAAAATCTTCGTCAGCAAGGTATGGAAGGCCCTTCCTCCCCATATAGCTGTGGGCAGCGCCTACGATTATGTCCTTCCATCTTACAATGACCGCATTTTTGCTTCACACCGCTCTCTTGAGGCCAATCCATCTCATTTCTGATCCGGGTCGATTTTGGTCCTTCCCCTTGCACGTAATCTTCCATAATTTGAAACTAGGACAGGGAATGGTGGTAGGTTATTCCATTGCGACCAATCCCCAATAGGCCACCACTCAGACTTGTAGCAATTGAGCAGCGTGTCAAGTCTGTATACAACATCGACATATGGTTCCCACGATATGTTGATTGAGGCACAGGCAGCAATAATATGAGCGCAAGGATACCTATACGCTTGGAATAGTCCACATGCACATTGCCCTTTGTCTAATAACACTTGGACAACCTTTCCACTATGACCTCCCTGGCCATATCAGGGCCCTCCACCACCTCAAACCTAGTCCCTTCTCTATTGTAAGCACGAACGTGGTAAGAAGAAGCACGTGTCTGGATAGTCGCAAGCTCCTGTCTGAATCTGCTTGCGTATCTGTGACCTTGTTGTAGTTCAGCGTGCGCTTCTTTTGCCCTCTCCACAAAGTACTTGACACATCTATAGTATGTTTGTTGAACAAGGCCTGTGATTGGCAGCTTCCTTAACCCTTTGAAGAGGCCATTGATGCACTCTACAATGTTAGTCGTCATATGACCGTATCTTCTACCTTCGTCATAAGCAAGCATCCACTTCTCGTTCGGAATAGCGGTCAACTTCTTGTGGATCTCCTCATTGACTTTGCTAAGATTGTCCAATCTGTCCATGGCCTTTTCCCAACTAGGCTCATACGCTGCACAGAAGGAGACAAGTAGGTTAATCGGGTTACTAAACCATATACACAAATTTATAGATGAAAGGTTCAACAAAGAAATTATGCTATAACACATACCAATCTTAAGGACAGCTTTCCTCACATTGTCATCCTTGCACTTCTTGCGCACATTACTGGCAATATGTCTGATACAGTACCGGTGATAAGCATAAGGAGGCTGCCATCCCAGGCCTTCGGTGGCTACTAGCATCTTTTATAGCCCGGTGCCGATCTGATATCAAGCATATTCCTTGCTTGTTCGTAACATTTACCCGCAGTAATGCCAAAAACCAACTCCAGTTTTCATAGTTCTCCCTGTCAACAATGGCAAAGGCAAGAGGAACAGGGCATTTGTTATCGTCCTGGGTCGCAGCAATCAGTAGCACGCCCCTGAACTTGCTATATAGATGCGTACCATCAATTTGTATGAATTGCTTGCAGTAGGGGAATGCGGCAATGCATGGCTTGAAAGTCCAGAAAACTCGGTTGAAAACATGTTTCTGCGGATCAACACGATTGTCAGCTGTGACAAATTCTTGTGACTCCAACTTGAACAGCGCCTGGTCACAATAGCCTAGAATGTCCAACCACTTAGGAAGCACTTCATACGATTTGTCCCAATCATCGTACACCTTAACAATTGCCTTTTGTTTCGCCTTCCATGCTTTCCTGTACGAAATCCTTGTACCCGTACATGCCTTCCACCCTTTCTTGTATAAGCGCGATTGGAACATCTTGCTTCATTTTAATCATCTCTAGTATCAGGGAACTGATATACTCGGAGTCCAGAGACTTGTGGTCCTGTGTCAAACTAGCATTAACACATGTGTGGGGCCTTGAAAATCTAGTTATGGTCCAACTGGTACAATTCTTCAATTTCGCCGCTCTGAGGTGGAAATTGCATTGGTCCCCAAATTTATTACACTTCACGCTTAATCTTCTAGTATCCGACTCCTCCACGTAATAACTGTGGTGCCTTCTGATGTGGTAATGCTTGGTTGCAGCAATTAAAGCCTCATTGCAATCGAACTCTTGCCCAACCTGTAATTCCTCCATGTCGTAATCATAGGGTGGTTTCATTATTTCTGGAAATTCATTCGGATTCCGTATGGCATCCCAATCAATGTGAGAGAAGACAGCAGCTTGGGGGACACCATATGATGTTTGTGCGGCATCACCACTCCTCACAGCCCACGCTGGTATACTGTCTCCGTGTGTAGGCGCACGTTCTTCGTCATCAGTGTCACCATCGTCACCGCTACTGCAGGACACCTCATCATCTTCAAAACCAGACTCTAGGTGGGCATCCATTAATACGGGGCCGAACGATTCTTCCTGTACGACCGGCAAGGCACTTGATGAACTTATCAAGGTATGTAGGGGCATTTACCGGGAAAACACCTGCAACAGATGAGTCCAACGCAGGAGTATGACTATCAGAAATGTGGAACTCAAATCCACCTGTGTAAGGAGGGCCTTCCCGCACCATCGAACAACCTAGTGTTGACATAAGCCGTTGGATCCACGGGTGGTGCAGGTCTTGGAACTCTTTCATCAAAACCAAGGTTGGCTGCGCGCAATTCGGATGTGATCATGTCCACAGTACAATTCCATGGCTGTCATCGTCGGATGTTGTTCGAAGCTTGCTATCGCACATGCCAAGTCTTCATCGTCGGCCAATTCGTATGCCATGTACTGAGCCTCTGTTTGATGCTGCTGGAAACCTATAAACAATTTTCCCCACAGTTTGATCCTGGTGAAGCTTCAATCGGGCATGAATTCTCTCAGCGCAAGACATCCATAGTGCTGCATCCTTTCAATTTTAGTGCCTTTGGGGGAGGTCCATCGTACATTACTCCCATCGATCCCTCAATCATTGTACCATTTGAATATATGAAAGAAATTAAATTTTTCTTCATCTCGTTACTTCTGGCTCCAAAATATTCACTGCAAACTATTCTTCATTGTCATCATGCAATTATAGGACAATTTTCGTTCTTACAGACGAATCAACCAGTATTCAATATTACAAGCAGTTGATGAACAAAATACTTTACAAATAATCTAATGTACTTGGCTAATAGTAAATAATAATCTACCCATGCAAGTCAAATCCATTCCGGCCTTTACAGGCCGACATTCATTTCCCGCAAGTTCTAAAGCTACTTCTACACTCATTCATAATTTGTACATTTTTTTTGGTTTATTCAGCACAACGTATACTAATTAAATAGAGAAATATTTTCAGTACACTACATATTCTACTTTCACGATAACCCACTCCTTTCACACCTATTACTAAACAGCAACTAAAATTATGTACGCATTACTGTTTCTATATTTTTATGTAGATTACAATGGATTCCTTTTTACATGCACTGACTTCTGGTTACATTCCACATATCCTGGAGCCTAAAACCTTTTTAGGACACATTTCTTTATCTCGTTTTTTCTTCTTTTAATAGCACAACCTATCACAGTACATATAAATTTCTACAAAATTTCCTCACATCATAATTTGACATTGTAGGCCATTACAATCAAGATAAAATTAAAATCACTAATTATTTACATCATAATAGCCTAAACAAATTTCTCTACCACTGTAAAAGATATCTTCATGATGACTAATAAAAGTTATAACATAAGCACAAAATTTATAAAATACTAACCGGTAAGTATTAGGAAAAGCAAACAGAAAAAGGCCTCTGCATGAAAAAAAAAATTTAGATATTTTAATAACTTTAACTTCTAAGTAAAAATTATTACGTATTATTGTATCATTACAAAAATTATACAAAGATCACGCTAAATTAAATATACTTTGCAAGACAATATATAAAAGAAATGAAAACAGTAACATACATAAAATTTTATTGACGTATACTTAATTTTAAATACAGGGTTTCAATTTTTCCATTAGGTTCAAATTTACAAATTTTTCCTTGTATATTAATTTTTATTCTTAAATACTTTTATTACAACTGGGATATATAGTTAATTATTTCAATTAACGCTTCCCATGACATTAATTTTTTAAAGTTACTTTTACACAAAACTTAAATATGTTTCATTATGTTAATATTATATTATATAATTATCTTATTATTTAAATCGTGAATAATATAACGCAAAATAAGAAAAATTATAGCCAAATAGATTAAAAAAAGGAGAAGTGTTATGTGGAAGGTAAAGTAATAAGTGTTAAAGATTAAATATGTAATCAATTAATTTTATTAAATAATGTATTTGATTATTAAAGATAATTTTATGTCAAAAAAACTTGTACTATATTAAATAATAGAATGATTGAAAAATAAAAGCAACAAATTAAACAAAGTGGATTAAACTGGGAAAAATTAATATACGAACTACACACCCTTGGAGAAATTTTAGTTGATGTATTTCAAAATTAAATAACATTTAATTTAATTACTAAGTATTTTATTTAAAAATATAATATAAAATTAATAATTTTTAAAAATAAAAAGTATATTAGAGCTTTAATTTATTTAAAATATTATAATAAGCTAAAGAATTATAACTTATTATATTTATGTTAATGTAATGATGATGGTGTTTTAAACCATAGACAATACGAGCAGATATAAATAGAATACGATAGAGTAAATTCTCATTTCTAATACATATAGTATAAAATACTAAAAAAATTGACTCTATAATAGATTAATTAATTAAATGAATTATTTAATTTATATAGAATACATTTATAATCAAATAATTAATATATCTTACTGTTATAAAATATTGATGTGTGTGGTTTAAATAACATGAGTTAACAAAAAAAAATAACAGAAATGTACAACAAAATATAAAATAAATAGAAACAATGCATAAAATGTCAAGTCTTTACAAAATACCTTCAATTGACATTTACTTATTCTGACATATATTACTCCAAAATTAATATAAAAGTATTAATTAATAGAATAATATATTCTCATAGTAACGAACATATAATAAAAATATTCTTATTTTTATCATATTCTACATCCTTATAAATTTTATATTTTAAATGTATCTAAAAATAATTTTTACCTACAATGTAAATTTTATTCTAAAACACTTTTCTTTATCCCCTCTGTTCTTCTTTTAACTTACAAACTATCACAAATCGTATAAATTTCTTTAATTTTTTTCTTAAAACCTATATCATAACTTGACAGCATTAATCATAATAATTAACATAAAATAATAATTTCTCCCCTAATGTAAAATATATTTTTATAATGAGTAAAAAAAATTATGATATAAATACACAAATTATAAAAAAATAAACCAATAAAAATTACAAACTACTACAGAACATTTAAATTTGCATAAATTTTTTCTAAATTCTAAATTATAATAATTAACATAAAATAAAAAATCTTCTCTTATTATAAAATATATTCTCATAACAATTAATAAACATTATAACATACATTCAGAAATTATAAAAAAATTAATAAGTACAAATTACAAACTAACACAGATCATATAAGGTTCTACAACTTTTCTTAAATTTCATATCACAGATCATAATAATCAGCATAATCTATAAACTTTTCTACTACAATATAAATATAAAAATTAAAAAATACTAACCAATGAAGAGTAAGAAAAGAAGACCAGATCTGCTCCAAAGAAGTAAATAATACCGGATGAGATTTACAGATTCAACAAAAAATGCAGTAAATAATTCTAGATGAGATTTACAGATTCAACAAAAAATGCATATTTATGAATGAAAATATACAAAAAATTACCAATGATTGCGAAGGAATGGCTGCGAAGTAAGAAGAGAAGAGCAGATGCAGAGACGCTCCTAGGTTTGTTTGTGGGTGTGTGCAGCTGCGGAGGGGGAGGGTGGATATTTATAGGGAGGGAGGCGCCAGATCAAATGGCGCCTCCCAAAAAAATTTTAAAAAATTTGAATGGGGGTGCCAGACCAAATGGGGCCTCCCAAAAAAATTTCAAATTTTCCACACGGGGGAAGGCGCCATTCAACCTGGCACCTTCAGCCTTGCCCTCCGCCCAGAAACGCCATATGGTATGGCGCCCTCAGCTTTTCCGTGCGCAAATTGGTAAATAGTTTGGACGAAACAGCATTTAGGTAAATTGTTTAAAAAAAAACAGGAATTCGGTATTTTATCCGGGCAAATTTAACTCTATGTTCCGAAGTACTGATACAATCTTCTGTAATTCTCTATAAAATTTTAAATATTTTTGTGTTCTAAATATGACTTCTAAAGTTGTATTTCTTATTAAAAAATTGCAGAATTTTATGAAAAATTTAAAATTTTATATTCTAAACACTTGCAACCTTTTATAAAAAAAATATAAATTTTATATAAAATGCCATAAATTATATGGTAACTTTTTTTTATTTATAAAATCAGGTAACTTTCTTGAAAACTGTATCAAAACAAAATTCAAATAGGAAAATTGAGCAATGTTGCAAGGCACTCCGCACACAGCTTGCAAGGCACTTTGCACTAGTGCGCAACATTTTTTTTAAATGGGAAAAGAATGATGGTACTGGGTATATGCAAGTTTTTTTTTCTTCAACATTATGACTGCATATGATGTGATAACGATCATTATTATTTTTTTATATTTATTTATTCATTGTGCTCCTTGTCACCTCCGAAGTTGAAAGCAATGTTTTAAAAACTGATCTGAACCGAGGAATCAAGATTAAACCAATTTAATCAGTTAAATTGAATAGTTGAGTTAGTTAATATATATATATATATATATGAATGATAAAAAATTTAACACATTATATTAGACAAAAAACATATAAAAATATATTAAGTCATTTGGATTGAATTAACAGCGTGAAATTTAAGTCCTAAATGAATTGTTGGTAAATTACCAAGTGAGATAATCATTAGAAAATAGAGTATAAATTGATTCAATCTATATAAGCTTGTTTAAAAAAAGAATGAAATTTTGTGTAGTTTGGTTCGACCTGTAAATTCGTAAACTTTAATTATAAGTCTATGAATTAGTATAGTTCAAATTGGTATGTCCGAACTTCAATTCATATGAATTAATTCATATAAACTTGCAATTAAAATAAATTAAAATTTAAGTAGTTTAAGCAGCTAAAGTCCATGTACCAAATTAAGTTGGTCTAGTTCGTGAACTATAGTTTGTTTAACAACTTTATCCGAATCTATTAATAGGTAAAATTCATCTAAGATAAGTATACATATTTTTTATTGAACCAATACCTCGTTACTAAATCTTTAAATATATTTATTTGAACCTTTATATTGTAACTATGTAAAAATAAACTTATTTTTATCATTATTATCGATTATAATAATTAAATTAATACATAATTTTGAAATATATGAAATCAATTAAATTAATTATATGTTAAAAATTTAATTAAAACGATCAAATAATTATTTCAAGCTACATTTCAATGAAAATCAAATTATTAATATTAATATAATTTATATAAACAGTGTGAAATCGTGTAATATATTATTCGTTGGCACCCCCCTCGACACGCCTCATGAGTCATGGCCAAGTTGTTGGGCGTTCACTGCCAGCCATAGGTTGCTAGTCCGAGGCCGATGTATCCTTGTTTTCGGCCGCATTTTTATAGACCGCAGAATCGGATCGGCGTTAATTCGAACTGGGTCTGTCAGCGGCTCTTCCAAGTTTTAACTGGGTTCCAATAGATCGACTTTTAACAACATTGGTCGAATTCTTTTAATTTATTTAAAAAAATTTAGAACAGGGCCAAAGAATTTAAAAATATAAAAAATGCGATAGAAAAAAGATTTATGCCGGTTGTACTTTACACCCAAGGCATGAATCTTTTATCATGCACATGGAAATTTTTAGCTCTAAAATGCTAGTCCACAAGAGTAGGGAGATTTCATATTTGGTTTCCAAGCTTGGTTCAGAATCTAAAAAATAAAATAAAATTTAAATCATTTAAAGTTGAATTCATAAACAATTCTACATATAAATCTAATTTCAAATAAAGTAAATTTTTATTTTTTAAATTATTGCAAGCGAAGGGTTTTCTCATACGTGAGTTCATGGCAATAAAATTACACTTTAACCCTTCAAGTTTCGTCAAATAATACTACTAATATTTAGTGCATCAACTTTAGAAAACAACATTTTACCCAAGAAATTTATATTAACATTTGTGGTACATTAATTTTAAAATACTACACTTTATCTCATCTCATTTTGTACGCGTTTATAAAATCTTCTCAAATTTTATTGGAAATGCAAAAAAATATCTTGATGATGCCACCCGAACAAATGGTTTGTCCAACTTGACAAAATCCAATGCATGACACGCAAATATGAAACATTTTGAGTTTCGGTTAGAGTTAAAACTAGGAAACACTTTTTTTAAGTGAAGCACAACAGTCGCAATATAATCATTTAAATCAACAAAAATTATAAGAAAAGACTGAAAATGGATACAAAAATGAAACAAAATATAATTTCTTGTAAAAAAAAAATTGAAGTGTCGATATTCTTACACAAATGCAAATTTAAAAAATTACTTTTTAATGTTAAATTATTAAAATGGACGATAAAAAAAAAGACACTGGCAGTCCAGTCCAAATAAATAAAAGGTAATTTAGGTAAAAAGATAAACAAATAAATAAATAAATTAATTAACAAATATGAAGCATGCAAACTTCCAATCAAACAAAAAACTATTGATCCGGGTCTTAAGCAAAAACGGATTATGAAACACTTCTAAATGGGCAATCAAACACTGAAAATGTTTGCACTCAATTATTGGATGTATAATTGATTTTAACAGTACAATTGATTGGATGCAATGGAATGAAATAGAACGAGAGGAATGAGAATTGAGTGAAATGGAATAACTATTACATAATTATATTTGATACAAATGAGTATTCCATTCTATTTTTATATTTGATATAATAAAATTTTGATAAAATTAAAAGATAAAAAAACTATCAATGATAATAATAGCTTCAAATTAAAAATAAAAAAGTATAAAACTAGTATTTTTTTTATAAAAATGATAATATTATTTTTATTTATTTATGATTTTTATATTTAAACAAATAGATAATTTGCTTTAAATTAATTAATTTTTATATATAAAATTATTAAAATAAATATAATTTCAAATTATATTATTTTCAATTAAAAATATTGATGAATATGTTATATTATTTATATTATAATTGTAATGTTGTTAAAAAAATATACATTATTAAAAAAATGTCGATGAGTTTATGTTTATTTTATATTGATTAATATTGTACATTATTGAAAAAATTAATATGATATATTTGACAAAAAACTTGAAATATTTTCAAGTTGAAATAGTTTAAGACTTATAATAAAAGTAATAAATTTTTTAAAAAATGTGCAAAGTTTCAATTATATTATTATATAAAAAAGAATAATTTTGAAATTTTAAAAATTTAATAAGGACAATATTATCAAAAGTCTAATCCAAGAATAAGAGAATAGGTCATTCTACCACTTTTACTATGGAATAAATATTCCATCATTTAATATAATTCATATTATCTATCAAACATATTTTTAAACCATTTTTATTTTCTCCCATTCCATTCCATTCCATTCCATTCCATCCAACCAAATGCACTCTAAAACAAACACATTATTTTTATGGTTGAAGTTAAAAATTGAAGTTGATTACCAAGCAATTTAAATTTTGTAAGTTAAATTATTTTATTTAGTAATAAGTAGATAGAACTTATGAACTACTTAAGCATTATTGGTGAAGAATTTAAGTTATTAGATTTGACATTTTAAATTCAACCAAAATAAATGTCATTTTATAAATTCTATATCTACCTTTGAAACACCATATTAAGTATCATTCCTCATCTATGAAAACTAAATAAAATTATTCATTTATAATACAAAACTTTAAAATTCCTTATATTTAATTAATGCTTCATACAAATACAAAGTAATAAGTCAACAATACCAATCTTAACTTGTATGTTATGTTTAATATGATAAAATGGAACATGATGGAAGGAAAGAAATAAAATAACCATTTGATAATCATATTTGCTATGGTTAAGAATGGGATGGATATTGTGCTTATAATTATGTATGATACAATAAATATTATATGAATGGGATGAATAAAATATGTTGAAAAAGTACAAAATTGAATATATTTATATAAAAGTTGGTTTTTATCATTTTTCATTTATTTATAATTTTCTTATATTTGAACATATATATAATTTTTAGTCAAACATGTATATTAAATAATAAAATTATAATATATGTTAAATTAAAAAATATATGATATGGTTAATAAGTAAAAAGTTACTATATTTTAAATTTAATTATTAAAATTATAATTGACAAAAAAAATTTCATAATAAAAGTAAAAAAATAATTTACAAAATTTTTTACATTAAATAATTTTTTAAAATAATATAAAAATACTTTATTTTAAATTTTATTATTAAAAATATAATTATGATAGAAAAATATTTAAAATTGATGTTATTTTATTACTTACTAATAAATAATAATGTTGGAATATATGAACATTGTGAGGAATAAGAAGGTAAAAAAGTCATTCTATAGATAATGAAATAATTAGTCTATCACTTTTATTATGAAATAGGAATTTCGTCATCTAATGTAATGATCATAAAGCCTATTAAATGATTTTTTTAATTTTACTCCATTCCTTTATATTTCATCATGCCAAACATAACATTAATATTTTAGCCTTAGTTGCACTACAAAAGCCAAAATACTCAATAAAGCTCGTAGAAAGATTCAAAAACATATATAACATTGATTCATGATCAGCTTCACAGATATAAACTTTATACCTTAGTCACAAAGCCCCCCTAAAAAAATGGAAAAAAATCATTCCTCTTAGAAAAAAAGAGAAAAACTTAACCTTTTAAAAATTTTATATTATATATTAGTTGTAATATTTCTTACTTCCCTATTATGATAAATATCATTCTTTTAATTTGTCATATGTCAATTTGTTTATTTTTTTCCATCTAAAAGATAAATTATGAAATAAAAAATAATTTACTTATGTTTATTAATCACTAATAATAAATAATAAATAATAAATATAAAGCTACTGATTATTCTTTTTATTTATGCTTTCAATATTAAATTAATTTTTAATAAAAATTTGAATTTGAATTTGAATCTCTATCTATTACTAAAATTTATAACTATTTATTTGTTTTGTTCTTATAAAAATATTCCTAAATTACATTTTTACTTTGTTTCTTTTCTTTTTCTATTTTTAGTCACTTCAAAACTATCATTTTATCTAAAATGAGAGTTTTCATTTTTATCTTCAACATATACAAGTTGATAACTACTTAATTATTTCATTTTCATAAAAATTATTTTATTCTCATGAAAAGTTTCTCAAATTATATTTTTGTTCTTTTTTTTCTACCTTTAGCCACTTCAAAAATTATAGTTTTCTCTAAGATAAGGATTTTTATCTTCATCTTTAATATCTATAAGTATTCATTTTTACTATTTTCTACTTTTTGCAATTGCTCAATTCAAAATTCTTATTATATAAATTCCTTTCTATAATTTTATTACTTCTTTTTTATACTATTGCTGTTATAATTTGATTGTTCTTTTTTTTTATAAGTGCTTTATTTCATTAAATTCCTACTTTTTGAAAAAAAATTATAGCTTAATCCGTCTTCATTAATTTAATCGATTCTTAATGTGTAAAATTGCAAAAGTATACATTTTTTATATAGTTTATATAGTTTTATATAGTTTATTTTATTAAGTAAAATTTTTAATTATTTCACACTACTTAATAGGAAAAACAAAAACTTAGAGGAAATTATGGAAGGAGCAAAACTGTTATATGAACATAAAGACTATCAATTGTAAAATTTATAAATTTGTAGTTAATAATATATATGAATAAGTTATTTTTTATTACAAATTTACATATTTTTATTTATTTACTATTTATATTTGTAATTGTATTTTGGAAAAGAAACTTTATTATAATGTAATCATTAGTGTTTTCCAACCAAAAGTCTATTCCTCTCTTCCATGTAAATTAAAAAAATGTAAAATATTTGATATCAAAACATTAAATTTTAGTTAACTTGTATGTCATAATTTGTGGATTTCATTTCAAAAGTTTGTTTTATTGTATAAAGTGGTAAATAAAAAAATATATTGCCATTACAAAAAATGTATTCTTATGATAAATTATATTATTAAATATTGATATTAATGATAATAATTATTTTAAAAAATGATATCTAATTAATACGATGTTTGAATCCTAATTAGTTTTTTAAAAATAAATTTAAAATTAATTATTTATATAAATATTGAGTAAAATGAGTAGAGAGATGACTTTTTTTTCTTTATATTGTTGACTATATATTAATTAGTTTTTCATATAAACCTTTTTATAAATAATCAATATATAATTATAATATTATATTATTAAAATAAATATTTATCTGTAATATAAAATTACTACTTTCAAATATTTATTTCATACTATAATGTGGTAAATAAAAAAATATATTGCCATTATAAAAAAACTTATTCTTATTATAAATTATGTTATTAAATATTAATATTAATTATAATAATTATATTAAAAATAATATTTAATTAATGCGATGTTTGAAATCAAAATCAATTACCTACTTAAATGTGGAATAAAATTAGTAAAGAGATGACTTCCTTTTTTTTTCTTAGACCTATTAGCTATATAATAATCAAATTTTCATCTAATCCTCTTTATAAATAATTAATATATAATTGTAATATTATATTACTAAAATAAATATTTCTTTGTGCAATGCATGGGTAACTACCTAGTTATTAGTATATAGAAGTAGGGCTGCTACACATGCTGTTGCAATAAAACATGTATCTTGTCTTTTTCCCTCCAATTTTATTGAATTTAAATTTCAAGTTTTAAAGTAATTTTTAATGCTTCATTAAGAGAAAATTAATAAATGATTTTAAAATAGGAGATAACTTGATTAACTCATTTATTCAATCTTTTTTTTAATAAAGACCCCAGCTAACTCTTCCATTCCGGAGGGTTCCTAATAAAAACTTTATTTTTTCTAATAAGCTTTTGAATTTAATTTATTATTTAAGATTGAGCTTTTAGGATTATTTTATTTTCTCTTTATGCCTCACCATCATTTTTTTTCCATGCTTTCACTTTCTTCTACCATAAGTATCTTTATAATTTTTCTATTTTTGCTCTTTAATTTATTTCATCTTTGAATTAGAAGATGCAAACAATGTGGGCAAGCAGTGAAATTTATTCTTGCACTACTCCTCTATTTTCCGGTAATGGTCCTCTTCACTTGAAACACGTGTTAACAACTTTATTTTTTTTTTTTTGGTAAAGAACTTTATTTCTTTGTATCAAGCAAAGCAACAGCCAACCTACTTTTATGATTGGCATAGAAGATTATAACACCCGGTGAAAAATCTAATAAGAACTATAATGTAGTGATCTCCTATCTACCTCCCTCTTCCTCGTTAATCCTCTTAAATCCAATCTTCCACCCTTTTTCTCAACTATTACTGATTTTATACATATATTGAACAAAAAATCACAACTCAAAGGAATCTTGCTGTTTATATTTTCCAAATTTCTTGTAAGAAAGCAAAAAGGGAAAAGCACCTGAGGGTTCATTTGAAGATGATTTATCAAAAAATCACTTACCCAATGACAATAATGGTTGGAGAAGCCTTTGGGTTGATGGACTGCCTAATAGAAAGGCTTAATCGAGTAAGCATCCTAGTCATTGACCGGGTCTGATATGCCTCTACCATTGCCTCTGCTGCTTGAAGCCAGTTGCGTTGTCTATCCAAATCATGTGATATGAATGCCTGTCCAATTATCTCAGATCTCTCAATTTGCACTTCTTCACTTTCCAATATTGTTGTTTCCTGAGTTAAGGGATCTTTGTAAAGGCATTTGGCCTTTATCTATGATGTTCCATTGCCTGATACAGAAGTGAAATTAACTGAACTAGACAATCCTTCTCTTTATCAACATGCAAGTCTCCAACCTCAATAAATCCTTCCCGTCCCTCAGCCATCACACGGCTTGGATAACTTCCTGCCTTGAGTGAGACAATATTGATATTTGGGTGTAGACTATTAATTCCCACTTGCAACTCCTGAACCATAAAACTCAGGAGTCCACCAACGCATTGTGCAAATGCATCTTGTAACACAGTTTCCGTTTCAAAGAAACAAATTGTGCTTCCAGAAATATATGAAATTGAGTGCATTAACGAAGCATCATGATTTGCAACGAATCGAAAAGCATGCACCGGAACTTGAAATCCTGAATTACTGTAGCCGCTGATAGAAGATGGCAGAAGCATCTGGTGATTTTGGCTGAGGTTAGTTAGTAACAGGGTTGATGCAGGAATAAGTATCTTGCCCGTCAGACAACAACGGTATTATACTAGTAACTGGATTCTTTTCCATCTGGTCTTCCATAATCGTGGCACCTTTTCTCAGGCCTTCAGTAATATTGGCGCCCCCATTTGCAACCAAAGAGTTAACAACTTGCAATGCTCGTTGCCGCTTAGAATCAGACATTCTACGCCTAGGGGAAGAGGTGGCGGGCTGTAGAACAGAAAGCAATAACAGAAAGATGGTCATTAGAGCCTAGGTATCATAAATCACATAACTCTTATTAGTAGAGCGAGCTTAGTGTCAGCCTTGCTATCACTAGTATCAAGAACTGTGACTAGGTCAATAGGGGCACGTGGAGTCAGATAAATTTATGTCAAGCTAGCCTGGTTTCTATCGAGGTTTTGTCTTTTGGCAGCTTTGAGAAGGATCAAAACGGTGACGTTTCCACGAGAATTTGACCGCGGACCAGCTGACACTTCTGGGTATGTTTTGATCTCAAATTATTTTTGTTGTGCCTATGTCTGTATTGCTGTCATTGCAAGGGCCTCTATCAGAATATACAGGTTGATGATTTAGGATTTCATCATCATCAAATATACTTGGCTCGGGAACCTGATTTAGCGGCACAACATGCCGGGATTCAAATCTCGTCAAGGGGGAGGTACAGGCAGAGGTAGTCGATGGACAGCAGCCATTAAAGCATCATTCTGAGGCCAACCTACTGGACTTGCTGAGACCATGTCATTGAGAAGATCCACATTAGGACCCAAAAATGGTATTTCCTTTCACTTTGCTCTGCATACTGGACAAATTCGGTTTCCTTGTTTCACATTTGATGCAATGCTGTGGAAATGGAAGAAATGTGAACATGCTGCAGTGAATATGGCTTGGCCATTTTCTTGTTTCACTTTAGTTAAGCATATTGAGTAGGTTTGCTGAACAGAAGTAAAAGAGAAAAGCATCCAAGACAGGAAGCATGATTATTTTCATGAAAATAATTTTAAGTATGCACAAAACTAAAGAAAACTAACAAAATCCATGTATAATGAACAGTATACATATCAAATGAAATAATAAATATACAATATTTTTAAATAAAGAGAAATTCAAAGTGTCAAGAAATATGATTAAAGTTTATAGGGAGAAAGACTAGAAATAAATAGAAAGAATAAGAGAACATATTGATATATTATTAAATAAATAAGAGGTGGATTGCTACATTAAGCATCGTAACCCTAATACTCTATCCATACAAAGTTATTAATAAGTATAAAGAATCTAATATCTCTAACTTTAGGTGCAACACAAGCAAACCCATAGCATAATCTGAGCTCATAATATTATAAATATAATTATTAATATTACTTTCAAATGTTCGCCCTCAAGCAAAATCTTTCAGATATTAAGCTTATTACATGAATTTGAACTTCTAATATCAAAATGTAATAAAACATATGAACTTCAAGCTTTATAAATGGCTTACAATTAACACATCATGTGATTAACTCCCTTTAAATACAAACATCCACAAACCTTACAAACAACACCAAAGCTTCAGCACATACAATTCCTAGAAGTCTTCAGGTCAACTTTCTCTTGTTGTTCCTTGACCATTTTCCAATTGTTCTCCTTGGCACAAATGACATAACTTTCAAAAGTCTTTTGCTAGCTTCCCTTAAACTACTCCTTCTACTTCCTAGTTAGTCCCTAAAACCACTAACATTTGTGGTTGGAATTACAACAAAACCACTAACACTATGACAAATCATGTTGCTCACAAGTTGTGTTTATTATAGCCAAACAATAGCACACTTAAAATTACTTCATCCAACCTTTACCCTACTTCACAAAAGGATCAATGAAATATTCTAAGCTTCATTCTAATAGTACCAAATGTAATAATTTATCCTATAAACCATAGCTAGTCTAGTCTTGATAGCATATGACAATATCAAAATGCATCCTTAAATAGTAGGTTCAGCTAACCTATACCAAACTAGGATAAAATGAAGTCCAACTAGTGTCAAATTAACTAGATGATTACTACTCAATTAGTGCTTCAAATGCCTTAAAATTAGCCAATGCAATAAGTCTTCAAAAACTTAAGCAAATTTAGCCAAAATAAAAAAAATAAAAAATCCAATTAACCTAAAAAAATGGAACTACAGCAAATTATGTGCAAAACTATTAAAAATACCTTTGGACAATGTCAAGATTTAACAAAGTTCAATCCAAATAGCATGATATTACTGGTGAGCATTGTGACATATCAAGATTAGATATTATTGATTAATAATTTTTTTTGCAATATAGGATAACAATTAAGTTAGATCCTTAATGATCCATTTAATATATCTTTCATAGTGATTTACTAATTATGACTATAAACAAAATGCAAATAGAATATAAAATAGAATGCATACAAAATGCAAAATAAAATGTAAAATAGAGTGTAAACAAAATGCAAAATAGAATGTAAACAAGACAAGATGCAAGTAATATGTAAGAATCTAAACGGAACTAAATAAGGGAGGTTTGATTTGAAATTTAAACAAAACACACTGATAAAATAGAATGTAGAAATAAAATAGAAACATAGAAAATTAATATAATAAAATAATTTATTCAAGGATTTGAGAGCTTTTTGATAGATTAATCATAGACTATAAGATATTTAATCATTTTAATTGATTTTTCAACTTTGAATTATCCAAAACCTTTGCAATAATTCATGAATTCTATGTTAGATAACTATCTAGGATTTGATCAATTAAGATTAGTAGAATTAAATAATTGCTATAATTTGTAAAGTTAGATCGAAATTGATTTGAAAATAAAATTCAACTGAATTAAAGGATTAAGCTAGAAACTTCTGATTCAATCATTCAACCTTTTGTCCCTATATAAAAAATAGTGATTAACTAACCATAATTCAACATAAAAATAGATAAATATAAAAAATCACAAGGTTGAACACAAATTATATCAAATCAGCATTTAGTTCATGCAATTTTGTAATCAATAACATAGAATGAAGGAAAGAAGAAAATCAATTAAAAAAAGTTAACATTACATATTAAGATCTCATGATCCAAATAGAGATGAGTCACAAATTCCTTGAGTCAATAAAAAATGTATTTTTCTATAGCAAAAGATGAAGAAACTTGGAAAAAGAAAAGTAGCTATTTAGAGTTGTATAGAAATATTAAAATGTTCATTAGAGGTGCAAAATCTTATATCTGATTTCCTATAGGATTAAACCTAATGGACTAGAATCATATATTTTCTAGGATTATAAAGAATATGGTCTTATTAATCATAGAAACCCAGAACCTTATTTATAAAATAATGCACTATAAGAGTTTCTTATAAGTTTGAATTCTAGTCAATGTAAGACAACCAAAGCTATGTAGTTTTAGTAAACTCCACACATGAAAGTTGTGGGTGCAAGTCTTGCAAAACTTTGGGTACTTGTTTCACTTTGATTAGACACCTTGAGCTCTAGATATAGCCAAAAACTAAAACTAGCTCAATTTGGACAAAAATAAAGCATTAACTTTTTAATTAAATTCAACCTTCTAGATGTTTGAACTAGACTTTGATCAAGATATAAAAGTTATAGAACTTCCTTTAAACTTTCTAATCATATAAAGATCACCCAAATTTGATATTTAGAGATCAAGATATATCTAAAAATTTTAAATAGTGTAAAGATTTAGCATTAATTGAATAATTTCAAGATATTGTAAAATCAATCTCCAATTACATAACAAGGTTAATTCTATAAAACTAAACATATTTAATAAAAGAAAAGGAAATAATATAAATAAAATTTTACACTATCAATCACTAGAAACAATAACTAATTAGCAAAAATAATCAAACTAGAGCCAACTAACCTTGTACTCAACACTAACTCACCCAACTCAGACAAAACTTAATGAAGCTTGATCATAAGTTTGATTAACTTGGTGTTATCTTGGTTATAAATCAGGTTAACTCGGTACAACTAACTTTAATTCAATAGAACTTAGCATGATCCAATAGTAACTCACCTCATTTACTTAGTTTGACACTTACACACCTTCAAATAGATAACCATGATAAGTAGCAAAAAATGCCACTTAGAATAATATTTGATGGCAATTAGACACAAACCAATTTTTTTATCTCTTTAAAAAGAAAATAATTTACCTCCTGATAGAGTTATCAAATGGGTTATACATATTAAACACAGATTAGTCCACATGAATTTTGGTCAATATTACCTGTGAAAAAAAAGGGGCTAAATTTGGGGTTTCAAGTTTAGTTCATATCTTTGTAGATACCATTTAGTTTGAAAACTCTGACTATGAGTTCCAGGACTAGTTTGTATCCACCCAATCCATATAGACCTTAGTTCAAATAGATTGATCTATATTACTTGTGAAAAAAATAGACCTAATTTTTTTAGGTTCAAAATCATCAAAGTTCATAGATTGGATCGTATTATTTATGAACTAAAGTCCATTTTTATAGCCTTACCTCCTAATCACAACTAAATCTGAGCTTTCATTCCTTGGGAAAATAATGGACCTTTTTCATTTTTTATTGATAAAAATAAACACCTCTTTCTAATTCAGTTGGTCATATATAGTTTGCTGGAGTTCCAATCAAATACTTTACTAACTTTTGCCACAAGTTGCCTAGAAACTATTGTTAGTGCTTTTTGTAACACCTTTGAGTTAGAATGTCAAGCACCATTAAACCAGCCACTATTACCACTATACTTTCTTAAAATAAGCAATAATAATTTCCCTTGCATTTTAACTTACAACTGTGAAAGTCATAATAAAAAACTTTCTAAATGAATAATATTTTTCTTTTTTCTTTTACCAAATCTGAATAAGCAATAATAAAAAAAATACATAAACCTAAAAAAATATATAAGAATAGCAACCTTAAACTGTGTTTTTTTCTATAGAATTAAAAAAACTCACGAAATAAAAATAAATAAACCTAAATTCTATGTCATGAATAATCTAAGCTTATAGGAAAAGGTATTGCTTTGATACCATGTTGAAAAACATGATTCAACATGGTTAGGATTTACAAAAGGAAAGAGTAGAGAAAAGTTAAAGAGAATAAAAGAAAATTATGATATATTGTTATATTATTGTAAGAATAAGAACTAGATTGTTATATAAAGCATAACTCTTGTTAGTAGATAATTAGATGATTATTATAAGCTTATGGGCTTAGATGAGTTTTAGGCTTATTATAACTTCATTTCTTCTACATATTATAATATGAATTGACATACTAGCCTCTAATTAAGTATGACTTTAGAAACTATTCTCAATTAAGATGGTATTTAGGATCTCTATTTAGATATCTCTCTCCTACTTAAATCAAAATAAAAAAAAATCTAGCATATTCTCCTTCTTCCCCCTTATTTCTTTTCAATTTTTTATGCACGGCTAAGTCACGATGATAATAATAATGGCTTAAAGTCACTAGTTTAAAGAAAATAAAAAAACCTAAATCATAGAACAACAAAGTTATTGTTTAGAGGTGTTATTTAGCATGTTTTTTGGAGTTTTAGATCATGATTGGATGATTAGGCTAACAAGGTGATAAATCGATAGTTGGCAATTATGGTAGAATGGCATTTGTAAACACATGCATGTGTGATGGGTCATATGAGGCTTATTTGTAAAGGAGTTGACTAGCACATGGCAGCATATAAGGAGGTTTCTGGTGATAAGCTTTTTTTAGTAGTTCTTTAGCAAGTTCTAGACATCCCTATGTGGTTGGTTTTGTGGTTTATAGCTTTAAATACTATTTTTTTTTTAGGATAATTTTAGAGTTTTTCAATCAATTTTTTTTTGGATTATCTTATCATGGTTTCTATTAATTTTGTTTTTAACCAAAATAATAAGAAGTTAACTCGATGGATCAGTACTCATGGTGATTTTGGTAGGCATGATAAGCTTTGTAAGGATAAAAAAGGTGAATTTCATTGTTTCCTATGTGCATCTAGCGTAAGGCATTGAAGATAATTACACTATAAGTATGTCAAAAGTGAGTATATTGAATATATATAATTTCAAGATTTTTAGTAGTTGCCACTTACTCAATCCATTGCTATATTGGTTCAAATAAGTAATCTTATTACATGCCTTTCCTATACTAATTCTAGCTAAGACATTAACTTTAGTGCCATTGATCATATAATAAGTCAAATAGCTATCTTCTAAATGTGCCATTTAATTTGCTTTTGGTTAGTTAATAAACATATGCCTATAACTATGGTGTTTTCTTTTGTCCTAACTATTGTGTTTTTTTGATAAAGTAGATGTTTAGTAGGGGATACAAATCTAGTGTCCTGTATTATCTTAAAGAAGAAGTTTGTTAGCTTTACTACCGCTTAAGTCATCCATTCTTATCATCCTCATAGAAATTGTTTTAAGCTTAGGTACTCTTTCTAGTTTGAATTTTAATTCATTTCAATTTACTAAACAATTTTGTTGATCTTATGTTTCTCGAGTTAATAAGTAAGTTTCATCCTTATTTGAGTTAATACATTTTGGTTTTTAAGGCCTTTGCCTAGTTGTTTCTAAGTTAGGTTTCCATTATTTTGTTACTTTTATTAATAATTAATCGATAATTACTTGACTTTATTTGATGAAAAATTAAGTTATTTGAGATCTTTTGTAGTTTCCATGCTAAAATTTTAAGTCAATTTCAAACTTCTATACATTATTTATGTAATGATAATTTTAAAGAATATTTTTATACATAATTTGCATCTTATTTGTACTAACATGGAATAATCTATTAGTCTTCCTATGTAATTACTCTGCAGTGAAATTAAGTAGTTGAATGGAAGGATTGTCATTTAATAGAAGTTTCACATGCTTGATTGTTTTAGAAAAAAATGCTTAAGATTTTTTTTTAGGGTTGATGTAGTTTTCACGGCCTATTTCTTGATTAATTGAATAGCTTTTTCAATTCTTAATGGTTAAGTTCCTTACTCCATTTTGTTCCTTCTTAAACTTTGTCACCTTTTTCTCTATGTATTTTTAGGTGTACTCGTTTTATTCAAGATCATTGTCCTTATGCATCTGAACTTGATCTATAGTCTCTAAAATGTATATTTCTTGACTATTCTTATACATAAAAGGTCATTAGTGTTACTCTTTTAATTTGAATCATTATATTGTATCATTTGATGTTATATTTTTTGCATTCACTTTATTTTTTAGCTTTTTTGATCTATCTTGCTCTATATATAAGTTTGATTCTCTTAATGAATACTTCCTTATATGTCATATTCCTTAGGAATCTCAGGTTCCCCTAAAAAATAATTAGGTTCATCCTTCAATTAAACATGTTTATTCTCATAAAAATAGGTATTAATAACAATATTTCTTCCACTTGACAATGCCGATTAAGTTGAAGCTACACCAATCTTTAATGTATCACTAACTTCATCTCCTTTATTAGATTTTTCCTTATTAAGTCCTCCTTCTTTGCCATTTAATATTGATATCCTTATTGTTCATCGGAAAGGTAATTATAGTTACACTTAGTGAGGTAATACTAATCACCCTTATCCCGTTTTTAATTATATATCATATGCCTCCTTACCTATATTTTTTCAATCATTTATTGCCTTACTTAATTCTACTATTGTTCCTAAGTTTGATACAAAAGCATTCTTTCACTCAATATGACATGTTGCTATAAAGGAAGAAATGTAGGTTTTTACTGCAAATCAGACATAGGTCTTATTACTAAATGAAAAATAATCTATTAGGTGCAATAAGGTGTATATTATGAAAGTTAACCCTGATGGTACTATTACTCAATTGAAAGCTTATTTACTGGTAAAAAGGTATACAAGAACTTATGGTATGGACTATTCACAAACTTTCTCCTAATTGACAAAATCACTTTTATTTAGTTGATTATTTCTCTTGCTACCTCTCATAACTAGCCTTTCTATCAGTTTGATATAAAAAATTCCTCCCTATATAGTGATTTACATGAAGAGGTGTATATGGAGCAATCCCTTAGGTTTGTCACTTAAGGAGAGTATAACAAGTTTTATCAACTGAAGAAATCTTTGTATGGGCTAAAGTAGTCTGCTTGAACTTAGTGTAGGATATTTAATAAGGTAATTATAGAATTTAGGATGATAAAAAGTGATCATGACTGTTTAATATTTTATAACAAGCAAATATTAGTTGTATTCTCTTGGTTGTGTATGGGACAATATTATGATAATTGATAGTGATAAACTTGGTATTTCAAAGTTGAAAGAGTTTCTTTAAGCTAAATTTCACACTAAAGACCTCAAAACACTTAAATATTTCTTAAGGATTGAAATCACTCGAGGAAGGAAGGGAATTTTCTTGCCTTATAAGAAATACGTTCTTAATCTCTTACGTAAAATACAAATGCTTATATCTAAACCTTGTTATACTTATATAATTTTGAATGTTAATCTTAGCTCAAAAAATGGGGAATTGCTAAATAATCTAAAGCAATATAGATAAATAGTGGGTAAATTAAATTACTTTACTATAACTAGACTAGATATTACTTTTTTAGTAAGTGCAGTTTGGTAGTTTATAAATTTTTCAAGAATATCATATTAGGATACAATTATGCTTATCCTAAGATATCTTAAGAAAGCTTCTGGATGAAGGGTCTTGTACAAAGATTATGATTATTGCAAAATTGAAGGTTTCTCTTATGCAAATTAAGCATGATATCCTATAGATAGAAGATCCACCTTTTGGTACTATGTGCTTTATTGTTAAGAATCTTGTGTCTTAGAAAAGTAAAAAACAAGCAGTATCATATTTGAGCATAGAGTCAATAGTGTCACATTTAGGCATGAAGTTTAAGTTTTAAGTTATGACTTTTGCTACATTTGAACTTATGTAGATTTCTTACCTTCTCCATTAGCTTGGAGTTGAGACTTTTAAAACTATTATGGTGTGATAATTAGGCTATTACTTCGTATTACAACTAAATTTAGTTTTTCATAAATGAATAAAACATATAAAAGTTAATTATCATTTTATTAAAGAGAAACTTTAAAAAAGGATTATTGACCTTAAAAAAAATTAGAATTGGGGAACAATTAGCTAACTTATTTACTAAAACTCTTATAGGAAAATAGGTTAGTGATATTTATAATAAATTAGGTATATTTGATATCTATGCTCCGATTTGAAGGGAAGTGTTAATAAATAATTAGATGATTATTATAGGCTTATGATCCTAAATGAGTTTTAGGCTTATTGTAAACTTATTTTTTGCACATATTATAATATAAATATATGTGCTAGCCTCTAGTTGAATATGGCTTTAGAAACAACTCTTCATTAATAACACTAATGTTTTATTTATACAAAGCTCCTAAGAAACATAAAAAATTTTAATATCATTAATTTTAGGTGAAAGATAAGCAAGCTTAAAAATAACCTAAGCTTATAATATTAGAAAGCTAATTATTAATATTACTTTCTAACACATAAATACAAGATACAAGGAAAAGAGGTACATTATACATAAACCATTGGATACTTGTAAAATCAAATTCATGTAAGAATATTTGGATGCCAACACCTATATTTACTAGCATAAAATATTACATAAAAACTTTATTAAAGTGCTCACATCCCACAATTAACATTTCAATCTATCTAAATTCTAAGAAAAATTGCATACTAAAGTTTTATAGATGCAACAAGTTCTAGCTACACATTATTATATATCATATAAACACCAATTGCACTTGTAATTGTGTTTTTGAATCCTTACAAAAAATAGGATTTAATTACTTTAATAAAAAGATTTTACATACTAAAAGCAATAAATAACATAATTAGCTTTAAGAGTGAACTACACTAAAACACACATTAAGCAGATTTTAATAGGTAATGGACGTTACAGGCATTCACACTAGTAGTAGTGGTAGCTAGAAGCACTTCCTATATTCAATATATAAAGAGCATAATAGGAATAAGCTTAGATTCATTTAAGCAATCACTATAAAAAATAAAAAAAAAGACATACTTAATGTTATTAATAATAATGACTAAAAAAATATGAAAAATAAGTCAAGATATACTAAATGTTTTCATATACTCTATTTAGGATGAAACAGTAAAAAGCTAGTCATCTGGTGTCTAGTCAATGATCTTAGGAATGTACTACTGAAAAGGACTAAAAACATCATTTACAATGGCTGAGGAAATTCAAACCACATATAGAAAACACTTAACATATTAGTCTAATATTATTGACTAATGAAAAACAAGCCAATTATTTTATGATACTAGTTTTCATTTTTTAAAACCTGAAGATTTGCACTTATGAATTAATAAAAAAGAAAGTGGAAATATCTTATTCACTATAAATCATCATCACATACACAAATTATAATAATAAGCAAGCAAAACACAACAATAGCATGATAAAGTCTCATAATCCACATTAAAAACATAATCTGATTAACATGACCTCAAATCACATGACATGTACATAAATAGTATTAACATAGTTTAGGAAAGTTGCTAGCCTTATCACATGCCTGTGTCATGAAAAGGAAAAAAAAACAAAGGTGATAAAAGCAACCTAAAATTGATAAGTTCTTACTTAACTAGACTTAATAAAGAAAATTCAATTAGTGGCTAAGTTTTTTCTTTTTCTTTTTTTAAGCTATATCGTAATCATTAGATTTCCCTAGGCAAGACTTCCTTTAATTATAAAATCTTCAATAACATACTTAAATCAAATTTCTCAAGCTATAATTCAATAAAATAAAATATCATATTTAGCTTGATAGTATTTATTTCAATTTATTAACATAGAAAAAGTCTAGTCAAAAACAAATTGATAAGGTCGATAAATTTTCCATTTGCACATAATATTAACTATTTTCTCTAGTCTATTTTCTTATTTCCAGTAACTAAATAGACTATAACTAATCTAGATTAAAAAACATAATAAAAAGAAGAAGGACAATAAGGAAAAGAAGAATCACAATTATTGTAACAAGTAGATAATAAGGGACAATAACCTTACACGATTTGCTTCCATTTCTTAACAAATTCAAACCACTTAAAGATGGTGGCACTAAAATGGTTAGCCATGAAGAACCCATTTCCAAATTCATAAGTGAAAGCAAAGTAGCATTTTATAACGTCCTAGAAGCCTCTGTGGCAAATAGAGGCAAATTATCTTAAGTTCTCATTTCACTAACTGGTGAGAATTCTCAAAATGAGAGATCAAGAAAAAAAATAAGGCTTTATAAAAAGTTTGAGTGCAAAAATCGAAAGAATGGTTCAATAAAGTCTATAAGGTTTAAAGACTCTAGTGGGGTTGAAAAATCAGCATGTCAAAATAAAAGAAATTTATTAAAAAAGAATGTGAATGTGTCAATTTAGAATTTAATATGTTGATTGTTCAACTCTTGATTTTGCTAGTTTTTTACCATTATGAGCTAATTAAGCTTAGCTAAGCTAAAAGAGAAAACAAACAAAGGTGATTGATTCATATTTAACTTGGTTGAGTTATGTTTGTTTTTAGTGGGAAAATAATGGAAAAAGGCATAGAAACAAAATAAAAGCCCATTTTATTTGATTAGGGAAAGTTGGATGCTTTATCACCTTACTTTACTTGAGTCACCATTATGTTCATTCATTCATGTATATGTATTACCTTCTTTTCTTAATCCCAAAATTGAATACCTATACTCCTTTCCAATTTACTCAAGGGTTCCCTTCAACAACAAAGAAAAGAAGGTGGCTCTAATGGCGTCTTCATATTTTCTAGGATTTTAAAACTCTAAGTAGTTGGATTAATAAAATTATGGCACTTGGAAAAAGAGTCAATGTGCTTAAATTAAACTTCTCACACAATTGCCTTAAAAGAAAAGTTAATCACTAAATTTGATCCATTTTATGTGAAATTATGTATGGGTTATAGGTGCTAACTAAGATCCATGAATGCTTATGATGGCTATAACTCAAGTTAACTTTGATTATGCTTTTATCGAAATATTGTTAAAGGGTGTAGATGCTTTTTCCCTCTATGCCATACATAGAACTGGTACTTATATTGTAGACTTATGGAAGATGATGAATATTTTAAAAAGGAAATATAAAATTAAATATATTGGTAAAATAAATATTTTAAAAGTTATTATGTGAACATAAATTATATATAACACCATATATGTAATGTTAAATTGATCGATTAAATAGATAAAATAATCTTATACTTAATAAAAAAAATTCCTATAATTTGGGATTACACAACTAGGTTACAAAAGAAATATAAAATAAAAATATAATTAAAAAGGTAATTTTATAAGGAGATTAATATCTAAAGAAGTTAAGTGTTTCTACCATTGGATTTTATTTAATGAATTGGAACTTGTATTTTTAATTTTAATTTACTTGCATGCTTTGAAATTTGAAAAAATATTTTAAAATTATTGTGTAAGCATAAATCGCAGATAATACTAAATATGTAATGTTAACTAATTGATTAAATAGACAAAACAATGTTATAATTAATAAAAAAAATCACATGTATTTAAATTAGGTCATGTTTAACATAGGTAATTGATACATGATAAGTTAGTTAATAATTGACATCTATTAATTGACAGTCAATAATTAATAAGTTAATTGATTATGTTACAAGTATTTAGTAAAATTAATTGTTAAACTAATTAAAAAATATGATGACATGTTAATAAAAATAAATATGTAAACTAAATCAATTCATATTTATTTTGATATTAAGTTATATTAATACAATAAATATATTTAAACTTAAAATATAATTACTTAAAATTTAATTAAATATTTTTGACATTACATATTTATTTATTTATTTAGAATTAAAAATAAGAATATAATTAATTATATTTTATGACATCATTTATTCATTTAATTACTTACATTTATTTATTTGTTAGATCTACATAATTAAGGGCATATGTTATCAATTAATCAAGAGAGAAGGATAAATCTAGAGGAAAAATATTAATTTATAAGCTGTTATCTATAAGTTACCTAGATTAAATTATTAAATTAGAGTTTTTTTTATAATATTAGTGCATTAAATATCTTTAAAATCTAATTTATAACTTATTATTAAAATTATGAATTATAAATTAATATATTTGTTTCACTAAAGAATAAGAAAAAGGATGCTTGGTTCGGTTAAGAATGAAAATTAAATTCTTTTAATTTATTTTGTTAATAATAAATATATTGAAAAAATGATTAATTAATATTATTATTTTATTAATATATTTATTTTTATTTATTATTACTTATTTTTATTAATATATTCATATTCTTGTTTATATTATCAATATTTTATTTTCATTATTTATTATTCTTATTCATTTTATCATTTACCAAAATCATTATCACTATAATTAATTATTATTTTTAATTTTATTATTATTTATTAATATTTTATAATTATTAATATTTAATATTATTATTTTATTAATATTACTAATTATTTTAGTCATTAATTAATCTATTATCTTTATTATTAAAATTACTATTTATCATTATCTATTATTTTTATTTTATTAATATTATTATCACTATTGTTATTTTTGTTGTTGTAATCCAAAATTTAGAATGAAAAAAAATCATATTCTCTAAAAAATTAGGAGAATCATCATTATTCAATTTAGGATAATATTATTAAAAATTAAAAAAATAAAATGAATTTATTTGAACCAACTAAGTATAAAAAAAATAATAATACTTTATTAGCGTTTAAACAGCAACTTTCATGAACTACCCTTGATTAAGCAGCCATGGGCTTTTCTTTGGATTTAAATATGATACTTTATTGGTGATTTTAAAAGTAAAAAAGTTATATTATTAAATAAGTTTAAACTATTTGCACACAAATATACCCTATCTTTTAATATGAGATTAATTTTTATTTAAAGAGGAAATAATAAATGATAACCTACTACTAATAAACATGTAAAATAGGTAGAGTGAACTTATATAGGCTTAATCCGCACGGACTTACTTGCATAATGCAGATTTTATGCTAGGCTTCCTACATTGTCTCGAATGTGGTATGGGTTTGCCTATAGGTGACTTGTATTTTTTTATATTTTTATTAATTATTTTATTTTATAAGTTATAAATTATATTTTAATATTTAATTTTTGTTAAATTATTTAGGTAAAAAATTGGATTAGAGTATAAAAATTAGATTAGATTTTTAGGAAGTAATTAAGTTGAATTTATATCCATATATATATTAAGCCTTAATGTAAAGAAAATAATAATTAAAGAATTAATTTTTTTATTCGCGATCAGGGTTGTGACTGCGTGAGTTTACCTATATAAGCCATTATTAAATACAAA
The DNA here is from genome assembly GCA_020226215.1 of Sindora glabra. Lineage (NCBI taxonomy): Eukaryota > Viridiplantae > Streptophyta > Magnoliopsida > Fabales > Fabaceae > Sindora > Sindora glabra. The sequence continues at coordinate 58,831,792 of CM035227.1, forward strand.
CTTTATGTTAAGCTACTTGTATTGGCCTGTAATCACAAGCTACCCGTATTGTTTACGGTCACTAAGGCCTATTTTATATGTTTAACTAATAATAATAGTACCCCCGAAGAATTTTTTTTTTTTTTCCTAGTTACACATACAAACATAGCAGCCTAGAGGGGCATAATAGTCCACTTAACCTATCAAACTCATTTGTTCTACCAAACGTCTCTGCCTCTTCTTTATCCAAGGGAAGCGAAGGAGTCCTCAAAGGACCCTCATCGTAGCAAAAGAAGAGGTCAGCTTATTGATTTCAATCTCAATGTTCCTATGTCTCTTTCCAACATGAAAATTGTCGTGGAGCATCATCTTCTTTAGGCTGTTGATGTTTGAATAAACATCCAAATCCCCTTGCTTTCGGATCTATGGATGTAGAAGGAAATCTTGGATTGCCAAAAGGGAAGCAGTATCTCCATCTTCTACTTTTTCAGATAGGTAGATATTTTCAAACTTGATTTGATTATTAATAATAAAGATACATGTAAAAGTAACCATTCTTCTAGCTCTAATTTTGTGCTTGTTTGATTTCAGGAATATCCGAATTCCCGATTGAACTTGCAGGCATGAAGTCTCCATAAATGAATAGACAAACCAATCGTCAGTTGCTAAATATTGCTTCATTTTGCATCATCCATATAACATACAATATTATAGCAATTTTGCACAACATTTCTATTTTGATCTCTGTTTTTGCACACGAAACATCTGATAGAATGCTATTAACCCAATCCTTTATGTTACTCTGATGTGAATCATTATTCCTGACGATCAAATTTGATCCAAACCAAATAGCTCGGCTAACAGGACATTCCAGAAAAATATGGGACATAGTCTCCTCTTGGGCTTCACAAAACACAATCAACCTCTTCACAAATTTGTTTCTGTGCTGGCAAGGATCTTGTCGAAATAACCTGAACACAAACCTTCCAAAAAAAAAATACAACAACCCTAATTGGAATGGGTAGAGTCCAAATAGTTTTCCACAACGTCTCATTTCGATTTGATTAAAATGTACTCCCCCGTATGAGATTATAACCTTCTCTTATTAAATAAATCCTCGACTTATTCTTAGTCCAAGCAATCCAATCCTCAGTAGGTAATACTGACAGAGGAGTTTGCAAGATCACATTCCATATCCTAGGATTAAAATTAGCTTTAACCTAATTTACTTCCCATCTGCCATTAGCTCGATCCTTTAAATGACAAGCATTTCTAAAGTTCTGAGTGCAAGGACTAGCCACAGGCCACCAATATTTACTTCCTAATTCAATTTTTCCCCCATTCCCCATTTGCCAAAATAAATTATCTGATACTATATCCCCTACTTTAATTATATCTGTCCACCTCCAGGATAAAAAGGACTTAATCTGTCCTATATTTTCAATTTTATTTCCAATGAATCCTTGCAAATAAAACTTACTCAATAATAACTGAGGTCTTGAAACAACTCTCCATAGCTGTTTAGTAAGCATTGCTTAATTAAAACTTTTAAGGTCAACAAAACCCAATCCTTCTTTGTTTAAATAAAGTTTAAGCTTTTGCCAAGAAACTGTATGAAACTTCTTGCTTTACTCAGGACCATGCCGCCAAAAGGATCTTGTATTTCTCCCTGTCTATTTTATATCCTCAATCTTGAGCCTAGTAGTTAATAGATGATAAAATGAAATACTTTGCAAAATTGACTTACATAAAACAAGTCTACTAGCCTGTGATAGGATTTCTTGATCTCCAACCTTGAACCTTCTTCTTGATCTTTTCCAAAATTTCTCTTCCAATGAATTTCCTTCTTTCACTATTATCTATCCATAATCCTAGATACTTACCCTCTCTTGACATCTGATTTACTCCAAGTGAGGTAGCTAATCTCTCTTTCACAAAATCTGGAGTATTTTGACTTAAAAAAAAAAATCCGATTTCTACTTTTTAATTTATAAACCAAACCATTGTTCAAATTGCTACAAAATTTCAAAAATAACATTGCATGACTTATTAGAGACCCTAAAGAAGATTATCAAATCGTCCGCATAAAATAGGTGATTAATTCTAGAAGCCTCATTTGTAACCCTGATCCCCTGAATTTTCTCCTCTTTTTTTGCCTAGTTAAGCATTGCCGAAGGGACATTTGCACATAGCATATACAAGGGGATATCAGATCTCCCTAACGCAGCCCTTTTTTAGGAATTATAGTTCTAGCGAGCTTACCATTAATTGTCACTTTGTATGAGACATATTCCATACTAATTTGAACCCAATGACTAAGGAAACCCATATAATGAGGAATTTGATTTATCGCCCCTTTCTTAATTTCTCATAAACATAATGGAAATCAATTTTTAAAGTTCCCCAAAAACTATTCTTGGCTTGAGTTATTCTCATGTAATTGGTTAACTTTGTAGCGATAATTATATAATCTGAAATCAACCTTTCTTTAACAAAAGCATTTTGATTGGGCAAAATGATATCATCAAGAAGCTTCTGAATCATTGCAACAATAACCTTTGAAATAAGTTTGTAAGCCACATTGCATAAATTTATAGGCTGGAAGTTAGTCATAGAATTCTGGATTTTACCTTTTGGAATCAAACAAAATTTTGTCTGATTAAGAGCTTTTAATAAGAAACCTCTATTTGTTGGAACCAATATATTTGCTAATAATATTGGTACCAAAAGATAAAAGGAAATTTGTGGAGAGGAGTAGAAATAGAGAAAATATTCTTCTAAAATTGCAATAATTCTTACAATTACACTATAATTTTTTTCTCTCACAAAGCAACACTCAATGTTTCTCTCAAACTGAAAATCTCTCTCCGTTTCTCACTACTTTGCGGAGCAATACCACCACCAAGTTTTGCTTTCCAGCAAATCAAAGAAAACTAAAGAGATAATAATACGAATGAATGCATCTTCTCCTTTTATAGTATTATAATCGACTAGAAAGACTTTAAATAAAATATGCTTTTGTTGACTTGTCAAAGTCGGCTTTGTATCCTATGGATATGTGCTGCTGTTTTCTCATTGCGGCTTGACAGTACGGTGCCTACAATGGAGAATGGTGCTCTGTTGTTCTGCTGTCTTCATTAATTTGGCTTGCTGCTCTGCTTCCCTGCTTGTGGTTCTGCCATTGCGGTTTCCTCAGTGTGGCACCAACTTGAAATCTTATCGCCTACATAAATTTCTTCACAGCTAAGTATTTAATTGCCGCCATATATATATTTATTTATTTTCCTAATTTCAAAATTAATTTGATTAATTTCAATAGCCTCCCTTTAATTTTGAAATAACGTCCGAGCATTGTCTTCAACTTCTTGAATGTATTTGCTTTGAGTGGTTTTGTAAAAATATCTGCAACTTGCTCATCAAATTTGCAAAACTCTAATTGTATTTCTTCATTCTTGATTAATTCTCTGATGTAGTGATACTTGATGCCAATTTGCTTACTTCTATCATGAAATACTGGATTTTTCGTCAATGCAATCGCTGACTTGTTATCACACTTAATTGTTGTTGGAAATTCTTGCACTTGTTTTAACTCTTCAAGTAATCTGTGGATCCAAACTGCTTGATATGCTAAAGATGCTGTTGCCATATATTCAGCTTCTACAGTTGATAAAGCCACCACTTGCTGCTTCTTTGATGACAAAAAAAAAATATTATCTCCAATATAGAAAATATAGCCAGAAGTGCTTTTTTTGGTTTCAATGTCGCCTGCTCAGTCACTATTTGTATATCTAACTAAATTGAATTCATCAGAATGAGTATAGAATAATCTATGATCTCGAGTACCACTGATATATCGTAAAATTCGCTTTGCTACTTGTAAGTGTGATTGATACAGCTTTTCCATGTAACAACTGATAATCCTAACCCCATAAACAATATCTAGCCTAGTGGAAATCAAATAACGTAAGCTACCAATTATGCTTTTAAAATAAGTTAGGTTTACCAGTTCTCCAGCTACCTTCTTTCTTTATCTCAAGATGTTTTGCAACTGGGGTTCGGATTAGGAATTACTGATTCCATCTTGAACTTTTTCAGAATATCATTAGCATACTTTTGTTGGGAGATGAAAATGTCATTGTCAGTCTGCTGCACTTCAATGCCTAAGAAATAAGCCATCAGTCCCATATCTGCCATTTCAAACTGACTGGTCATAGCCTCCCTGAATTCTGTAAACATGTCTTCAGAATTTCCTGTAAATATCAAGTCATCAACATAAAGGCATACAATTATTAGACTCCCATTGGCTTCTGCCTTGATGTATAGAGTGTGCTCATAAGGACATTTATGGAATCCATCTTGCAGTAGATATGCATCGATTCGCGTATACCATGCTCAAGGTGCCTGTTTTAATCCATATAATGCTTTCTTCAAGTGATAGACTTTTTCTTCATATCCTTTCTTGATGTAGCCTGGTGGTTGTTCAATATAAACTTCTTCTTCAAGGATGCCATTTAGAAATGCTAACTTTACATCCATTTGATGAATCTTCCATTTGTTCTGCGCTGCAAGGGCAAGAGTCATTCGAATAGTATCTATTCTAGAAATTGGTGCAAATACCTCAAAATAGTTAATTCTTGGCTTTTGCTTATAGCCTTTGACCACCAATCTTGCTTTGTAATGATCAACTTGACCATCAGGCTTGAACTTTGTTTTGTATACCCACTTGACACCAATGGGCCTTTTACCTAGGTGGTAAAGTTGTCAACTCCCACGTATCATTCTTCTTGATTGAATGGATTTCATCATCCATTACTTGAATCCATCGTTCATCTGCTGCTGCATCTTTATAGAAAATTGGATCACAATCTACAAATAGGCAAAAGTTCACAATTATTTTATCAAGAGTTGTATCTTCATTATCATTATCTGATGTGATCACATAATCATTTAAGCGGGCTGGTAACACTCGCTTTCATCGGGGACGTGCTGAGGTTTCTGGAGGTGGATTATTAGAGTTAGAGTTATTTGTTTCAACTGACTTTGGCTCATTTGCAATAATGACTCCTTCATGCTATTATTCGTCACTCTAATTCCTAAGTTCAGGCTTCATCTTCAATGAATTTGACATCTCTGCTAATAATTACTTCTTCTGTCACTGGATTGTATAATTTATATCCCTTGGTCCCATTACTGTAACCAATGAAAATGCATTCCTGACTTTTATCATCTAGCTTTCTTCTTCGCTCATTTGGAATATGGGGATATGCGATACACCCAAATACAGACTAGGAAAGAAACATCTGGCTTATTACTCGTTCCAAGCTTCTTCAGGAGTTCTTCCAAGAATACTTTTTGTTGGACACCTGTTTAATAAAAATATAGCAGAGGCAATAGCTTTTGCCCAAAAAGATTTTGACAAAGATTTGGCTTTCAGCAAACTTCTAGTCATTTCAATAATTGTTCTATTTTTTCTTTCAGCTACACCATTCTGCTGAGGAGTATAACTGGCTGTCAATTGACGTTGAATTCCTTGACTTTTGCAAAAATTTGAAAATTCATTTGATGTAAATTCTTCACCTCTATCAGATCTCAGAGTTTTCACATGGAAGCCACTTTGCTTTTTAACAAGAGTTATAAATTCTATAAACTTCTCAAAAGCCTTTGATTTTTCTTTAAGAAAATATACTTAAGTTTTTCTACTGAAATCATCCATGAAAATTAGAATGTACCTTTTGTGTCCAAGTGATTCCACCTCAATTAGGGCCATAGATATCTATATGTATTAACTCCAATGGTTGTCTAGCTTTTTTAGCTTTCTCAACTGGAACAGTTTTTCTGTGCTGCTTTCCAAGGATACATCCTTCACATTGCTGATCAGGAATATTAATTACTGGTAAATCAGTAACCATCTTTTTTCTGAGCTAACAACTTAAACTCTCGAAAGTTAAGATGACCAAATCGAAGATGCTATAACCAATTTTCATCCTTTAGGATTGTTGAGAGACTCATCAAAGCTTTTGTTTGCAAATTTAAAGGAAACATACAGTTCTGCGTCATTTGTACCTTTATAATTATTTTGTTATTTTTGCTTCTGATTGTGCAAGCTTCATCTTGAATATCAATTTTGTGTCCTTTTTCAGAAAGCTGGCCTGCACTAAGTAAATTCCAGAAAAGTCTTGGTACGTAATAGACATCAGCAATGGTAACATTTGTGCCATCCTTAGATTGTATGTTGATATCCCCTTTTCCTATAATAGAAATTTTGGATTTGTTCCCAAAATTTACTTCTGCATGTACAAATTCATCCATATGTGAGAAAAGCTCCTTTTTTTCCACACATGTGATTGCTGGCTCCAATATCAAGATACCATGTATTTACATGCTCCATATCTGATTCATTTGTTTTGCATGCAAGCGCCAAATTTTCTTCAACATCTGCTGCATTTGCATGTTCTGACGACTCATCTGGCATCTTGGAGTAATATTCATTTTTGTAGTGTCCAAATTTTTTGCATCTATGACATTGGACATTAGATCTGTTTTCTGCTCCACCATAACCTCCTCGACTTCTGGAAGGATTGCCATCATTTGATCTTTCTCTATTGGTGGTATTAAAATGACCACCTCTTCCACGTCCTCGGCCACCTTGATAACCTCCACGTCCTCGACCACCTTGGTAATCTCTACTATTTTGTTGAACCATCCTACTTTCCAAAGCTTGCTCAGAATTTAACCTGGTGGGCTTTTTGCTCATCCGCTGTTCATGTGTGCACAAAGAACTCAATAATCTATCCATTGACATGGATGATATATCATGTGCTTCTTCAATTGCTACAACAATATATTCAAACTTTGCGATTAAAGATCATATGATCTTTTCTACAACTCTAGTGTCTGAAATATCTTCACCATTAGATCTCAACTGGTTGATGATGGTCTGAACTCGATCAAAATATGCTGGAATGGATTCTGAGTCATTCATGTTTAACGACTCAAAATTGCCTCGTAATGTTTGTAACTTTACTTATTTGACACTGATCATCACCTTTGTAAGATCTCTGCAGAATATCCCACACTTCTTTTGATGTATTTGCAAATGATATTTTTTCAAATATATGATCTTCAATAGCTTCAAAGATTGCGTACAGTGCTTTCTGATCTTTTGTTCTGGCCTTCCAGCAATGTATCTTGCTTATTTCTCTCCAATGCATCAAACTCTCGTTAATCTTTCACTTCGATGTAGCCATTCTCCACCAAACTCCATAGATTTTGAGATCTGAAGTATACTCTCATCTTGATACTCCATTTATTAAAATTTTTGCTGTCAAATTTCGAAAGCTGCAACTAGATCGAATTTGTTGCCATTGTACAACTGAGCACTGATACTAGATGTTGGAACCAATATATTTGCTAATAATATTGGTACCAAAAGATAAAAGGAAATTTGTTGAGAAGGAGTAGAAATAGAAAAAATATTCTTCTAAAATTGCAATAATTCTTACAACTACACTATAATTTTTTTCTCTCACAAAACAACACTTAATGTTTCTCTCAAACTAAAAATCTCTCTTCGTTTCTCACTGCTCTACGGAGCAATACCATCACCAAGTTTTGATTTCCAACAAATCAAAGAAAACTAAAGAGATAATAATACGAATGAATGTATCTTCCCCTTTTATAGCATTATAACCGACTAGAAAGCCTTTAAATAAAATATGCTTTTGTTGACTTGTCAAAGTCGGCTTTGTATCCTATGGATATGTGCTGCCGTTTTCTCACTATGGCTTGACAGTACAGCGCCTACAATGGAGAATGGTGCTCTGCTATTCTGCTGTCTTCATTAATTTGGCTTGCTGCTCTGCTTCCTCGCTTGTGGTTCTGCCATTACGGTTTCTTCAGTGTGGCGCTAACTTGAAATCTTACCGCCTACATAAATTTCTTCACAGCTAAGTATTTAATTGCCGGCATATATATTTATTTATTTTCTTAATTTCAAAATTAATTTGACTAATTTCAACACTATTAAAAAGGATAAAACCATGTCTTGCACATTTTCTCCGATAGTAGACCAGCAATCTTGATAAAATATGGCAGTAAAACCACCCAAGCTTGGAGATTTATCAGGATTCGTTTGGAAAATGGCATCATAAACTTCATCTATTTTAAAACTTTCATTTAGAATGCCAATATGTCGATGAGAAAGTTTAGAAACATTAAACCATTCCAAATTCAGAATATCACTGTTAAAATAGGAATCATCAACATACATCTTTGAAAAAAATTGCCAGGCCAACTCTTTGATTTGATGAATTTCTTTTTGCCAAATACCGTTCTCATCTTTAAGAGCCAGAATTCGTCTCTTAGTTCTCTTATTATTAATAATTACATGAAAATACATGGAGTTTCTATCAACATTATCTACCCATAAATGTCTAGCCTTTTGAGCTAGCCTTATCTGCCAACATTTAAGCAAAATTTCCAAATGCTCCATTAAAGATTTTTCAATTTCGGAATCTTGAATCATTTAACCTTCTTAAATATTGTTCAACTGATTTTCAAGTTCACCAATTTGTTTACTTAATTGACCAAACTGTCGTTTTTCCCAATTTTTAAGAGTCTACCTTATATCACTTACTTGTGAAAACAATTGATAAGCTTTTGAACCTTGCATATTAATTTTTCAAGCATCACTAATAACTTTATAGCAGGATGAATGCTGAAGCCACATATCTTGAAACTGAAATCAATGTTTTTTATAGCTATGAGTGTGATTGCAGTAGCAAAGAAGAGTGATCGGAAGCCAATATAGGCAACATAAAAAGGAACATTGAAATTTCATTAACCACTTATTATTACAGAAACATCTATCAATTCTTTCCCTATCATTAGCACTTCCAGTTCTGTTGTTTGACGATCTATACCATGCCCCTTTACTCCTAACTTCTATCTACTCACTATCACAGATATTGAATTGATTTAATAAGAACTATACCTATCTTCTAAGAACATTACTTGATTGAAATTTCCTATGACCAACAAAGGAACTAACATCTGTGTATTGGTTTGATTCAAAAAATCCCACAATGCATGTCTTTCTAGAAATTTGGGTGGATTGTAAACACCTGTAACATATCTAACCAAAAGAAGGATGATCCACCTTTAAGTGAACCCAGTGTGGGTTCACTTGAATTGGCTCAACCCTCAAACTATTGTCCCAAGCACAAACAAAACCACCATTATTCCCACACCAGTACCATTTATACCCTTAAATCCCATTGAACATAATCGGTTTGCATATTGTTCCACAGGCTGAAGAGTTTTAGATAAAAATATAATCTCTGGACAGTGCTTAGATACAAGCTGTTTTAATCTTTAAATTGTAGGGGAACAGCTTAAACCCCCACAATTCTATCCTATAAACTTTATAAATCCCTAGGGGACTGATTAGGGTCAGTCCCCTAGCAATACGATGAACAATCAGCTAGAGAAGTAACTACCTAATCTTTTTGAGAAAAAATTGGATACTCCTCAATATCTTCCATCAAAGAATCTAATTCTGGATTTATCTTAGAAGACAATTCCGAATCAATTAACAACATTCTTCTTTTATCATGTATGTAATAACAATCTTGCTTTCTTTTCTTAAGTCGTTCATCAATCAGCCCCATTTCAAGTAAAGCAGCATAGCTTTGTTGATTAACATCATCAAGAATAAAGTCAAATCTAGTCAGATTGACACCTTCATATGAAGTATCTTTAGAGGTACCCTTACTAGAATTCATAAGCATATTGGCTTTTAACTCTTCGAAACTCCAGGTCAGGTATTTCCTCAATAACTTCTCTCCTTTGGCATTATTCTCATAATCATCATAAGATCTTTTTCTAGAAAGTTTAAGAGCATAATTTTCTAAATAATAACTTTGTTAATATTGCAAAAAACATTCCAATAAACCCCAAAACCATATGTAGTTATGTTCATCCATTCAAATTGTAGCCTCCTCATCACTTTATACAAATTACGAATTTGTTGCAATTGTAGATGTTAGTGAATTAAGTTTAAGGATTAGGTTTATTAGTTTCTTATTTGTTAAGATATATGTGCCACGGGCCTATTTCTTGTAATACTATATTTTTACTATAAATAGATATGTTAGCTTTTAATTAGAGTATGATTTTAAAAATTATTCTCTTTTAACATTGTATCTAGAGTCTCTATCTAGGTATCTTTCTCACACTCAACCAAAAAAAAAAAAAAAAACCTAGAGAAACTTACTTTCTTCTTTTTCCCCTTCTTTTTCTTTTTCAATTTTTTGATACATGACTAAGTCACAGAGGAGCTAATAGCAAAAACCCGGCTGCTAGTTGTGGAGTGCGCAGGGTTGCAGAATAGCAAAGCTGTTGTCTAGAGCAGTTGATGGAGATTTAGTGTGTTTTTCAAAGATTTGGGCGGAGGTAGAGTAAATCGGCGATTAACGATCTCATCTAACTAGCACATGTAGCACACGGATGATTTTCTTTGAGGCACATGAGCACCATACGTAGAGCGTGTTTCTAGCACGTCTAGGCATATGAGATACCTTTTAATGGTGGGCTTTTAACCTAATAACATCTTGGCTTCTTTTGCATTCATTTGTGTATTTATTCATGCATTCTAACAACTTTAGTGTGATTTTTTTAATTTTTTGGCTATTTTCTAAATGCTTTTATTGATTTTTTTTGCAAGTTTATTCTCATGGCTGATGAGATTTTTGATTCTGATGCATGTAGCATATTCAAAAATAGTAATGGTAAAGGAAAATCAAAGCTAAAGTCAGGTTTTTTTTATTTGCTTTTGATTAGTGGATGAATAATTGAATGAAAATTAGATCTAGAAGGTCGACAATATATAGGATGGAAAAGAGCTATTTAGTATTATCTTGATAAGGTTCGTATGAATTATCACCTCACCAAAGATCTACCCACGGATGATACGAAGGAAAAGTGAATTGTGGAAAATCGACAATTGCTTAAATTAATATATAATACTTTAACATTTGAAATTGATGATAATATTGTGCATTGTGAAATAGTTAAAGAATTATTGAAAACTCTTGTGTCACGTTATTCTACAAAGGATAACATGCACTAAATTAATGATTTGACTTAGATCATTGATTTATCTTAATGTAAATGGTAGGACCATATCTTAAATTTATATTAATCTTCACTAAGCCTTTTAACAATGGTGTTTCTCTTTTACCTAATACTATTGATGTTGATACAATACATTCTCAACGAGAACAATTTGGAGCTATGCATTTTCTTATAACATTGCCTTTTGGACTTAGTACTATCCGTCAACAAATTTTATTCAGTTCTAATTCTTTACTTATAAAGTCTAGTTTTTATCATATTCAATGAACATATAGTGACCTGTCTTCTTCTTTTGCATATATAAATGAGTTATCTGCCTTAGTTAGTTCTAGTACTTGTGGTGTTCATAGTGGCATTAAAGGTGGCAAGGGGAGAGGAGGTAGAGCATAACATAATTCTACTAGGTGTGGTAATTTTAGTGGAGGTGGTATTATTTCTTGTTATTACTACAAACATCCTGGACATATTAAGAAGTTTTTCTCCAAGTTACTTAAAAAAAATACACCACTATCTTAATTTATGCATGTGATAAATAACTAGGCACAAGATATTGATGATAGTGGTACTATGAGCTTGTTTAAAAGTGAGTATGTTGAATATTTACAATTCCAAGCATCCTGACAGCAACTACCCACTCAGTCCGTTGTTACATTAGCATAGAAAGATAACTCCATTGCATACTTTTCTCATACTAATTTTTTATGATTCATTAATTTCTGTGCTATTGATCATATGAGAAGTCAGATAGATATTATATCTTTTTTTTTTTACCCTCTTCTTCTTCTTATATTACTTTAGTTAATAGGTCCAAAGCATCTATTTTTGGTTCTAGTGTGGTGGATATTACCATTGATATATCATTATCTGATGTATTATGTTTTTCAAACTTCTCATTTAATCTACTTTCTATTAGTCAAATAACACGTGCTTACAATTGTGGTATTTTCTTTTTCTTTAGTTATTATGTTTTTTAGGATTTAATGATGAAGAAGATTTTTAATATGAGTTATGAATCTATTGGTCTATATGTTTTTGAAAAAAAAAAGTTCCTTAATCAGTTCCTACTGCTATCACTTCGCACTAGTTTCATTGTCGCTTAGGCCATTTGTCCTTGTGAACTTTACAAATATTATTTCTTAGTTTCAATTCTTTGTTTAGTTTAGATTGTGAGTTATGTCAATTTGTTAAATAATATCATCGATCTTATATTTCTAGTGTTAATAAGCAAATTGCATTCGCATTTGTGTTAGTATATTTAGATGTTTGGGGTCCTTTGCCTACTAGTCTTTAAGTTTGGTCTCTAGTATCTTATTATTTTTGTGGATGACTATTTAAGAGTTACTTGACTTTATTTAATAAAGAATTGATTAAAGTTACTCGAGACTTTTCGTATTTTTCATACTGAAATTTTGGATCAATTTAACATATCTATTTGTTATTTTCGTAATGATAATGCTAAAAATATTTTTTTGCTTCATTTGTATCTTATTTGTCCCAATATGGAATAATTCATTAATCTTTTTATGCAGTTACTTCCATAGCAAAATAAGGTAATTGAATGAAAAAATTATCACTTAATGGAAGTCTCGTGTGCTTTATTATTTCAAATGAAAGTATATAAGATTTTTTGGGTTAATGTAGTTTCCATAGCTTATTTCTTGATTAATCAAATATTTTTTTCAATTCTTGATAATCAAATACCTTACTCCATTTATTTTCTTTCCAAACTTTATTTTCTCTATCTCCATGTATTTTTGGGTGTAGTTGTCTTATTCAGGATCATCATCCTTAGTTATCTAAATTTAATCCACAAGTCTTTGAAGTATATTTTTCTCAGTTATTCTTGTACACAAAAAAAGTTTCGATGTTACTCTCTTGATTTTACAAGTTGGATGGTTAAAATGGAGAAAGCTCTGAGGAGTTATTTGTGATTGCAAAGTACCTATTAAGTTTAAAGAGAAGTTTTATCAGATGCTATATGACTAACTATGCTTTATGGTAGTAAATGTTAGACTCTAAAAGGACAACAAAAGCAAAAAAATAGGGGTAGCAGAAATAATAACATTAAAATGGTTGTGTGGTCATACAAGAAAGAATAAAATACGAAATAAATACATATAAGGGTATATTGACGTGGCACCTACTGAGAAGAAGATGACAAAAAATTAGTTAAAGTGGTTTGTCATGTGTAAAGAAGACTATTAGAGGCATTAGTAAGAAGAATCAATCACATAATCTTTAGTCCTATGAAAATGTATGAAAGGATGCTAAAAAAGATATTAGGGGAAGTTATAAAAAGGGATCTGTTGATGAATAATATCATGAAAAATCTAATTTCTGATAGAGCCCAATGGCGTCATGCAATCCATGTAGCTGACCTAACTTAGTAAGATAAGACTTTATTGTTGTTGTTATTGTTATTATTATTACTCTCCTAATTTACATCTTTATATTATCTTGCCTGATATTATATTTTTTGAGTCTAGACTCTGTTGTTGTTATTATTGTTGTTACTCTCATAATCTACATCTTTATATTATCTCGTTTGATATTATATTTTTTAAGTCTATTCCTTTTTTTAGCTCCTTTGACTCTTTTTCCTCTATAACTAAGACTGATTCTCTTATATTTTTTGAGTCTATTCCTTTTTTTTTAGCTCCTTTGACTCTTTTTCCTCCATAACTAAGACTGATTGTCTTGATAAATAATTCCTTATGCATTCTACTCCTTAAAAGCCTCCGGTTCCCCTAAAAAATAATTTGGTTTATCCTTCTATTAAATATATTTATTCTTATAGGAAGTAGGTACCAATAGTAGCATATTTCCTACCTGACAATATTGATAAACCTAAAGCTGCACCAATCATTGATGATTCACTAACTTTGTCCATCCTACTGACTTCTTCTTTATCAGATCCTCCTCCTTTGCAATCTAATTAACATCTCTATTGCCTATTGGCAAGTTACATGTAGTTTTACTTAGTAGGGTAAACTAATCACCCTTACTCTATTTCTATGTATCCTGCACTTCCTTACCTCTGCCTTCTCAATCATTTATTACCTCTCTTGATTCCATTATTATTCTTAAGTCTAATATAGAAGCACACTTTCACTTTGGTTGGAGTGTTGCTATAAAGGAAAAGATGTAGGCTCTTGTTGCAAATCAAACATGGAATATTGTCTCATTACTAGAAAGAAAATAATCTATTGGATGTAAGTGAATGTAAATTATAAAAGTTAATCCTAATGGTACAATTGCTCAATTAAAGGCTAGTCTAGTGGCAAAAGGGTATGTGCAAACTTATAGTATCAATTATTCAAAAAATTTTCTCTTATTGCTAAAATTACCTCTATTCGATTGATTATTTCTCTTGTTACCTCCCATAGTTGGCCTTTCTATTAGCTTGATGTAAAAAATACTTTCTTGCATGGTGATCTATTTGAAAAGTTATATATGGAGCAACCACTTACATCTGTTACTTAGGGGGAGTGTCACAAGGTTTGTCAACTAAAGAAATCTTTATATGACTTGAAGCAATCTCCTCAAGTTTGATTTGGAAGATTTAGTGAGATAATGATAGAATTTGAGATAAAGAAAAGTGATTATGACCAGTCAATTTTTACAACCAAATAGATTCTGATTGCATTCTTCTAATTGTATATGTGAGTGATATTGTGATTATAAGTAGTGATAAATTGGGTATTTCAAAGTTAAAAGATTTTCTTCAAATCAAGTTTGAGACCAAGGACCTTGGAACACTATGATATTTCTTAGGTATTGAAATTGCTTGAGGAAGGAAAGGAATTTTTCTTATCTTAAGGGAAATATGTATTTGATCTCTTCAGTAAAACATGAATGCTTAGATCTAAACCTTGTGATACTCTTATGATTTCAAATGTCAAGCTTAGTGTAGAAGATGGAGAGTTGCTAGATGATCTAGAGTAATGTAGATGGCTGGTGGAAAAATTGAATTACTTTACCATAACTAGATCAAATATTGTTTTTTTTATTAGTGTAGTAAGTTAGTTTATGAATTCTCTTAGAACATCACATTAGGATGCAGTTATGCTTATTCTAAAATATCTCATGAAAGCTTTTGAATGTAGGTTCTTGTGTAAAAATCACAGCCATTGTAGAATTGAATATTTTTCTGATATAGATTGGGCAGGATATCCTATAGATAAAAGATTCACCTTTAGGTATTGTGTATTTATTAGTAAGAATCTTGTGTCATGAAAAAAGTAAGAAACAAGTAGTAGTATCACGCTCAAGCACAGAGTTTGAGTATCAAATTAAAACTCATACTATATCTAAATTTGCATGAATTTCTTACTTTTTTTATCAATTTGGAATTGAGCCTTCTAAAATCATGTAGCTGCGTTGTTAAAATTGGGCTGCTACTCATATTATTACAAATTTAGTTTTTCATAAAAGAATAAAATATGTAGAAGTTAATTGTCATTTTTATCAAAAAAAAAAATTAAAAGGAATTATTGATTTAAGGCATGTTAGAATGGGGGATCAATTGGCTAACTTGTTTATTAAAGCCCTTCTAAGAAAATGAATTGATACTATTTATAATAAGTTAGACATATTTGATATTTATGCTCCAACTTAAAGAGGAATATTAATGAATTAAGTTTAAGGATTAGATTTATTAATTTTTTGTTTAAGATATATGGGTTATAGGCCTATCTCTTTTAATTCTATATTTTTATTATAAATAGATATGTCAACATCTAGTTGAAGCATAACTCCAAGAATTATTCTCTTTTAACAGTAGATGAGTATTACCAACCTCTTGTTAGTTCAGATTGACAGTTTCACCTAGAATCTCCACTTGAATTATTAGTAATCCTATCCTTTCCATTCTTCTTAACGTATTTCATTTATTATTCCTTCTTAATTGCTCTAACAGTCTTCGACTATTCCATCTGTGCAGCCTCTTCCATAATTCATTTGCCATGCCCAAAGAAATTTTTTGAATATTCATCAAATCAGAATTAGAGTGTTGTGACTCCATTTCTATAGGTGAAGTGTTAACTTCAATGTCTATTTTCTGTTATTTCTAATGAGAATTGGAATGAACGAGCTCTAAGTTTGGCTACATTACTTAACTCAGCTTCTTCTCCACTTGATCGAACATCGGTTGCATTCATGAGAAACTTCACATGATCAGCGAATTCAATGTATCAAAGCTTCTTTTGTAGAGCCAATTGAAAATCATCTTGAAATGATGCGTTGACAATTGGGAATTCTGGCTTCTTAGGTAAATGTCGCTTTTCAATAACCATTATATTTCATGATCTTGGATTATCGATTCTCTACCATTCTTCTGCTCATTTTTTGGCGTATTTTGTTGATATAAGTTTTCTGGAGGAATCAACAAGTTTGCCTGCATCTACTAGTTCTCTGGTGTTTGCACATTGTTCATATTTACCATCTCCACTTCTTCCTCATCAAAAGATGAGTCTTCAATAATATCCCTAACAACTTCATCAAATGAGATTACTTGTTCCTGGTTAGTATTTGGGTAAGCTCTGGCAACATCCACTGGGAAGCAGTGTAACCCAGTGTCTTCAAATCGTAATCTTATTTTTGTAGTTCTTCGACGAATGCTGTTTCCAAAAGAACAAGCCTCTGCCACAAAATGATTTCTCTCTAAAGCCACCATTATGTCAACATGAAATTTGTTTCGAACCTTACTCAATTGTCGTTCAATGTCATTTGACACCTGCTCAAAACTTCTAATGCAACTATCTGACTGGTGACCAATTCTCCCACAGGATAGACACAGGTTAAAAACTCTTCCATACTTACATTGTATCCAAACAAATGAATCAACATCTAATTTCAGATAAAAGAACCCATAAATACAGGTTCATAAGCTTTTAACATTAATTTCCATTCTTACAAGCCGCAGATGGGTAGCTAGAAGGCCAATCAATCTATTGGACTTCTCCGATCAATGAACCAATATATTCAGCAAAAGGCATATTTTGGTCCTCCAAAGGTAAACCCCACAATTGAACCCATATAGGAAACGAGTCCACATAAACTTTATCTAGTCTAATATTAGGCTCCCACAGGTTAGGTATAAAAAGAGCCCCTCTTACTGACCATGGACCCTTTCAGAATACATAATTTCTGTCCTATTCTCTCTGAAACTAATAAGCTTGACCAATTCTGCCCACAACTTTAAAAAGTCTTCTTAATCTCCAAGCCAACTGAAGTGCACTATTAAGGCCAGAGGCAGACAGGTATCTTTCATCAAGCATATATAAAACTAAACATAGATTCCATCTATCTCTATCATTCACAACAGCTTGCAAATTCATATGTAGAATAGGACCACGACAAGCTCTAGAAGTAGCAGACGGAGGAGCTACACTTACATCCTCAGCCACTCTTCCATCTGATTCAGAAGAACTCTCAAATCAACCCATTTCCCTCAATTGCGCCATCTAACAGATTGGCTATAGCAGTTCAAAACAGAAGTAGAAATCCCAGTAATTAGCAACAAATAAAAAGATAACAGCAAAAATCAAAAGGAAATATAAAATGGATTTGATTTGGTTCCTCAGGATGAAGAAAATTTAGGTCGATTGTAAACAGAAGAGAGATTTCCGAACTAGTAGCGCCTTTGCAATATATACCTCCGGTTTAATAATTTTTCTATTAACAATGAAGGTATTTCAATGCATGATATCGTATGTTTCGACGTCAAAATTTATACTCTCAGACTCATAATATATGGTGGAAAAAATTATAAGTTGTATAACAGGTAATGCTATGCTAGTATTAAAAAATTTTGTGTTTTTTTTTAATAAAAGTTTTATATAAAAGTTAAAGAAGTTAAGTTTCTCATATAAGGTTTTGTAATTTTTTTTTATAAAAAAGTTGTAAGCGTATAAAATTGTGTGTAACGTTACCAAAAAAAATTGTGTACTAAATACTAAAAAGTTACAATTTTATGATTTAAAATTATAACAATTTTTTTAAAGAAAATGTTTATCATTTTCATATCAAATTTACAACTTTCAATAAAAAAAGTTGTAAAAATTTATTCTCACAAAATTTACATGAATATATTAGTAGAATTTTCTCATGTACATGCTTAAGCATAATTCAATAAAATACTATCTCATATCTTGAAAATGCAAGACAATATTAATGTTATGTATTTTTTTTATAAATGTGAAAATGCACTTTGCACTTTCACAATGGAAATTGTCTGACTCTAATTTTAAATTGCATGATACAATTCTAAATTGCACCAACTAGTTTTCTTATAATTAGCCTCTTCACACGTGTTCTCTTGCATGTTTAGAGGATTTTCTTTTTCACTCAATTTAAAAATATTTTATTTTATTTTACAATTTTATCATTTATTATTGCATTCAAACTATATCAAATATATTTGCTTTATATTTCTTTCTCAATTGACTCTTTGTTACAATTCGCATGGTGAAAATGCACTTTGTATTATCGCAATGCGAATTGTCCAACTCTAATTTTAAATTGCATGATACAATTCTAAATTGCACCAACTAGTTTTCTTATAACTAGCCTCTTCACACCTGTTTTCTTGCGTGTTTAGATGATTTTTTTTAACTCAATTTAAAAATATTTTATTTCATTTTACAATTTTATCATTTGTTACTGTATTCAAACTGCATTAAATATATTTGCTTTATATTTCTTTCTCAGATGACTCTTTGTTACACTTTTTTTCACTCTTCTTCTCTCTCTAAGTTTATGTGTCATTTATTAGATTCTTTCATATAAAAACACTCTATAATAATTTGTCCTTAACTTTGATTTACATAAATGAAATTTATCGACATGGTATACCTATTTTCTTAAATTGTATTGTATGAAACTAAATCTATAAGTTTTTTTGGTAAAAAAGTTGGGATTTTAATTTAAATGTATGTAACTATAGTTTTAATTTAAAATCAATTTAAATTATATTTAAATATGTCAAACATATGATTAATTTATAAGACAATTATCATAATTTCATTTATTTAATCCTACATGCCTTCAATATTGATGGAAAAATAAAGTATTTTAGATGAAGTATACGATTTCTTTAAAAAAGAAAATATCTTTGAATATGTTACTATCACAAAATTGCAAATAGATGCTTGTAAATAGACATTGGTTAAAATTAACACTAATGCTTATTTTTATGTAGTAATATTTTTTAAATTATATAAAAAACTTAGGATGACAGGTTACAAATATAATCGATGTTTATTTGAATGTGATGTCATTTTTTAAAATTTTAGAAAGCTAAAGACATCTACACTTAATTGACATTAAAAGATATAGTTTTTAAAGGTTGCTCATTGGTTTTATATACAAATAACTAACATCTAAAGATATTACAAAAAGTATGATAAGAAAAAATTAAACTGTTATGCCCTCTTAGAATTTTAAAATTTTATCTTGAGTAGGAAAAAGAAATTTTTGAGTAAAGAAAGAATAAATTAACGTGAGTTAAGGTAAAAAAAAAAACATAAGAAAACACAAGAAATAGGTAAATAAAAGCAAATAAAAAAGTGTGGAGGAAATTCTAAATAAAGGATAAAATTGTCCCCATATCTTATAAAACCGACCCAACCCTTCATCTTCTCATTTCCCTATTTTTCTTAAACCCTTCACCACACTTCTCCTTTTCTTCTTCAACTTCTTCCCTTACAATTCCTTATCAAGCTATGGAGGAGGAATATAAGAGTAAGCTAGATTCTTCTTACAATTAAGATAAGAAGTTTTCAACCATTATTAATCCTAAGTTCTAGTTGATTTTCTTCTTCCCTTTGTGCTTAGTTAAAGCTCATATTTGAGCTACAAATATAAAAACGGAAACCTAATGAGAAATCTTTAAAACTATGGGTGGTTAAGGCTGAGAAATGGTGAACAATCCTTCATAACCTTTTTTCATACTAGATGAGTGTATATCTTAACATAAGTTTTGAAGAATTTGAATAAATAGGTTATTTATAAACTTAAGGGATTTGTGGATTTATGGTAAGTTAACAGTCAAATGATAAATAAAGTGCATGTAAGTAACAAAATTAAGTTGAATGAGGAACCTTTAGTAATAAGGCATTTAGGTTACAAATGAAGGACCTTTAGTAATAAAGCATTTAGAATTAAGTTGAATAAGGAATCTTTAGTATTTATTAATGTTCTAGCAAGGATCAAATGAGTAATAAGGGGGTAATAAGGCATTTAGGTTACAAATGAATAATATTTTCATGAGTGGGAGAAGTGTGAAAATTCAATAAAATGGTCAACCATTGTATTGGGTGTTCTCCAAACTTCCTAACCAACAGTGAATAGTCAACCATTTATGGCCTAATGGTTAGCTATTGCTCCCTTATTGCTTGAGAATTATGTGTTAAATTGATATTCCCTCTATAAAGGTTTAATGTAATGATAACTTAATTGTCTCCTAGGAAAAAGAATGATAGAAATGATGGTGTCATCTCCATGAATGCATAAGTTGATTAGGTAATGATTGATAATAGTACATGAACTAAATAAAAGTATAGATTAACTTAAGGGAATGGCATAACTGATGTCATTTGGTTATAAGTGTATACTTTACTTAAGTATAACATACTTAAACTCTATATTTTCCTATCAATACCTACATAAACATATAGTTGAATACTAGTTATAAATGTCAATATGTTTGTGAACATGACACTTCACTTATACTTATTTATTAGCATAATGTCTAATTTGAATGTTGATGGACACATTTGGTGTATTTTAAATACTTATACATACATATATACATATATATATATACATACATATATACATATATATACATACATATATACATATATATACATACATATATACATATATATATATATATATATATATATATATCTTATGGGTTAAGGTTTAGTATATTCTTGTGACCATCCAATGAAGGCATAGTAATGTTGTTCATTTGGAGGATTTTAGACAAGAATCCTTCTAAATACTTTGCAAAATCCTTGTGCTCATTTCCAAAGTATAAGTACAAGTCTTTGGAAGGAACATTAAGAGATTTTAGTCCTTTCTCAATAGCTTAAGTAATGTTGAATACTACGATTTATACCTTTCATCTGAAAAGCTTTTTCTATTGATGGATTTTATAAACCATCAATTTAAACTCCCTATCTCAATCTTAAAAGTAGTTTTTTGTTGTGCATTGTAAATTATAGTATTTAGTTGATATTCATCTGCAGAAGCACATTTAAAGATATCGACAAAATGCAAAGATAGATTACAAAATTGATGATAAATTGTAAGGAGAAGAAATAGCATATCCATTCTTATATTATAGATTTATGTGCATTGCATGAATAATAATGTTAGATTTTTCTCACTATAATTTATCATCTATTTGTCACCCAAATCCTCTAACATAAAAATCTTTAAACAATGTAAAGGAATTATAAATAGTGGATACTAACTTTTCCTTTCATTTAAAGTTTATTGTTCCTTGTAAATTATAGATTTTTCATTATATATATTGATGTACTAATATAGGGATCAATAAAATGGTAGAACACCATTTTCATAATAGATTGTTAGTTTTTCATTTGTTTCAATTTAGATTCAATTTATTGCTATTTGTATTTGTTTTATTGAATAAGAAAAATGTTGTAATACAAAAGAGAATTTTAATACTACTAATTTTACTTCAAATAGGTTGACTTAAAAATAAAATTCATCAATTCATAAAATAATATTAGAGTTCTTCCAAAATTTATACAAAAAACTATTAAATTATTGCATGAAATATTATGAAAAAAGTTGCCTAAATAAAAAATGTCAATTTCTTTAACAGTTGATATTAAAACATTATGATGTCAATTCTTATTTAATAACTAACATATAAAAATATATAGTAGGATGACACTTGTCTTTTTATAGACATCAATTTTTTATAGTAATTGACATGGAAACTTTATATAAGTGAAAAAAACAAGGTACAAGTTAAAAACAGAAAGAGTAAAGCCATAGTGTTATTTTGCAAAATTCATCTTAGAGTTTTTCTAACCTTAAAATATTCCCTCTATATCGAGACATACCTACCTTCCAATCTTATGATGCTTCTTTTTTATTTTATGTTTATATTATCCAATAATTTTTACAAGGCTAAAAATCTATTAGTCTATCACTAAATTTGTTAGGTTATGGACTCATTGAAAAGGCATAGAATACAAAAGTAAGGATTTGTTTTGCTTTTGTTTTTATTCTTACAATTTAGTTTTTGGCTTAATAATCAAGTATAATTTTATTATCTTTCATTTTGATACATGTTTTTACAAGTAAAAATCTTAGTTTCATTTATCCTTTTTGGCATTTGATGGTATTATATTCTTCTACAGGTGTGATGTTCACTACAATAAAATTTCTTTTTAATGTTGCCACATTGATGTTAGTTAACATGGAAACTGACTTATATAATGATGTGATGATATTTTTGAAAATAAATACAACTTATTATATTAATTACAATAAAAAGTTAATATTATAAATAAGAATTATCTATTGTCAGATTAATAGTTATAAATAGTGTTAAATGAAGGCAATAGTTAGACTTAAAGACTAGCTAAACATTAAACGTTGATTCCTATATATAATTGAAGTTGAAAGTTTGATTTAAGAGGAATTTTTATGATTTTGCATAAACATTAAACATCAATTTTAGCGATAACCAATATGAAAATATATGGATGCTAATTGTTTATTAATAACCTGCATCTAAAGTCCTATTTATAGCCTACACAATGTCTTTGTTTCTTAGAACTACAAATAGACTTGTATTGTATGATAATTTATTCTCCATTTTTTTTTGCTCTTTATTTGATTTTCCTTGATGTTTGTTTAGCAATTTTGTAGTATTAACCTTTAACTATCTTCGACCATCTACTCTTACCCATTTAAGGCATTTCCCTTATTTTCTTATACTTTGTGAGCATTTTATATTTTGAATGTGATTTTTAGGGTTAGATACATAGTATTGTGATTTATTGTTGAAAAGTTTTTATTTTTATGCTTTAAAGTTACTTTTAATTATTAGTTATATGTTTTATAAGCATTATTTAAAATAAAGAGTTAATACATCCAAATACATGTCCAATTTTATGCTCATAGCTTTGAAAATATCATTTTTGCTTAGATATTATATTTTTTGAGTAACTTTCTACAATGATATAGTTTTGTTGCTCGAATGCTATTTTTAAAATTATCAATTTGTTATGGGTAAAATTTTGTTTTATAATCAAATCAAATGTGATGAAATGATATTTAATCATTCCTTATTATTTAAGTTATTACATGTGTGTTCTTGGTTGTTTATCACATGTTGTTTGGCACATAAATTAAATATTTATGTTGATTATGTTAAGATTTTTTAAATAAAAATGACATAAATTTAACTAATTTAAGTAAAGATGATAAAAAAAAAGGTGGAAGTATTGGGGGTTCTATAGTTAAAAAGGACGTGATCCTTGAGCACATTAAGGAGAAGCCAAAAGTAGACTTAAATAATAAAGGAGTTGCATGTGTGCCTAGTGAAATTGATTTTACCAAGTTTGCTAGTACTTTAGTAACATCAAGGTCCTTAATACTATTGAAAAGTGGCATTAAATAAAGTAAGACATCAAGGACACTATGTGAGATAGTATATTGATAAGGAGCCTTAATACCTATTTCCATTTCAATTTTTAAATGTGTATAAGAAGAAGTCATGGATTATTAATTATATTTATCATTTATGGGTTATCTTACAGGCTATATTCAATATTTACCAAGATTACAACTATTATGTTTTTATATCTACAAGTAGAAGGTAGAAGGTTTATATGTTGAAGAAGAAGTACATTGATAAAGTAGAGACTCCTATGAGAACTTCCCTTGAAAAATATCATTGGATTAATGCCCTAATATAGAAGAGGTTTATGGAGATATGCCAATGTTGTCTTTCTTCCACCATTGTCATGAAATAACATCTTCTTCTCATTTGTTTTTTTCCTTTTTATTAGTAGGCCATAAGTGCATAGAATAAAGTGAATAAAATAAAAAATGTGCATAAATATAAGTTATCGCGAGGAGGATACAAAAATCTTGAGGAAGACTTCCTCAAAGAAAAAACTCAAGTTGCTTAGGAAGTTGTTACTTAATTTAGGGATCAATCATCTGCCTCTATCACCACTATAAAATGTTATGATTTATAGGGTGAAAGCAAGAGTTAACAATAATAATGAATTCATAATAAAGGCAAGTTAGCAAGTTGCTTAGCAAATAGTAAATGATATTTTTTTATTTTTTTTTAATCAAATATAAAATGTATTATGTAGTTACCAACACATGACTAATCATATTTGATTATATTATGCTAAGATAAGCTCAAGTAGCAAACTACCTAAGAAAAGTTCTAGCTAACAAGGAGGATGGATGGATATATTGATTGTTACTATAGGAACTTTAAAGTAGTTTAAGTGTGCAAGGGGTGTTAAAAGAGCAATTAACATTAAAAAAACCCTTTTAGGGATCTTCAAAATGTTCTTATTATAAATGACTGCTTCATTAAAAATTGTTGTTTTCCCTCCATGGTGATAAAGGGCTATCGGAAAAAGTTTTGTAGCATGTTAGTCCACTTTAAAGGAGAAAGAGGTATAGATGACCACTTTTACATTACAGCAAGGTAATTGCTACCTCATTGACCTTAATTCTTTTGCCCAATTATCATAAGTAAATTCTTGTCACCGTACTATTTGTTACTAAGTGCTCTCCAATCATATTATAGAATTGCATTAATGCTAATTAACTAGTTAATTTGTTATTGTAAGATGGTTATAGGTGCGTACTTAAAATTGTGAGACCTTCTACTAGATAAGTGGTAAAAGGTATGATTTTCCCAGATCATGTGATCCATACTATTGTATACTAGAGGACCAATGTAAGGTTATGATATATATCATCAAGCTGAGTCAGCTAAAGTGTTGTTGTTGATGATAGAGGTGATTATGTTAGCCTAAATGCTTAGTTCCTACTTAACTTAGCTAAAGACCTTAATTTCATTATTTATAAAGATAAGGTTTTCCATTACTTTTAAATTCATCATTTATAGTTAGATATAATATTATCTAACATGTCTAATTGTTATATTTCTTTTACAATCCATTTTTAGGTACCTCATAGAAAGAAAAAGGTAAAAGCAAGTGAAAGGAAGACAAGGATAAGGGTGGCAAGTTTAAAGAATCAAAGATTTCGACAACTCATCCTCAACAAAGAAAATAACTGCGGAAACATTTTGGAAGGAGCTCCGATCCATTGTGCAAAAGATGTCAAATGAGATAATCATTTCATTATCTTTGAGCAAGGATGTCATAGGAACATTGATGACATTTTCTTATTCAACAATGTCATCTCGTAACTTTTGAAATAGAAGAGTTACATATTTTCATAATCATGATTTGAATTTAATATGTTCATCTTTATCCCTTAAGTCTTTCGTAGTTTTGTACACATATTAAATAGTATGAATTCTAATGTTCATTCATTCTAAAAATTATAAATACTTGCACCTTTATGTCAAGGAAAGAAATTTAGGTTCTAACTTCAATTTCCTAAATCCAAATAAGGTGTAAAAGTTGAAGATAACCTTGAGGTTTCAAATTAAGTACATAAATGAGATCATGACAATAAATAAGAAATAATAATGCTATATAGTACCATACTATCAAAGGTATGTGGATGCAAAAAAGGATCTTAATTTAGCTTTAGTTATATTCTCTCCTCTATTGTCTTACTTTGATGTTAATAATATTGTAGCCATCATTGGATACTAAGAATGTTTTATCTAAAGTTGAAGACAATTTACTAGCTTGACCTACTAAGGCTTAAATAGCATAAGGATTTAAAGAAGTCATGGATAAAGGGGATAAACATATATTACAAGATGTAAAGCTTTACAAGGTTAACGTTGAATAAGTAGTAGTAACGATAACATTTATGTGCATATTTAGGTACCTAATATAGTAATTGATCATCATTTCATAAGATTAACTTTATTTTGCATTAGTTTGTTGTAGTGCCCTTATAGTTGTCGAACTTAATCAAAATTAGAAATTACTGCTTTGATGAATATTTTGCAATACAAGGCAACAAACTAGGTTGAAGCCTTAGTGATTCACTTAATATGCTCTTTCACATTCAATTACTGACTATGACTATAAAATTATTTAAAATTTTTATATTAAAAAAAGTAGAATAAGTAAATAGAAATAAAAGTAAAAATTAATCTTGCACATTTAAGTAATTAATCAAATAATATCCTGATAAGATGTAAGAATGTAAATAGAACTAATTGAGGAGTTTAAATTTAAAATTAAACAAAATGAAGGATTAAACAAAATGAGTGAGTTGTGCTTTAATTCCACTTAAACATAAAAAAAAAAGTGAGAGCAAAATTTATTGGCAGTATAAAAAAAATGGACATTGCTTATTAATGTAAGGTTGAAGCCCTTTGTATCACCTTTTTCAAAGTAAGTAATGGTTGCAATACTTTTAGACTCCAACTAAGTCCAAAACCGACAAGTAAAGTTTTTACACTTCCTAACATAAGCATCAAATGCCTTTTCAAAAATAGTTATGCAAAAAACTAATAAGTTTTTATGGATTCCCATAATTATGTAAAAGCCTTACTTTAGACATCTATTAAGTTTAATGCCAATGTTGTACACTTTTCACTATTTTTAAAAAATGTCATCATATTAAAATAAATATTGGTAATAATGAAAATCAATGTCTATTAACCAATACCTATGGACCAATATCTATCACTAATTTTATAATAGTGATAAGTGAAAATTAGGCATTTTTGCCTCCAAATTTTGTACTTTTTCTAGTTTTTGTTTGCTTGGATTTGCATTTGAATCACTAGAGAACATGACCATTTGGTTTTTAGGGTTTCATTAAGGGAAAAGAAGATTTTAGGTAGGATAATACTTAGTGTTGATGCATTGTAGACATCCCAAGTAATTAAAAGGTTTCTTGACTCCTTATTCATGTCTAATCTCTAGGATAAAACGGTTGTGTAATTGAAAGTAACACTTCACCATAATGCGAGTTTATTTTAGAGCCAACCGCATCTAACTAGAAAATTAAAGAATATATGATTTTTGACCAATTCTATCCATTTCTCTTACATCACCCACATTCTGTCAATGGAACAAAAATTTCCTAACACTAATCCAAATGGATGGTTTAAATGTTATTGGCATCGATAATCCAAGTTACTAATGTTTAAGCCAATAATATAACATATAATGCATTAGATGTGTCGTGACCTAAATCCAGTCATAACTGTTGTGGAACCATTACTTAGTTTCCACCATTCTTATCCTATTTATTCAACATTATCTTAATTATTTACTTAAAATGCATAGAAAGGGTGGAAGGCAATGTTAGGAAAGAAAGGACATTATATTAGTCATTAATGAGTTTACAAAATAAGAGAGAGTTAGGATTACTTATACTCTTTCTAACTTAAGGATAGACTAATCTAACTAACTTAGAAGGATTTACTTCAATAAGTTCCAACACCTTTTTTTCCTATAAAGAATTAGGCCCAAAAATAATATCTAACTAGTAAATGTCTATGCTGCCAAAAATTATTAAGAAAGTGCTTCTAGTATAACTAGCTCCGAGAAGGTGGTGGTAAAGCCTCAACTTGTGTATTTACAAAATAAATATGGAAGAGTAAATATAAGGCTTAGTGAATAGATACTCTAACATAAATAAATATTAAATACAATCATAACTTATCCACCAAACTATCCTTTTGTAACGAAATATGAATTAATCAATTCAATCTCAAGAAGCCATAAAAGGTTCAATCATAGTCATGTCATTATAATCACATTACATTGGAATAGCCAATGTTATTTAAGTTTCAATATTATAGCATAATAAGTAACAATTAATAACAATAAGCATACATCCTTCTTCTGGCTCCTAAGTTAGTCTTATACCTTCAAAAAATCCAACCTTATTCATTTAGGGTCAACCATATATCCTCCATAAGTATATTATTAGGAATTAGACATCTAGCATTCACATTATATCCCCTATAACATTTCTCATATTATATCTCAAAACATTGTTATCATGTTTTCATAGCAATACCATGCCTTAATGTATGGCCACATATCTTATTTCATCACATAATTGAATGAACTAGATTAATTATATCACACACCATATGTCACATTACATTCATAAAGAATTTTCTAATATGCGTCTAACTTCCATTTTAGGCAATAACATACTAACTATTACATTTATCCTCATTCCAAAATAAATTTTAAATTATTTTATTTTAAGAAAATTGTAACAATATCTTCTTTTTTGGAAAAAAATTCATCCTCGAATTTTTAAAATATTCATTATCTTAATGGTATTACAAAAATATAATGAGATTAAGCTTATCACTTATCAAATAAATGAAGGTATGTCAACAACATATTTGATTTCAATTTCATATTTCCTTTTCCACTCCATAGCATTCCTAATAAACCTTTATGAATAGAACTTTTGAACCTAATAATCTAAGATTTCAATCACTTGTTCCTCATACATTAAATTATGATCTAATTGTAACAATTTATCTTGAATCATATGGGATTTATCTAGCAAATACTTTCAAAGCAATGATAAATAGAAAATAGGATAGATGACTTACAAACTATTAGGTAACTTTAAATAATAAGCCATAAATCTAACACTCTTAATAATTGGGAATGGTATAATGAAGAGAAGTTCTAATTTACCTTTCTTCCCATATCTTGTCACACATTTAATAGGTGAGATCTTCAAGAATACCATATCCCTAACTTGAAACTCCAATTCTCTCTTATTTTTATCTGTACAAGACAATTTTCTGAACTTATGTCATCTTTATCCAATTTTAGATGATTTTGACTTTTTCTAACATGTAGGTTACAATATCCAATTTTAAGAGTTTTACTTCTCTTAGTTCAAATCATTCTACTAAAGAAATGCTATATATAATGCTACTTAGATGCTAGATTGATAACTGCTATTGCATATAAATTCAATCAATAATGGATACTTCTCATAGATCCTTTTGAATTCCAATATGTATACTTTAAGCATATTTTCTAGAATTTGAATGATTTGCTCAGATTGTCCATCTATTTGGGGATGGAATGCTATTCTAAAATATAACTAATCCCTAATACTTGTTGGAATGATTACTAAAAATAAGAATTGAATTAAGTTCCACAATATAGCATGATAATGATCAAAACTTAATGCAAAGGTATAATTTTGTCAAGATACACCAATGCATATTGAGCTGTTAGAAAGGTGGTTCTGATGAATAAGAAATGTGGTAATTTCATCAATCTATATATGATGACCTAAATGAAATCATACCTTTTTTTAGTCAACTAAACCAATCATGAAATCTATAGTGATGCTTTCCCATTTCCATTCTAGTATTAGAAGAGGTTAATGCATTCTGGCAAGGCATTAAAGATTTGCTTTGATTTGTTAGCAAGTCAAGCATTTCCCTACATAATCTAATGCATCAATTTTCATCTTTTTCCACTAGAAAACATCTTTTAGGTCATGGTACATCTTTACTACTCTAGGGTGTATAGTATATAATAAGTTATGAGCTTAGTACATCAATTCATTTCTTTCACTTAAAGGAGCCTAAATTCTTTGTTGTTAATGCACTATCCCTTTTTAATCAATAGTTAATTTGAACTCTATTTCCTCACTTACTTCTCTAACAAAAGTTACATAATTCAAGTCACTTTTTTGAATATCTTTAGTTATTTCCATCAAAACTAATTAGAGTGTAATATGAACTAACAATATGCCTTAATCCTTTGATGGGGTTTCCATTGCCTTATTTATAGTTTTCCTACTAAAAGTATATGCTACCACATTAACTTTACTAGGATGATACAGAATTAAGTGATCATAATCATTGATAAGCTCTATAAGTTTCCTCTGCTTTAAGTTAAGATTTTTTTACTCAAAAATGTATTTCAACCTTTATGATTCTTATAAATTTTGCTTATTTTTCCATATAGATAATGTCTCCTAAATTTTAAAGGAAAGATCATTGCTGCCATTTTTAGGTTATGAGTAAGATAATTCAACTTTTGTTTTTATAATTATCATAGGGAATAAGTGTAATATCCCAAATTAATAATTAAAGTCATTTTATTTATTTGGCTATTATGTTGCATTTGAATTTATAAATAGAACATTTTATTCTTTATTTTAACAAGTTTGCACATGAACTAAGAAACTCTCTTTATGTAAATTTGAGGTCAATGAAAATATCTTAGAAAAATACTATTTTTATATCATAAAATATTTATTTAGCATGAGTATGATCACTTTAAAGTATTTAAAATACTTGACAATGTATAAGAATAGTATAATTTTATGGTATAAAATGTTTAAACATTATGATTAGAGTTTTTGCAAGGTATTATATTCCTATATTTTGGATGATTCTAATTTAAGAGAAATTCCTGGTGAATAGTTAAGAAAAATATAGTATTGACTTAGAAATCAAATGTGATGTTGAAATAGTTTGTGAGATGATGTCATTATTTGACATGTTGCATAGTTTTGATGTGATTATGATAATTTGTTTGCATTAAGCATAAATGGCTATTTGTGTGAATGATGCCTACTTAAAATGGGTAGTATATGATATTGAGTTCTAATAGAAAGCTAAGACTCCTATGATTTTGTTATGAGAAACAAAGATTAAGTCGTGTATAGGTGAACTTCCATTTCAGGACATGGATGCACATATTTTAGATATCTAGAAAATGAGTTTGCTAATGTTTTCCAATTTAGTATATGATTATCCTCTAATTATTTTATATGTATAAAATTAATCACTTGTAAGATATTGGTAGATATATGCTCATTGAGTTTTTCATAACTTACTTTGTTAGTCTTTAATGTTTTGGGCTAAACAAGCATGTTTGAGCTTGTTGCATCCTTGGAGAAGTAAAGGCTGCCTGGATTGGAGATTTGACATTTGAGATTTTTTTATTGGATTAGGATTTAAATTTGAGAATAAAAATAGTATTGATCAACATATGATGAGTTGAATCATTTATATGTGTATAAATTTGAAACTATACCATACTGTGTATATGTGGGATTGTTGTTGTACTTGAAAACTAATATAGGTGTTGTATTTTAATACGTGTAGCCCTCAAGAAGCATCCAAAAATAAAGGAGATTTTATCTATTTTTCCATAAAAATTTAAAATAATTTTCAAGTCTCCTTAAGATTTGGAAATTTTTGTTGGATAAAAAGAGTGAAAAATTGTAAAGACTTGTGAAAATTGGTAATGAAATCTATGCCGATCACAATTAGAAGAGGATCATGATAGAGTTATTATCAGAGCATGATTTTGGTTCCTAGTGGTAAATGGGTTAGAATGATCTAACTATCAAATTTGAATAAGCAAGTTGCATATATCGAAAGGTGTGTCTTTGAAGATCTCCATGGATTTTCTCTTATGCATATTAGCCACTGCTTGTTGATTGATTAAATTTTTAAATAGTTTATCTTGCGAAATAAACCATTTTCTAGTGACTTATCTTTGATCTGAAAGTTAAAAGTATGTAATGGATTGAATTGTGTGAAATGGATGAGTTGAAAGTGACATGAATGGTTAAGAACATATGAAATCAATGATTTGTATTATGTGAGATGAATTTGAATTGTGATTTGTGATTGATATTGTGTAGAATGAATGGTTTGAATTATGTGAAATGAACTCTAAATTGTGGTTTGTGATTGGTTTAACAAGAGTTCTATTGAATAAGGAAATGAATGTGCTTGAAATTGTGTGATTCATAGATGTGCTTGTTGATGACATGAGAATGGCAAGTTTTCTTAATCAAAGTTGATGTTCTAACCATACCCTATGATATGTGATCATGAGATGAATAGTTGATACTTACGATATTCCATTGTGGTGATACAATGCCTATGGTATCCTATCATTGATCATTGATATATAAGATTGATTGTTGCCTATTATGACCACTATGAGAATAAGTACTTATCTTGTACATGATCTATGATGGGTGGAGATAAACATCCTCTGTAGAGGAGGAAAGAAGTGGTAAGGGTTGAAAGGAAAAAGTTGATGGTCTCGAACCTAAGAAGGTGAGGGATAAGGCTAAACTGAAGATATAAAGAAAAACTTTAAATATTAATTATGGCCATTCAGTGAATTTTTACTAATGACTACTGTAGCTATTCTCTATACTGTTGTGCATTGTGTTCTGACATTGAAGTCTAGTGGATGTCGGATGATCCTGTCTGATAATAACTTGTAATATCCTGAATTAATAATTAAAGTCATTTTATTTATTTGGCTATTATATTGCATTTGAATTTCTTTTATCAATAATAATATTTGAAGTAAATTTATTTTATATGGTTATTAGTGATTCAAGACTTAATTAAAATAATTTTAGAAGGAATGCATTCAATAAATTATTATTGAGAAGTTGTGGAAGTTTGAGATGAATTTATTTTCAAATGATCTTTATTGATTTGAAATTTATTTAAATATTTTTAAGAGAATTTTCGTATAAGTAGGAAATAAGAATTATGGATATAAAATTTTATAAGATTAATTATTGACGTTTGATAAATTATTTTTAGAAGTTGTAAAAAATAAGTAAGATGAAAAATTAGATAAAATTACTTTAGAAAAATATATATATTGCAAAATTAATTATTAGCAATATAAGATCTGAGATAGATTGCTGTCCCCCTCTCCCTGATTTATTTTTATGTCAGCAGCTCTGTTTAAGGAAAAACTGACTTTTGTTTTATCTGTTCTCTTTCTTTCTTGGACGTACTGCTCTCTCTTTCTGCTTTTCTTCTTCACTTCTCCATTAATGTCAAGCTGGCTTCCCTGATTGCTATCTCCCCTTCGCAAAGCCACAAACGAAGTTGCTGTGTGATCGTATTTCTTTAGCTGTCAGTACAGTCAATGCGCTGGTCACTCTTCTCTCTTCCTTGCATTTCTCAGCCAGCTGGGTTTCGTTCTTCCGGCGTGATTTGCGCTAACTGCGGTGGGTTCCTGACAATCCTTCGTGTTTCTCCTCCACACCTGCTGCCATGGGTTGCTGTTGCAAAGAAAGCTACTGTAGCGGTGGAAAGCACTTTCTTTTTCCAGGGAGCAGGTGGTAAATTCTTCGAACTGCAGTGAACTTCTTTGTGCACTGAACTGCAGTATTTTATAATATAAAAATATATTGAAAAAAATGATTTTCGAAACTAACGGTTAAGTAGAAATTCTGAGTTTTTTTTAAAAGATAATCTCTGTCATATCATGTTGTTGTTGCGGTAAATACCAACAAAAAAATTAATAAAAAATAAATAAATAAGAATAAAATATTCAACAGGAAATGAATGTATAAACATGTAGGCATTATTGTAGACCATCATAATTGGATAAGAAACCTCAATCGAATATTTTAAACTAATATAATAGCAAACTCATGTGAGAGACAGAGATCCATTAATTATGATGATGGGTTAAACAAAAACTGGTGATTTACGTTATGTGGTACTCAAATACTACGAATAGAAAATTTACTGAGTATTATACCCATATATCTTATATGATTCAAATCTAACTCAAGAAAACCTATTCTTGGATATTTTAGCTTTTGAGTACTGTTGTGAAAAAATATAATTTTTATGATATAAAATACTAAAATAGTATCAGTAAAGCCTCTTTAGGAATGTTATATGAGAATATTCTCAATAGTAATTATACATGATAGAAAATTCATTCTTAAAGGTATTTTTGAAATATAATGATATACAAGAAAAATATAACATCTTAGAAAATTTATATTGTAAGTAAGTTTAAATATATGACGATAGCTTTTCAAAATAAGAGTGTAAGGAAATAATTGTATAAAAATACTAAATATTGTGATTTGGGCACTATCATAGTATAAAGATAGAAATAATAAGGAGTGGGTGATCTATGTCAAGAAATTATATGTTTAGAATATTCCTAATGCACATAATATTATTAAGTAACTATAAAGAAAGGAAAGAAGCTAATGAATTATGATATCAAAATATTATGATTCGGATGCCATGGTATTTAGGCCATGCCTTGCGTTTATAATCTATCGTAATTTCTAATTAAGGAAATGAGAAAAAGGGTGGAAATGAATTACTTCAAGCTACTGCAGTGGATGCATCCTACAAACTGAGTATGTATCTCACCACTAAACTTTTATTTAAATAATATGATTTCAATATTGTGAATTATATTCTCCTTATTGTTAAAACTAATTCTACACCATTGATTACATACATACCTATACTCATGTGTTGGTATGAGAATAATTAGTTATTTAGATAGCATAACAAGAGCATGATGTTGTTATTAGTTACTATCTAATTGGTTATGATAAAATTATAATAGATCATATTGTGAATGTATTATATACTTTGATTATCTATAATGGTGGAATAATTGTCTATGTGAGCTTATATTAAATTTGGTGATATGAATAGAGTAAAGTTCTAGCAAATCTATTATATTATAAATTGAGCCTTACGAGACATTGGAAAATTAGGAATTGTGCTAAAGTAATGACATCAAATATCATGATCTATGATGAAGGAATGATGTGATAGCTGGATAAAATTTTTTTGACAAATAGATGTGAAATGGATAAGATTGATCTAAACGTCAGATGAGAAATTCTTAATGAATAGTTGAGAAAAATATAATATTAACCTAGAAATCAGATGTGATGTTGAAATAGTCTGTGAAATGATGTCATTATTTAACATAATTGGATAATTTTGATGTGATT
Organism: Sindora glabra; assembly: GCA_020226215.1. NCBI lineage: Eukaryota > Viridiplantae > Streptophyta > Magnoliopsida > Fabales > Fabaceae > Sindora > Sindora glabra. Next base: position 58,866,865 of record CM035227.1, read on the forward strand.
GTGATTATTTATTTGCATTAAACCTAAACAGCTATTTGTGTGAATGATGCTTACTTGGAATGGATAGTATATGATATTGAGTTTTACTAGAAAGCTAAGACTCCTATGATTTTGTTATGAGAAACAGAGTTTAAGTTGTGTGTAGATAAACTTCCATTTTAGGGCATGGATGCACATATTTCAAAATATAGAAAATGAGTGTGCTAATATTTTCTAATTTGGTATATGATTATCCTGTGATTATTTTATATATATATAATTGATCACTTGCAAGATATTGTTAGATATATGCTCACTAAGTTTTCTATAACTCACTCTGTTAATCTTCAATGTTTCAAGTTAAACAAGTATGTTTGATCTTGTTACATCCTTAAAGAAGTAAAGACTACCTAAATTGAAGATTTGACAGTTGGAATTTTTTTTTATTGGATCAGGATTGAATAGAAATAGTATTGATTCAATATATGATGTGTTGAATCATTTATATGTATATAAATTTGAAATTGTATCGTACTATATATATGTGTGATTGCTGTCATACTTGAGAAATAATATAAGTGTTGTATTTTAGAGCGTGTGGCCCTTAAGAAGCATCCAAAAATAAGGAAAATTGTGTTTATTTTTTCCTAAGAATTTAAAATAATTTTCAAGTCCTTTGAGATTTGGAATTTTTCGGTTGGATAAAAAGAGTGAAAAATTATAAAAACTTGTGGAAACCAGTAATGGAATCTACGTCGATCATGATTAGAAAAGGATTGTGACAATAAGCTATCATTTTACCATGTTACATAAGAGTACACCCGAGCCTAGTTCTTAATGCATCATAATGTGCTACATATTCTTTGGTGCCTAAAGGTAATGTTAATATAGGTGCAGATGTGGAACATGTTGTCAACTTTTGAAATATATTCTTGCATGTTTCTAACCATTCAAATTTAACTTCTTTCTATGTCAATCTAGTCAACAAAGCTAAAATATTTTAGAAATCTTTAATAAATCTCTAGTAGTGTCCCATTAACCTTAGGAAATTATGAATTTCTATAGCTATTAAAGCCCTTGCCAATTCCTATAATATCCCAAATTAAATTTTATTAATTTTAATATTTGTGATTATCTATTTTTATCTAATTTTTATTATGGGACTTACAAGTTTATTAGGTAATTAAAAAAATAAAAAATAAATAATAATTATAGGTGTGTAAGAAGGGTGAATTGAAATTACCTAGAATGGGATTTCTAATAGAGTTTTATAAAAATTTGAGATTTCAAATATACAGAAGGCTAATATTAATGGCTATAAAATAGATGGATGAAATAAAAAGGATGAATGGGTTACGACATACTGCAATGCGCAAAATCATCACCTATAGCTGAAATTTTTGCATTCCCTCTCTCCGAATAGCAACTTCTCTTGTTGTTAAAAATTCTTATTTCTCTCTCTTACTTTCTTGGTTCCTGCTCTTTTTTTCAATTTTTATCTAAATGGCAGTGCGACCTTTTGGTTAAAGATGGTTAGCATTTTTTAAGGCTTCATGCCACTTTTTTAGGCATTTTTTTCCAGCTTTCTTTCTCTTTTTCATCCCTCTCCTCTCTCCATCTTAGCTCTCTATTCCACAATGTTGCACGCCATCACTACAAGGTGTCTCTATCTCACTAGTTTCTTTGCCGGGCTTTTTGACCTATTTATGCAATTTCCAATAATATTTTTCCTAAACCCTGCACATGCAAAAGTATTTCCTTGAATGCTTAATTTGAATTTTTTAAAGTATTGATTATCACGGGAATGGCGGGCCTATGATCAGTCAGGTTTGACTGACTAGTCACGGGCAGCATCAAGCCATGATTAGGAAAGCTGCTGCGCCTAACAATCACGCATTAGGCTAGCTCGTGATTGGCAAGGTTACTATAGCCCTAACCAATCACAGGTTAGGCCAGCACGTGATTGGTTGGGCACTATTTTGCTCGTTAATGCCCTCCCATCGACCTTCTATATATACATGTAGCCAGTGAAGCTTTCTCGTGTATTCTTGTTGCACTACGCCTGCCCTGAGAAGTTTGAAGTTTTTTGTATCTCTTCCATTTTCTCTGTGCATCTTATTACTATTTCCAATTAAGATTTTTAATTATAAAAAAGTATTTTTAGATGATATGAAAATGTAATGTGTGCTTAGTGTAATATTTGTTACAAGTATACATTAATTTCATTTTATATTATTATTAGGTATTGTGATTAAATTATTGTTATTCTAATTGTTTAGATATTTTAATAGTATATTTATATTTATTATTTCATCTGTTTATTACGGAATCTCTATTTTTTTTAGTTTCCCTCTATTATTTTGTACATGTTATAATTTACTTGTATTGTTTTAATTTATCTTTATTATTATGGTATTTATATATATTATCTTGTATGCATTCTGCCTAGATTATATATTTTGTGTATATTATTATGATTAAAATTATTATGCTTGTGGATTGAATATTATCAGAGAAGAAAATAAAAAATCAAAAAACTTGTAAAATTTGAAAAAAGTAAAAATATTCGTTAATAATTAATTATTATTAAGAAACATTACTTGAAGGTAGAATGTAAAATTTTGAGATGTCTCGAATATTTTTTTTAACCATTAAGGATTTTTTAATCTAAATACATATAATCTGTACCCTACTAGTAAAAGAAGAATTTTGGAAGACCCCACTTTTTGTTTTCTATTTTAGATAAGTGTTCACAACAAATAAAAAATCTTCCCACCGAAATATCCTTACACTTTCTTCTTCCAATTATTTTCTGTCTGAAAATTTTACTTTTATTGTTATTTTGTTATCCTTTTGCTAACTTTATTCTTAATCGTTAAAAAAATTATTATTAATAATAATCACTATTCCTATTAACAATATAAATGGGTACATTTTAATTAATAAAAGTAAATATAATATAATTTAAAATTCAAAATTTTAAAAGTGGAGAAAGTAGAGAAATTTGTGTATTTAAATTCTATTATCTTGGATCTTAATTTATTTACATCTACTAAGTGAATGATATTTTGGGTTGTCATCTGTCCCATTTTTAATGCATATTAACTTTTTATCCCAATTTTTTCTATATAATAAATCTTCTTTTTTCTAACTTTTATTTTTTTTTCAATTTCATGTTCAAATTATTGCTTTTAACCTTTAACTTAAACTCTCTTATAGATATAACACTATATTTTTTATTTATTATAGCAATATTTTAAAATTTTAAAAATTTAATTTAAATACTTTAATGATTAATATGTTATGTTTTTTATGCTTATTACTTTATAATTGACTCATGATTTTTCTATTTTTTTCTTCATTGTCTATTTTGAAATTTTATATTTCTATTTTATTTACTAATAAGTTAAACATCAATATTACTAAGTAACATAAATATTACAAGATATGTTTTATTTTCATTATAGGTTTTGTTAAAAAAGTTACAACTTTAAAAGAAAATATAAATTAAATGAATTAATTTGACAACATTAATTTTTAATTAAAGAATTTAAAAGTTGAAATCATGATCAATAAAGCATTCTTCCTAGTATTTTCTTCGTATTAAATTTAAAATTTTGTATATTAAATTAAACCAAAATAAATTAGAATTTTATCTTAACTTTATAAATAATATAATATTTATCCACCTTTAATTTAAATCATTATATTTTTTATTATTTGAACTTCTATTATCCATAACTTAAATATTATTGAATGTTATAAATTTAATATAATTAAAAATTTGATGATAGAAATATTTAAAAAAATATTTTTGTTAATGAAATTAATTCATTTTAATATATACTTTACTTATAGATTCAATTGTTTTATGATTCAAATATTAATTCTCTTATTTTTTATTTGCACAATTTAATGTTATCCTATTTTTCACATCCATTTCTTTTAGTTATAACTTAGATAATAATATCACCAAATAGTATATATATAATATTATATAGTCTACATTTAATTTTTCATGAATATTTTAAGCGAATTAAGATCTTTAATTTGAAATTATTAATTGAATTAATTAATAGTATAATTTATTTTTTAAAATAACATTGTAATGTAAAATTAAACTTATTTATCTAATATTTTTACTAATATTTACTTGATATCAAATATTTTATACTATGTGTCAAATTAAGCATGTATTAATTAATATATCTATTCAGATTTCATACCTTGTGTGTTATTTTATTTTTTTTAGGGTTTACATGCTTGGTTTCAAGTTTTCCTATTTTTCATGTCTCTGTCTTTTATTTATGATTCAGAAGTTAATATCACTAAGTAATATTGATATTTATATTTATGACACTTCTTTCCAAACTTGTTTTAGTATATTTACTTCCATAAAATGTAAATGTCACAATTTAACTTAGATTAAATTTGTAATTACACATTAATAAATAAATTAGGTAAATATCCAAGATTGCAGTTAGCATAATTAATTAATAAGATTGAAATAAATATGAGTAATTGTATAGTAATAGGTAATTGTAGTTATTTTTGCAAGTATGGTACTTCTTTCCATTACTTTATATAGATTTAATCTTGAAATAACTTGGAAGCATGACTATGGTAGGAATAAAAAATGAGTGTTAGGGAAGAAAATATTTGTATTTATGCTAACGAAAAAATTTATGAGACATGATGGTGATACATTTAAGTATCACAAGGTCAAAGTAATAAGAATTAAGTCAGACATAACCTTGGATGCACTGAAAGATCTGGTTCGGCAAAAGTTTCGACTTAATGAAAATCAAGTTGTAACTGAGTTGGTATACAGGTATCCACTCTCGTTGAATCCAACGCAGTATAAGGCATGTGAGTTGGAAGATGATGATAATATCAACGAATGTAGAAAGCGAATGTGAGATTCCCTACTCAACTGTCTTGCCCAGAAGTGTACGCATATATATCAACTGTGGAACTAGATTTGAATATAGCAAGTCAACCAGTTAATGCCAGTGATCCATACACACTAGGGCTGGAAGTTTTCGGTCCACCCACTATAAACCATCCACTATAAACCGCAATTATGCGGTTTGGGTCAAATTAAATATCGTAATGGATAAAAGTGGGCGAAATTTAGAAGATAATTTTAGGTATGCAGGCGGAGATGGGTTAAAACTCACTATCCAATTCTAACCGCAACCCAATCGCAAATCTTGTAAAATATACTAGTTTTCATATATTATTTATGATTTCCCCTACTTATTATGTTTATTTGTTGAATTATCTTATAGATTATGTATAAAACTCTAAATACATAGTGGAATTAGATGTTAGAGTTCCCTAATGATAGTAATCCCCTAATACTATATACTAAGGACCATAATACTTTATTGTTCATCTCAAGCATTAGTGAATATGTAGTGTAATACCAAAAGTTATCTCTAAATCATATAACTGAATGGGTTAAGTGACGATGTAACTTTAAATCGTCCTTACTCTAATTTTTATTTATCATTACAAATATTATAGATCTCACATCTTAATAATTGATAAATCTCTCTCCCTTTTTTTACTTCTTTTTAATTCTAATTAGGGGTAGAAATTGGGTGGTTAGAGGCCTTAAACTAACCGCCCTCCTAAAATTATACGTAATAAAATTTAACCCACAACCGCCCATAAAAATCATGTCACCCGCTTGGACTCGAACATTGCGGATACTTACAGTTACTTGATTTGAAATTTAACTCTATGAAATTGTCCTTACTCTAATTTTTATATATCATTACAAATATTATAGATCTCACATCCTAATAATTGATAAATCTCTCCCCCTTTTTTTTACTTCTTTTTAATTCTAATTTTGCATATTTAATTGTTTATTGTCCGATAACTTATGGCAAAACTTTCATAGAGTTAAATTTCAAATCAAGTTTAGCTTTTAACCCACCCGCACTCGCAAGTAACCGCAAGTATCTGCAATGTTCGGGTCCAAGCGAGTGACATGATTTTTGTGAGCAGTTGCGGGTTAAATTTTATTACATATAATTTTAGGTGGGCGGTTAGTTTAGAGCCTCTAACTGCTTCTAACCACCCAATTTCCACCCCTAATACACACTGTCATCCACTAGCTAACTTCATGACACTAATGAAGGGCCATCATATGACAAGTCATACTGCTAGAACCAATAAATAGGGGAATTGAATATGGCCAGCAATTTCACACCTCTAGTGTCGATTATACTCCATAACTATATTTTTCTCAGCTTAACTATGACTTATTTCAATCCCTGTCTTTCCCGGAGGCTACAGAACACATAATGAATGAATTTAAAGAGAAAGATGCATATAATTATGTTCTTGGATGGTTTGATGGTGATGATGACAATTTCAATGATCATAATGATGGAGAAAATGTTACTGATACATTCCCAACACTAGTTATGAGCCGATATATAGAATTGGCTACTGCCTTTTTTTTCCGAATAAATGTAAAAGTTTATTATGAGCAATGATTATCCTGAAGTAGGATATGACATAAATATAAATGACAACCATGAGCCACGTGTGGGTTTGAGATATGTAGACCAAAACTCGTTTCATCGTGCAATGAGGATATATTTAATTTGGATTCACCACACATTTTGCGTACATTACTCTTTGACACGTTATAAGGAATATCGGTGCCCTCACTATGGTGTGCAATGCAATTGGAGGGTTAGAGTATGTCACAAGCCAAGAGAGAATCACTGGCATATATCAAAATATAACAAGCCTCATTCATGTGTATATGCCTTTCTTTCTTAAGATCATTCCAAATTGGATACAAATGTTATTTCATCGTACATTGTAGGCATGATGATCGAAAATCGAAGTATGTCTATTTGAAAAGTCATTGAGAAAATCTACGATATTTTTGGGTACTTAGTATCCTATAAGAAGGCGTGGAAAAGTAAACACTGAGCCATCACTCTTACATTTGGGAATTGGGAGTAGTCATATTCTATACTACCGAGGTGGCTGCTAGTAGTACAACACTTTAATCCTGAGTCTTACTTCAAAATTGTTAGCAGAGAATGCCTGCTAAGTAGTTCTAAAGATGAGCCGTGTCTATTATTCGAATGAGTGTTTTAGACTTTCAAGCCATGCATTGAGGCGTTTACTCTAATAGTCCAAGTAGACAGCACCTTTTTGTATGGAAAGTATAAGGAGGTCTTGCTTATCACGACATCACAGGATACATTACAAGATGGCAATAGAAAAGTTATGCCTCTTGTATTTGTCATGGTAGAGGGGAAAATATACGAGACATGGACATGATTTTTATTTAATGTTTAATGGCATGTCGTCCAGGGCAGACAGGATATTTACTTGATATCAGATAGACATCCTAAAATACTAGCTATCGTTGCAAACCCACGTGTAAGGTGACAACTCCCTTATACTTATCATATGTTTTGCCCTCAATATATCGCTAGTAATTTAAACTCAACTTTTAAGATGGTGTGCCTAAAGAAACTATTTACTAGCATTGGTGCGTATCACTTACCCTGACATCATTAATTGTCATTGCCTATCATAATTATTATTTATTCAATCGAAATGGTGTCGTACAAAATACCAATATGAGCGACATGTTGTGGATCATAAGTTAGATAAACTGTGTTAGTTGCACCCAAAAGCCGTTAATTAGATCGATAATATCCCAAAAAGTTAACGAAGTCATGCTTCTAACGAGGAAGGCTAATGATGGGGGCATATGACAACCAATTTGGTGGAGTATATCAATAGTATATTCAAATGGGTTAGATTTTTATCAATTATCGGGTTAGTTAAAACTACACTGCATCAAATAAATGCATACTTTGTTAATCAAATGGATACCATTGTAGCATAGTTATAAGTAGGAGAAGTGTTCAACGAAGACATCCGAAAAAATATTCAAAAGTGCATTCGGAGAATATCTACTTGTTACATCCATTGCTTTGATCACCTAGGGTTGGCTTTTGAAATGGATGAGCTGTATAACTCGACGATTGAGGCATATGATGATCAACTTAGCAAAGTCTATCAACAAATGTATTCAAAGAGGTTAGATTTTTACTGATTACTGGGTTAGATAAAGCTACACTACATCGAACAAATGCTTACTTTGTTAAACGAATAAATACCACTGTAATATAGTTACAAGCAGGAGAAATATTCAACGAAGACATTTGAAAAAAATTCAAAAGTGCATTCGGAGAGCATCTGCCTGTCACGTTCATTGCTTTGACCGCCTAAGGTTAGCTTTTAAGATGGATGAGCCATACGACCTGACTTTGAAACAGTTTAGTCGAATATGTAAGGTTAGCTTATGTGATTGAACGTGTGATTGCGACAAATTCTAAGTAGAGCATTGGCACTGTTAATATGTTTTTGCAGCATATGAGAAGGTCTCACTGGATCCATTATAGTATATCAATCCTGTATTTCAATTAGAGACAATACCAAAAGGCTTATAGTTATGAGTTTAGTTTAATCAGCGATATCGAGCATTGGCCATCATTGAATAAACCAATACTAGTGCCGAATCTAGCACAGATGCATCCCATCGGTTGATCACGTTCCACATGGATAAAAAAAGAAATAGATCAAAGAGAAAGCCCATCAGAACCTAAGAGCTCTAGGTTATGCTGGTAAACTAACGATAACTGTGCAACTTGTCAATCCAATCAACGGAACGTGCCATGACATTCCAGGCCCCAAATAAGTCAGTGGATAACTTTCCTCAAGATTTCTACTGTGAAGGTATCTGGACTATGCATAATTTATTGATGTATTAGTAGAAGATAGCTAACTTGTATCTAAACAGTATATTATGCTTGTCTTATTATATAAAATTATTTTTTTCTTCATTTTAGAATGCTTGCATAAATTAATGGTTGTATAATTAATTGAATTCATCCAATCTAATATAGTTTATAGCTACAATAGTCAGTTAGCATCGTGTTGTGACCCTTAGATCCAATGATGAGTTTCTATTATACTTGCAATCTAGACATATTTCGCAGATCGTATGGCAAGGTCAAGTAAGTTTATTCCCTTAGTAATAATTGCTTAATTATAAACGTGCCAACTATTTTTTCAATTAATGTGAAAAGAAGGATCGAATCTTGAAGTTATAACGTGTCACCCATAGGAACTAGCTCTTCAATCCACTACTTGCAATTGTGTCTTACCTTCAACAGGCAAGCTTTTACGGCACTAGCTGGCTTGGTCACTTTGATTTCAATACAGCTCTGGTGTCCGCCCTAGTTGAATAATGGCATCTCGAGATACACACATTTCATACCACCTTAGGGGAGTGCACCATTACACTACAGGATATCTCCATCTAGTTAAGTTTACCATGTAAGGGTGTCCTCGTATCTGGATACATCGAACATGATTGGCTAGGGGTGTGCAAAGGTTTACTTGGTGTCATACTGCCTAATGAATGTTTGCAAGGCCAGTGCCTGAACATCATGTAGTTAGCAGCTAACTTTGGACACTTATCAAATGATGCAAATAAAGAACAAACACATCAAATGATGCAAATAAAGAACAAACACAGTACTTTGCACATGCCTACATCTTGAGACTCATAAGCAGTTACTTTATGCCTAACACTTCGGGTCACAGAGTGTTGTTGATATATCTGCCGTTGTTGAAAAATTTTACAGATGCTGGTCGGCATAGTTGGGGATTAGTGGTTCTGGCATGCTTATACAGAGAGTTATGTACCGCTATAAAATGTGATGAGATTAATATTAGTAGATGTTTGCACCTGTTGCATTTATAAGCATGAGATCGATTTCCCACTCTAGCATTGGCGAGACTACCATATCCTGATCCTCGATTAGAGACATCGACCTTTTACTTTCACTATTGGGCTTTAGGTGGAGATCATTGGTAGATTTTCATATTGTATTTCTTACAACATCTCAAAATATTTGAAAGAATAATTCACAATTTACATTTCTCGCATGTGGAAGAACATTGGGCGCCTCTTCGACCGCCATCAATGGCCCTACACCAATACAGGGTATTGCTTAACTAGATGAGGGTCGATAAGGTTAGAAATCCTACTTTATTGTATCTAATAGAACTAACTTTAAATCTAGTAATATGCTTATTTATATTACGCTTGTGTAATGCAGATTATTTAGCTCCCTTATGACATTCCTAGTATATAGCAACGTATACTAGGGTATTGCTTGGTCTCACCTGACATATGGCTAATATCAGTCCCTGTCATTTGCTTCCACATCGTGGAATGCTACCATGCAGATCATGTGCTTCGACAGTTTAGTAGGCGGAAGCCAATCCCACAGGAGCCATTCAATATCAGTTTTTGCCATGCCTTGCAGCTTCAAGATAAAACATCAAAAGACTGATGCGAAAAGCATACCATTTTCAATGCTGCTTGGAATGCATGGCGCAGCACACTATCATTGATTGAAATGGCAACAGATGTTCTTGGTCATGACTTTGGCTCTATGAGGTGGTACTAGAGATACACCAGATGGTGGATTCATCCAATTAGTGGTGGTCTAGGATTTGTGGTAACTTTTCATCTTTTAAACACTTTTGTGCTTACATCTGCAAATTATAGCAACATTAAATTATAATAATGTGCTTTTTTGCAGGCTAATATAGTTGAGAGATTTTATAAGCTTAGTGTCAAGGATTCACCCTCTTAGCCATACAGCTAATTTAGAGAGATAGTGCATTGAGCATGTGACCTCATGCTACATGCACTGAGAAAGCATCGAGACATGACAGCTTCCCAACTAGCTTATCTGGCTACTAAATTATCAAAATCACTCATTCCCGAGCCTAGGTATAGTCGGCGAAGCTACGAATTCATATCTTTTAAGGATCTTATTTTGCCTGAGGAAGGGGATGATGACAAAAGTATCTTGCATGGTCATCCATCAATGACACAAGCAGGTGTCCTCTCCCCTTACACCTTTTCATCGATGCGAGCTGATATAAGAGGTGCAGGTTTATCAACTTATACCCCTTCAACGCAATTCTTCGCAGGAGTAAATGCTGGCCCTTCCTATAGTATGACACCACCACCACATTACCCTCATGATGCTCCACAATTATTGTTCTTCGCCCCATTGCCATCGTATTCGATTCAGTAAGTCCCCCAGTTCACTTATAGCATTATTTGTTGACCCATTTGCATTTGCTAATGAGTACGCCAATGGATCCTTAAACCAACAACAACAAGGATTTTTCACCTCCGAAAATCCTATACCACCATTTCAGCCCTCTCCAGTGGGACTTGAACTCTCCATCATCTAGAGGTTAGAATCACCCAACTCACGCAGACGATGATGAGGATGATGACGGAGATGAACAGCATCATTCCCTTGTTCAACAACCATAACAAATAAGGCAACGCCCTTGGTGTGGGATTGGGAGCCATTATTTTGGTTCATAGCATTTTATCAAATTTATTGTATTATAACGTTTTATCTAATTTATTTATTTAATTGATTCATAACTTTTTTACCTCTAATTCTATAGTTTCTCATATTTTATTTATCATATTATCCAATTTTGTAGATAAAATATACAAATTGAAAATCATATAATTCAATACTATTCATTAATTCAAATTAAATTATTGAATTAACTCTACTCATTATATTATTATTTAAAATTCCTTAAAACTTTCTAAAATGTTGCTTGTTATGGTGTTAATTTAGAGTTATACTTGCATGTAATTACGAGAAATCACATTATCAATTTTTACACCATTGAATTTTAGGAACTTGAACTTTGAAGATTGAATTTTACTAAACTTATACTTAATATTTCTCTACCCTAATTAATTAAGTATTTTATCAAATGATATGATATTTTTATTTTTACATAAGAATTAAAACATTATAGTTTATAAAGGCGGCTCTTTAACCATAGCACTGACATTGGCAAAATAAATTTCTCTTCTTTAAAGTTTTACTTATTTATAATTTGTAATTAATAAAAAGTTGCATCACGAAAATAAATGTTCTATTAGTAAACTATGCTAGTCCACAATGTGATACAACTTAATTTATAAAAAATTAATTATATACAAATTATATACTTTTTAAGGAATTAGTAAATAAGAATTGTAATACTATAAAATATCATTTATTTTTTATTTTTCACATATAATATTTATTTTATATAAATAATAACAATATATAATGCAAAAAAATATATTTAAATACTTCAACATAATGTATTGAATTAAATGCCAAAAAATTATTACAAAATTAATGAATTATAATGTTGTATTCCTTAAGCAAAAATAAAAAAATCATATCATTTAATAAAATATTTAATTAATTAGAGTAGTGGAATATTAAGTATAAGTTTAGTAAAATTCAATCTTCAAAGTTCAAATTCTTAAAATTCAACAGTAAAATATTTGATTATCTTATGTTCAAATTTACAGATGATATTTGACTTTAACATCTGAAAGTTGATATTTAAAACAATTTTAGGTTAATAATTTAGGCCCTAATAGTTTTATTAGATAACATTTTTCACAGAAAAAAGTCATAGATATATATTGATAAATGAATAATATGATACTTCTATTAATGATTATTAAAAATGGTCCTATCAAATATAGTAATAAAAGAAAGCAAGTTCATTTGATCTTTAGATAACATTAATGAAAAATATAGCTCAACATTAATAAATTCAACCAATTTTGAAGTGTGTTTTTATAGATATAAAATATATAATTAATTCACTTAATACAAAAAATAAGAGATAATTATAAAGTAATAAGTAAAATAAAATTAAATAAGCATTTCATCAAACAATGTGACTTTTTCTAAATTTTTGCATAAGAATTACAACATTATAATATCTTAATTTTAAAAAAAATCTGTTATGTATAATTAGACCTATTATTTTCAAGTATTTAATAAAAAAATTTTATGCATAATTTATTTTTATTATTTATATAACGTTAATATTATATGTGACAAAATAAAGAATAAATAACATATTATAATTTTATGATTCGAATTCAACAATTTCATTAGAATTCATAATCTGTATGTAATTAATTTTTTATAAATTAAATTATATCATATTATGGATTAACATAGTTTACTAATAAACTATTTTTTGTCATGCTGCAGATTATATTCTGATTTCATGATAGTTAAAGATTTTTGTGAATATATACATGACATTAGGATAAAATATTTTTCAAAAATTTAATTTTATAATTTAAATCTTTTAATAAATAAGTTTACAAAAGAATAAGTAAAAATATATATTCAATGAGATTTTAATTATTTTAATAATTTTTTAATACCTACCAATTTTATTATATTACATATGTTATATATTATACAATATAATGAGAGTTAATAAAATAGTTGATTACTATTTAAAACTTTGAATAGTTAGTATAAAAAAAATTCAAAGTATAAAAAATTTAACCAAATATAGATTAAGTAAAGATTAAATATAAAATAAAAATAGAGCAATAAATTAAAAATAAGTTTATAGTTTTAAAAAATTGAATCCAAATAAATAAAAAAGTACAAATTAAATAAATAGAAAAAATCAATTAAGGTTAGATGAATTAAAAAATTTCTTATTTTGATCTTAAAGGACCACATGCCCAGTTGATCATGAGCTCTCCCCTTCAATACATTATTTTCAAGCCCTTAAATAATTTTTTTGCATAATTTATTTTTATTATTTATATAACATAAATATTATATGTAATAAAATGAAAAAATAAACAATGTATTATAATATTAGAATTCATATTTAGCAATTTCTTAAAAATGTATAATCTGTATGTAATTAATTTTTTATAAATTTAATTGTATCACATTATGAATTAACATGGTTTACTACTAAATCATTTATTTTCATAATATAGATTATATTCTAATTTCATATTTAGTTACATATTTTTATAAATATATATATCATATTATGATAAAACATGATTTAAATATTTAAATTTATAATTTAAATATTCCATCTAATAAGTTTATAAGAAAATAAGTAAAATTTTGATATTTATTAAAATTTTAATTATATATATTATAATATTATGAGAGTTAATATAATTATTAATTATTTAAAATCTTGAATAATTACTATCAAAATAACATTCAAAATATAAAAGATTAAATTAAATATAATTTAAGTCAAATTTACAAATAAATAACAATTAAAGAAATACATTATAAATAAATAAAATTTAAAAAAAATTGTCAAATTAAAATAAAAAAATAATATTTAAATTATATAAAATAGGTTGATCACGGGGAGATCACGGGATTCCCCTTCCCGTGATCACCATTTTTCAACAAAAATGTATTTAGGGAAATAATTTTTCCCGCACATGACATGAGTAAATTGTTTTTCTAAGGGCTGCGGTCAAAAAGCCTTCTTTGCCGAGCATCCGGTTGGATAGCGCCGAGCGGCGTGCCATGAATCATGAACCACGGCAGCGACAGCTCTTCTTTCGGGCGCTCTTCTTTTCTTCAATTCGACATCGTCAAATGCCATTGCAGATGGCGTACCTCTCCCCAGCCGTGGTTGCAGTTGGTGGCGTAGAAGAAAACTTTAAAGGCACGGCTTGGTAAGGAGATACTTTGTTAACAGGGCAGATCAAAAGCATGGTGGAAGCTACTGCCCTGTTTTGCTTTGCCGGCGTTCTGGTGCAGGTAAGTCGCCGGCGAGCTCCGGCCGAGCAGCACTGGTGTATGTAAGTGTGTTTACACCATAAATTTTCAATATGTCGGCTGTTGTGGATATTAAATTAGGAAAACCCAATTTTTTAAAGACATTTGAGGTTCATAAACTGAATGAGGAGAATACATTGATATTCATCTATTTGTTACGGTATTTGATGCATTTGCTGTTTATTTGAAGTTTTTTTTTTTATATAATTTTGTTCAGAATATTAGTCCAAAACCTTAAGGATTTGTAAGAATGAAGCTAAAAGCCAAACATTGAATAGTTTTTACATTAAAATCAATATTGAAACCATTCTAGATATATGTGTTTTCTTTAACTCCAGACGATGAAATCCAGTTAGTGAAGTGTGATTATCAATTTCAACAAGCAAGTTATTCAATGTAGGTAACTTGGTAATTGCTATTTTATTCTAGTATTCTAATTATTGTAAAAGGTCAAAGGCTGATGATCAGGACATATGTAAGACATAACATTCTTATATTATGACTACAGTATTCATGATTCAAGAAAACTCTGATTATGTGAAATATAATTATTGATCTTCTTAAACTAGAGCTAAAATTATTGAGGGCCATTTAGTTAAAGGTATTCAGGAAAGGGAAAGAAAATTACAGAATTTCGTTCTCTTTATTTTTGCTTGGTTTAGAAAAAATTCATTCCTTTCCCCCTTTCCCCATTTTAAGGGAATGATGATTACCCTATTTTAAGAAAACTCTGATTATGTGAAATATAACTCCTTAGGGAATCTCACTCCCTTTCCTTATTTTCTCTTAATAATATTATTAAATATTAAATATATAATAAATATTATAATATTATTTAATTATATTAATAATATTATAATATTTTAATACTTATTATTTTTAATATTATAATATTTTTAATATTAATAACTAATAATAAATAATAATTATTTATTATTTATAATAATAATTATTACCATAAATAATAATAAATAAATAATTATTATATATTAATAATATTATTAATATTTATTTAATAAATTAATAATTTTATTAAATATTAAATAAATAATAAATATTATAATATTATTTAATTATATTAATAATATTATAATATTTTTACTAATTATTATTTTTAATATTATAATATTTTTAAATTATTAATAATTAATAATATTAATAAAATAATAAATATTAAAAATAATAATTATTAAGATTATTATGATAATATTAATTACTATTAAGATATTAATAATAGTTAAAATAATAAGAGTAATAATAAAAATAATATTAATAAGATATTAATAATTAATATTAAATAATTATAAAAATTATAATATTAGTAAATAAAATAAAAATAATAAGATAATTATTTTAATAATTATTATAAATAAATTATTTTTAATGTAATAATTATTATTAAAGTGAATTAAAAATGCTTAATTCCCTTTCCTATTTGAACTAAATAGATTAGGTAATAAAGAGTCATTCCTTTCCTTTTCCCCTAATTTTCTTTCCTAATTCTATTCCCTTTCCTCAGTTTGAACCAAACAACCCCTGAGTAATTTGATTAGAACACTATCATCGTATAGAGATAGAAATATTAAGGAGTGGGAATTTCACCTTAAGAAATGACATGATTAGATTTGTCCTAGAAAATTCATTGTTAAGTATATATAGTTGTAAAATTAGGTGATAGTTCAGAAAATATTTCTATATAATGTAAGGTATGATAATGATATGCTTAGAGAGTATCTAAGTAGCAATTTGTAAATAGATTCCAAAAATTCATAAATAGGTGGAATGTACGAAATATGATCTTCTTGGACTATCCAAAGTTATAGTGTTATATATATATATATATATATGATTTTTTATAATAACTATAGAAATAAAGAAAATGAAGAATGATTATATTTATATGGTTTCAGATGTCTAACTAATGACATATTTGAATTACAAATTGATTTCAGGAATACATTGATAACTAGGAGTACTAGAATATTATGATTGAAAATAAGACAAAATGATGTCTTTATCAATAGAATCCTTTTGAAGTTTAAATTATAATATGTTACCCATATAATTATAATTCCAAAATTCTTACATTGTGGAGAATCTTTGATTAAGGAATTCATTTTAGGAAACAAGTAAAGTATGATTTGAAATATTAAATTATGACTATATTATGACTAAAATTTGAAGTAACAAGCTTAAAAAGGAAATAAGTGATAAGACATCAATATCTATAATGATAGTTTATTATTGCAATTAGAAAAAAAGGTAAACATGAAAGGAAACTACTCTAGGGTTCTACAAGGAATATGCACCCTATTAGGTGAGTATATATCTCACTACCATTTTTATTTTAATAAAAAGATGAATTTAATGTCACGGATTATATTTTCTTATTAATAGTACAAATTTTATGTTCATTTAGATCAATATATATACTCATGCATAAACTCAATTCCATGAAATAAATATAATGGATGTTTAAATGAATGTTAATTAATTAGAGTGCCCAACGAAAGTATGATGATAATATTAATAATTGTCAGACGCTTGTGGTTGAGCTCTCTATCATTTGTATGTTAGATTTTATAGTATGAAATGTGATTTGAGAGTTAAGCTCTCATGTATATATATTATTTATTGATGTGAAATTATGTTGGATTTATCTCAAATTAGATGCAATCAAAGAAAAAAAGGAATGATATTCTCGCTATGCTTCAAAAAAGAGGAGAAAATTGGAAGCGATAAAAGATATATTTGACGTCACAAAGGTTGAATGCCTTTTGATAAACCTTCAAGTTCATACAAGAACATAGAGAGGAAACCCTCATAAGCAATTAGCTTACATTCATGTCAAAAGTCTAAATCTCTAGAATAAGGAACAAGCCTCCTTATATAACTCTTTAGAACTCTCATTGAAAATGAGATCAAATGATAGCATATTGACTCAAAACTAATTCATTAACCTAAATCCCATAAATGGGCCTCTAAATGACTATAAGTAAAAATAAATTACCTATAGTAACATAATAAATATTTTAAAAGTAAAATGAACCTAAACACATTTAGTCTAAATCAAAACCTAAAAGAGTTTAAAATGACATAACATAAAATAAAAATAAACTAAAGGTCCAAATAATTAATTATAGCCTAAAACATCAAATAATTGTAAATAAGAGTTGAAGTGGTACTAATTAAGATAATAGCTAATGTGGCATTGATATGACGCCATTTCCTTGATGATGTGGCATAATTGTAGTGCACTTGATTAAGCTCTCCTCTTATCTCATTTCTTTATGATTGACCTCACTTAGATTCACATCATCTCTACATTCTACTATGGTTGGCACTGGAAATTATAAATTATATTAGAGCAATGATGTTGGAAATTTTGAATTGTATTAGAATGATGCTTTAAGAGTTAAATGGAAAATTTTCGGTAAATAGTTGTGGAACTTAAAAGTTAATTTGAGAGCCGAATGAAAAATTTCCAACAAACAATTATGAAAGTTAAGAGATTGATTTAAAAGCTGGATAGGAAATCTCCTGCGAATAGTTAAGATAGCATAAAAGTGGCCTTGAAATTAGATGGTAGCCATATGTTTGGCCACTATAACTATTATGTGATACTGTATGATATTGAAGTTACTGCTTATGTTTGAATATTATTGTTTGACATGATTGTAAAAATCTGATATGATTGTGATGATATATTTGTATTAAAGCTTTAAAGACTATTTATGTGTGTGATGCTTACTCAAAATGGCTAATATAGGATATTGAGATCTAACAGGTAGCTGAAGCTTCTATGATTGTGTTATGAAAAAAAAGAGTTAAGTCTTGTGCAAGTGAATTCCCATTTCAAAACATGGTTTTGAATATTTTAGAGAATTCAAGAAATGGGTTTGCTATCATTTTTAATTTAATACCTGATCAGCTTATGGTTATTATAAAATTGATGATCTGCAAGATAATAGTAGATATGTGCTCATTGAATTCCTGTAACTCATTATGTTTAATTTTCAATGATTTTAAGTTGAGCTAAATGTTTTCACACTTGATTGCTTCTATAAAGATTCAAAGACCACCTAGGATAAAAGATTTGACAGTTGGGTTTCATTTCATTTAGGATTTAGATTAACAATTAAAATGGAGAAGTGGTTAATCAGTCAATTGATGTGTAGAATTGTTATCTGTGTATGAATTTGTATAGTATCTTATGGTTGTTCGATGTTGTCATATCTGAAATTAAAGTAGGTCTTGTATTTTAAGACGTGTGACCTTTGAAAAGTATCCAAAAATAGGGGTAACTTTATCCATTTTTTTATTAAAATTTATTATGAAAATTCAAGTTCCTTTGAAATTTAGAGAGTCCCATTAGATAGAATGAGTTAAAAATAATTAAGGATTATGGAAACCGATGATAGGATTCACGTTAGTCATGATCAGGATGGGTCATGGCAATCCCCCATAGCTTTAACCTTTTAGGGATTTACTCACACTCCTTCTTAGGATACCATATGCCCTAAAAATTTTGACACTAATTGTCTAAAATTTGTACTTGGAGAATTCTACTATAATTGATGCTCTTATAAGGTTACAAAATTGCTTAGAGATGTTGAATATATTCCTCCTCACTTTTTGTGTACACTATCTATGAAAATAATAACAAATTTATCTAAGTACAAATTGAAAACTTAACTCATTATATCCATGAAAGCAGCTTAAGTATTGGTCAATTCAAAGAATAATACTAAAAATTCAAAATAGTCATATTGAGTTCCGAAAATAGTTTTAGGAATGTCATCCTTGAAAATCTTTAAATAATGATACCCTATATGCAAGTTTATCTTAGAAAAATATTTATCTACTTGAAGTTAATTGAAGAAATCATAAATGCAAGATGATATTTGTTCTTAATGGTGACTTTGTTGAGTTAATGATAATTAATGGATAATCATACTAACTTATTCTTTTTCTTTACAAACAAAATTGGAGCTCCCCAAAGTGAAGAACTCAAACATATAAAGCCTTTGTCTATTAGATCTTGCATTTGTTCTTTCAACTCTTGTAATTCTGTTCAAGTTATCTAGTATAGTGGTATGAAAATAAATTTTATGCCTAGCATTAGGTTAATATGAAATTCTATCTAATGATTAGGTGGCAATCCAAGCAACTCCTCTAGAAACATATCAGAAAACTCTTTCACAATAGAAACATCATTGATGTTAGGAATTGCTTAGTTCAAATCCCGAACTAAATCTAGATAGGTGATGCCTCCTTTTTTAATGAGCTTTTGAACTTTGATGCCTGAAATAATGCTAATGATTTTTAGCAACCAATCTCTCTAAAACTCTAGATGAAGAGACCTCTATAAAAAAAGGTGACAAATTTGTTAAAATGGTTCATACATATATGATATTTAAATAATTAATCCATCCTTAAAATTATATTATAATGAACCATATAAAGCAGAACTAAGCCTATAGGCATCACTTGTTCATGAATAATTATGAGGCAAGTTTCTAACACATGTGTAGCTATGAGTGACTTTTTTTACTGTTATCATTATAATTAAGGGCTTGTCTATCAATTTAGTAGGTTTATTTAGAGTAGTAACAAATTTCTTTGATAAAAAAGAGTGAATAGCTTTAGGATTGAATAAAATTTTAGCAAAGAAATTCTTAATCATAATAATACCTATCATAAAAGTATTTAAGTTATAAGCCTCTTGACAAGTCTGTGCATAAACCCATACTTGACTTCCGCTTGCCTCTCTCTCTTGGCTAATTATACTAGCACCTTTAATAAATGCTAAAATATTCCTTGGATGATTAATGGGTGGGGGGTTTAAAGGTTTAAAGCATATCTTTGGGACATAGAGTGAATTACTTTTTATCTTGCAACATTCCTAAGGTAATCTTTGGCTTTATACCCTAATCTTCTACATTCGAAGCATTTTTTCCCTAAATAATTACAAGGACCATTATAGCGAAAATGACATTATGAGCAGCATGGGCCCCTATATCCTTCAATACCTTAAGCTAAAGACCAATTTGGTTGTTAGCTTGATAAGAAGTTAAAATGGCTTATTTACTCCTTATAGCTTCTTTCAGTGAAAAATCCACCATGTGCATTATGATGTAAAGTTAGTCCTATAGTAGAACCTCCTCTACCATGCCTATATATAGCTTAAAGGGGCATCTCCTAGAAGATTGTACTTAGCTTGGTTGCTCAAATTGATTTCTTTTTTTACTCTCTTCCTAAGCATGTCTTTTTCTCATTTGCTTGGATTTCAATTGAAGCCTTAGTGCTTAATCTATAACTTCCTAGTAAGTAGTATTCCTATCAATATGAACCTTTCTATAATAAAAGTCTCACAAGCTTACATAAATCCTTTCACTTTGGCTCTCTCTATGGAAATAAAGTAAAGGACATATCAAGATAAATGGATGAACCAAGCATTATACTCAATAATTGATAAGCTTTCTTTCTTAAGGAGTTTAAACTCTTGAACTTTACTTTAACGTAAGCTTAGAAGCAAGAAATAATCAATGAAAAGTTTTTAGAAAGCTGTCTAAGTTAAGGGCTCTAAGTAAGGACTCTAATTTGCTATAGTATTAGTGAATTAATAATAGATTACATCATCTAGTTAGTAGTCCACCAACTCATCAATAAAAGGGTCAAGCTTTATAACATAGTGCCCAACCACTCAATTTGCTCTACAAATTGATGAAGATCCATTATCAAAACAAGATCAGAATATCCCAGTGGATTTAGCTAAAGAAATTCATGCACAATTTTAAATTTATTATTTGCTCCCTTAACAAGAAGGGCACATTCTTTCTCTCATTCCCACCATGATCATGATCTTTATCATAATCGTCCTAGTTCCTCTCTTAATTCCCTTTGATTCCTATCAGGCTCAAGCCCTTTATGTTAATTAAAGGTTTAATTAACACAATCTAAAACATGGTACATTAAAGTTATAGCCTAGGAAGGAAGTTACTGATCACTTCCTTCCCTAGCAACATTCCTATTACATTATGGTTGTGAGCTCACAAAAGAATCCTCTTTTATATTCACCATTTTTCCTATCTCACAAGAATTTTAGTAATCAAGTAACGTATAACACATATATCAAATATTTCATATCATATAGAAGTTTAACCTATTACATTTATGGTATTATAGGATTCATTGAAATAGTACTAGTAATAAGTGATCCTAGGTGCACATATACCACTACTACAACTTTGGTTAACACCTATTATGGTATTAAAGGCCTCATCCCACTAAGAACCTAAACCATGTTGATGCGATCTTGGGGATAATCATAAAGGGCTATCTTAAAGGATCAAGATGAGCTTTATGAGACTTCAAGAGACTTGGATACTTAAGGAAAAGATATTTAGAAGGCATAACAAGTAGGAATCATGCATTTTTAGCCATAGAAGGTCGATATTCAGCTATTATATTCGAATTCTAAGCTTAGAGTTGCTTCTATCTACTAGTAGTCAAATACAATATTCAACTACAACAATATTTTTTCTACACTAATCGAATAGTGCAATCAAATATAGGATGGTTGATTGCATATCACTGTGGACTTTAGGACTTGATTTTTAATTTCTTATATTTTAAGTCATCTTGGGCTTTTTATTTGAAGTATATTTTTGGCCTATTATTTTGTCACTTTATTTTGAGCATATTAATGATATAATTAGTGTGTTAGTGTTGGGATCATTTAATCCAATTAAGCCTAACTGAGCTAGGTTAACTTGCTAACTTTTAGCTTATATAAGGGTAGTTATTCCTTATGATTAGTAACTTGGAAATTGGGAATTGGTTAATGTCTTTGTGTAAGTGTGATTCTCTCTTTAATTCTTGAAAAAACTTTCAAACTTATCAAAGGATTTATTCTTTGTAGCATCTAAGCCGATTAGCTGTCACTCCCTTCCTTTTATTTTGGAGTTTGACATGAATATGTTTTTGTTTCAATTTCTTTTTTGGATTTTAGGATGATACTTGACATTTTCAGATTGTTCATTGGTGATGAGTTCATATTGGATTTGCATTATTTGATATCAAAGCAAGCTTCCCAATTTTTAGGTTCATCTTCTTCAATTTCATTATTGTTATTTATGTTCTTAAGATTTTATCTTGCTCTTCATATTTTGATTCTGTATTATTTTATTCCACTGCTGATTCTATGTCTCTTTGCTATTCTTTATCAATTTGTTTGTTCAATTCATCTTTTAATTTTCTTTAACCTATTTGTTTTATTGTGTCAAATGCATCTTTAATTTTATGGCAATTTATGTTATCCGATTCCTTTGTGGATCTTGAATTGTGTTCAAACTGCTTAGTGTTTTATCCATTTGTTTCAATTCTTATGTCTCGTTTTGCATGCTATTATTCCATTTCAATTATGCCTTCAATTTCTAAGTGTTGTCTAAACTCGTTTTCTATTTGAAATTCCATCGTTAAGGGTGCTATCTAAGTTTTTGTTTTATTATGTCTCAAATTTCAAGTCAATTTGAGTCTTCATTTTGTATTACGTTGTGTCCAATTAAATCATATTTGTTTACGTTAAATTCATGTTAAGTCAATTCTATGTCAATTTATCATATTTTAAATAATCCTTACTATGTGTCCTTGTTTCGGTCCAAATCTCATATATCTTGAGCTATCCATTACGTAATGTGCCATCATTTGTGGTCCACTCATTTTTCGTGTTAATCACACGTCTAATTTCAGTGTGCCCCAATTTCTATTTATATTGAATTGCACAAACTTTCATCTGTTGATGGTGGTGTGCCAATGTTATTCAATTACTAGTCATTTTCCATTTGATTTGCTATCTCAATTGTGTTTATCCAAGTGTATCACATGATGACCTTGAGTTACTAAATCTGGTCATTCTTAATTCACAAATTTGCTTTGTTGTCCATTTACTTTGGTTCCATTTTATATTGTTATAGCTAATTGTTTTATTTGTTTTGACTAAATTAGTTCCTTATTTTGTCTTATGTCTTAATCAATTACGTTTTCTTTATTTGATTTCCGTTTAAGTCTTGGGTTTATCCTGTTTCGCATTGTGGTGCTGCATCATTTGTTTGCTGAGAGTTCAAAGTGCTATAATCGATTAGTTATACTAATCGATTATTGCAAGATAGAGAGTAACAAAGTTTTGGGTAGTCGATTCTTGTATTCCACTGCTTATTGAAAAATTTAAAAGTCCCTCGAATATTCTACAGCTATATTGGAATAGTTTCAAACAGACGCTACTCCAACTTCAAATAATCGATTATTGTATTGAATATGTCTTATTCCACTTGAGGTAGTCAACTATAGTAATCCAATACTCCTATTTTATTATCACAAAAGTGTTAGACACTACCATAAACATTAAATTTTGATTTTAATATATAAATTGAAGCTACAGTCAAATTTTAAAATTAAGTTGAGTCACAGCATTAAAATCAGATAAAAATACAGATAAAAATATTTTAAAATATTATTAAAATAAAATATAGTATAATTAAGTTTCTATAAAATATATCATTTGCTCCACTACTTTTTATTAATTTAAAATTTTAAAATGCTTAATCAAATACCAAGTTATATACATGCAAAAAAGTAAATTATTTAAGTAATTTCAGAGAATTATATAAATCAATATAAAAAAATTAAAAAATAAAATATTTAAAAATCAATTATCAATAATAATTATGACTAAAAGTGCAATATTACTAATTCATATGATTAGTGAGATAAATAAAATATTTATTGTGATTAAAAAATCCTAATAAAATATTTAATATGACTCGAAAGGAGATAACAATAAAAATTATAAAAAATAAAACTTGATTATTTCTTAATTGTTATTTTTTAATATTTGAAAATAAAGAATAAAAGTGAAGAAAGAGGAAAAAATAATACGCAGAAAATTAGTATGGTGAGAGGCCGTTAGCATGCTTAAGTAAAATTCTAGCGGGGAAGACTATGGTGTCTTTGGGGAATTTAGGGCTTTGGAACCTGGGACATGTGGCAAGATGCTGACATGCCACGCAGAAGGAAGTCATAAATAATAAGTTGGGGAAAATTGCAGGAATGACTCAAGTAAGGTTTTTCGAGAGGCTCCACAACTTTTTTTTTCTGCCATGCATCAGCTTGCGATGCAACGCATCAACCTGTGATGCATTTTTTTCCTGCCAAAATTACTGCAACATTTCGGTACTGCAGGTACTGTTGAAAGGTAATTGAACATTTTCCTTTTGCTAATTTTTTTGGGACACGTGTTGAACTATGGAAAAATTTCTTCCTGCCCAACACTGTCCCCATGTTTCTTTTTACTTTTCAACACTATTTATTATTTATTTATAATTCAAATATTCTCAAGTCTTTAAATTTAATATCATGTAATTTTTAGGATAGAATATTTTAAATAATATATAATTAAAATTTTTATTTAATAAATTAATCTATTTTATTATATATTTTATTATTAACTCTTATTACTTTACAATATAGATATTATTTATCTTCTTTTTATTTATTTAATTTTATATTTTATATTTATATTTTTATTATTTATAACCCAAATATTAATATTATTGAATAATATATAAAATAATATATATATTATATCCAAAATTTTATTAATATTTTAAATAATTTAATTTTTTAAATATTATATTTTTTCAATATAATACCTGATGATTAAAATTAAATTTATTTAATTTATATTTCTTTAAAATTTTATTAATATCAAATTTTAGGTAGTATATATCATTTTCTCAATGTTTTATACTTCATATACTATTTTTTTTATATTTTTTATTTTTACTTGTATTATTTATAACTCAAATATTATTTTAATTCCTATCTAATATATATATGTATATTAGATATTTAATTTAATTTAATTATTTAAATTCATATTATATTTTTAATTTATATTACTTAACAATTCATATATTATTTTCCTTATTTTTATTTATTTTATTACATATTTTTATATGAATTCTCGATGCTTACAATTAAGGTGCTAATATCATTACTAAATATGCATATAACACAATATGTTTTTATTTTATAATAAAATATTATAAATAATTTAAAATTATAATTTAATTGAAATACTTACTAAAGATAATATTTATCATTTTAATATTATTTAACCACATGTAATATTTTTAAAAATATAAATTTAATTCATAATTTGCGTAAATTAATTTTATACTATTACCTAATCATGTAATGTTATATTAATAAATAATATTAAATTTTTATCATTTTTTAAAATTTTTAATTACTATTTATATTTAATAAAGTGTCTTTTTATTATTTATTGATAGTGTAAAAAAATTTATTTTAATAGTAAAATAAATTTAAACTCTATTTTTAATTACATAATATATCAAATCACTTCTTGAAGTTTGAATAACCCAAATTATTTAACTATATTTATACATCTTGATTAAATTATTTAATTATATGTTATATTTTAATTTCCTATTTAATTCTTTAAACCATCTAATTTACCTTTCATACATCAGTTTATCATGATATACTTTCCCATATAAAGTTTCGGCACTTGCCTTTGTCATTTTTCACTTTGATTTTGTAATGTTAATATATTAGCTTTTTTGTTGCTGAGTTATTGAATTATTATGATATTAATTCTTGAACTTATTTATTCTTTTCTTAATTTTTATGTTGTTATTTATTATAATGATAACAATATAATAATAACAATAATAATAAAAGGGAGTTACTTTTTCAATTCTGAACTTATTTTTGGAGTTTTTTTATAATATGATATTTATTTTTTATAATTTTTAAATTACTTTAATTCTTATCATTTTTATTATTCAAAATATATATTAATATATTTAAATAGTAATAGATATAAATATAATATATTTTATATAAAAATATTTAAAATACATTAAATATTTAATTTAATTAAATTATTTAACTACATGTTATGTTTTTAATTCATATTACTTCACAAATTACATGTAATTTTTCTTATTTTTATTTATTTTATCACTTATTTTATTTTTTTGTGTGAATTCTTATTATTTATAAATGGATTAAATGCTAATATCACTAACAAATATTCCACCCCAACAAAAATATCTACAAACACATTTTATTTTTGGGATTAATTTATAATTTTATAAAATTATTATTTTTATTAATAATTTTTCACAAACATCAAATATCATTTGTTTAAATGGAGGGTTAAGATCACAATAATTTAATTTAATAGACAATAATAGTCTACGTTGCCTAAGGTTTTAAAACCTCAAAGGTACCTTAAAATACATTTAAGGAACTTCATTGTACAGATAGTAATTTTATCCTATCTTTTTATTAAAAGGAAGGCTACGGTATCTTTAAGGGAGCTTGGGTTTTGGAATCGAGGCAAAAGAATATTGTGCCATGTGTTAAGTGAATAGATTTCAAAATATAGTTTAACGATTATATAATTTAAGAAAAATTATAAGAATGGCCTAACTTTGAAAATAAAAAAAAATTGATACTAGGTCATATGGAGCATAAGTTATAGGATTAATTATTTTAATTTTTTCTTAAATTTTAATATAATTACATTTGGATCTCTCATGTCTTTAACTAAAATAACAAAAAGATAATTCCACCCCTTTATTGAATCAAAACACACATTAGTGACCTACATTTTATTATTAAAAATATATTTTACAAAGTTAAAATTTTAATTTAATTAATTAATTATATTTTTATATTAATATCATTAAATTATATAAATATAATATGATATATTTTATTTTTATTATAATTTTTAAATAATTTGAAAGTTTTAATAAAATATATCAATTAAATGAATTAATTACATATTCTGTTTTACAATAAAATTATTTAAAAAATAAAATCATATCTATTTATTTAAATTTTATCAATACTTTTATATTAAGTTTTTAATATTATGTTTTAAATTGAACATATATTAATTAAAAATTTATCAAAGATTTACAGGTCATATAAATTTTCCTTTTCTTTTATGCTATTCATTGCACATTTTTGCTTTTTGTTTCTATCCATTTTTACTATTTATATTTCAAAACCATTGAATATAGTATATATATAATATAATATAATATTTTTTATTTTAAAAAATATTTAAATATGTTAACATTTTTATTTAATTGAATTGATTCTTTACATAATTCTATTTTTTAACTCTTATTAGTTTATGGTTTACATACTTTTTTTCTCCTTCTACTTTTTCTTTTTTAATTCTTTTTTCGTATCCAATTCTATAATAGCCTATGAAGATATAAAATTTATTTTAATAATTTTATGTCATTATATCCTTTTATAATCTAGAAACAAATAAAGAAAAACACAATTTATTTTACATCATTAAAAAAATAATAGTAATTAAGAATTTTTAAAAGTAATAAAAAATTTTAACAATTTTTATTATCATAACAATCAATAATTAGATAATTGTGTAAAGTTAATTTATACCAACAATGAACTAGATTTAAATGATATATACATACATATACATATATATATCACTATTATACATTGCCTTCGTGTATTTATTAGAAGAATTTTTCTTAGATCAAATTGTTCTTCAAATATGATTCACAAACAATAGATGAAGAATAAAAACAAATTGTAAGAGTAATCATTTATTTAATTTTTATTTTCATTTAGTTAAGAATTAAAATTGTGAAAAATTTATAATTAATGATAAAAATTAATTTATATTTTTCACTTTTAATTTACTTAACAAAAAGTAATTGCATATCTTAAAAATTTATAATTTACAAATTTAAATGTATGGTTATAAAATAATTAAAATAAATTAGATTTCAATAGTTTTGTAATATCTTTTCTTATAATATAAAACTTATTTAAAATTTATTTATATAAATGATTTTCAATTTAGATGAAAGTTAAATTATAACATGTGCTTATAAAGTAGTATAAAATTAATTTACAATGATTTAATTTAATTAATTTTAAAAAATTATTGTTGAATCTTGAATCATGCATTATGTAATTAAATTATCATTAACTAATTTTTTTATAAAATAAGTATAAAATTTATGTTACCCACATTGTAATAAATATTACTTTTCTATCAAAATTGATAATTCAAATAATTCTCTTAATCTCAAGAATCTTTTAAAATAATATAAGAGTTTTCTAAAATAGATTTTGTATTTTAAAAAATAAAATGAGATATCATGTGTTTTGATAAGAAAATTAAAGTTTAAAATTTAATAAATAAAAATTATTTAAAAATTAATTTATTATTATTAATATATTTTTATGAAAATTTATCACATCTTTTAATTTATATAAATTGTTGTAATTTTAATATATTTGTTTAATGAAAAATATGAAAATGCTACTTTACCAAATAACTATTCCAACTTTCACAGAATATTGCATTCAGTGTTTTGCTTGCAAACATAATTGATCATATGCTGCCACGAATCCCAAGAAAACAAACCTCTATCTTTTGGGGCCATTTTTAAATTTCTATAAGTATTATGTCGCTTTTTCTAATTTTTCCTTTCAAACTTAAACTCTTTTATAATGGAATGGCTCAAATTTAATTTCCTACATCAAATTATTTAAATCTGACTAGCTCACCCTGAGTTCCAAAACTCAAGGAGCACCTTAGAATCTCCCCAATACTAAAATAGATTAAGCACATTAAAATGCGAAGTTCTTATTTAATGGGTGCAGACTACGATGTCTTTCCTGAAATATGGATTCTGAAACTCAGGGCAAGTGGTAGCTTCTGGTACTACCACATGCTTTTGTCACAGAATAATAATTAAACATAATTTTATGGAAAAAATTACAAAGTAACCCTAATATATGTGATGATTGAGATTGCAAATCTAATTATTTTTATGTCAACTGTTTCTCATTTACTCGGTCAATTATGTGGAGTGAATATTTAGTAGTTTAACCCATTTTGTCAAATACAAGTGATTATTTTTAAATAATTTTTAACTATAAAAATACAAATATATAAATTAAGATTGAATTGTATGAGTTATAAATTTTTAATTATCAATTTTAAAATTTTGAAGGAATTGTTTGAAATAATATATATAGATATCTTAAATATGGGAAGAAATGTTTGAATTAATGAAATATATATATATATATATATATATATATATATATATATATATATATATATATATATCTCAAATTAGAATTTAGGAACAATTATTTGTAACTCATGTAAGTTCTTTTTAGTTTCAACTAAATATATACTATTGTCAAATATTTTTAAGATATAATATAAGAAAAAAAAATCCATATCTACACTACTACAAAGTTAGAAAACTCTATTTAAGAGTTTTGACATTGGTTATAACTCTGCATATATATGAATGATATATATTAAGTTTTGCAATTCCACATTAATTATATAAATTGACATAAAAAATTTAACACATCAACTTTTTAGCAAACAAATAGTACCTTTTACATTTTAAAGAGTTAATTAAGTATCATTTTATGTAACTTTTTTTTATAAATATTTTTCTTTTTAATCATATTAAATATTTTATTCACTTTTTCCCCTAATCATATAAAATATCTTATTTTTATATTCTTGACCATATAAAGCAAAAGTATTTAAATTCCAGTCATCATAGTTATTGGCTACTAATTTTGTGAATATTTTTTTATTTTATCCATAATTTTTAACTTAATTTGTATAATTTCCTAAAATTATTTGGAAAAATTATAAATTATAAATAATATATATAGAATATTATACATATATATAATATAAGTATTTCAATATATATATTTATATATAAAGGTTTAATTAACTTACTGGTTAATTTTAAGTCTTAAAATGATTTCAATTTATTAATAAATTTGAAAGCTTATTTATATAAATAAATTTAAAAAATTAAATTCAAACTCATTGAAAATTCAAGTATTTTTTATATACAAAAAATTGATTAATTAAAAATTTTAAGTACAATATTTACTTATAAATTTCTTCAATAGCTATATAATATAATCAAATGTAACTTATATTTATATTTGAATATAAAAATATTAGATGTACAATATATTATAGAATAAAAATTTTAAAAAGAATTGTGTAAAAAAAAACTTAAAAAAGAAGTTGCATTTGAATTACAAACAATATGGATATACATAAGGGGTAAAAAAAAGAGGAAAAACATGTATTTGAGAGAATTAAAAAATGATATAATATAAGAGTTGTAAAAAAATAAAATTGAATATATAATTAAGTAATTGTATCAAATTAAAATTTTAACTCATTTGAGATATTTTTATAATAAAATTAAAATATATTATATTATATTTATATTATTTGATAATATTAGTGCTTGAACTATAAATAAAAAGAGTGAACATGAGAAAAAATACACATCAATGCAAATAAAAATAGGCAATAATGTGTGAGTCACAAAGTAATA
Organism: Sindora glabra; assembly: GCA_020226215.1. Classification (NCBI taxonomy): domain Eukaryota; kingdom Viridiplantae; phylum Streptophyta; class Magnoliopsida; order Fabales; family Fabaceae; genus Sindora; species Sindora glabra. Next base: position 58,898,084 of record CM035227.1, read on the forward strand.
ATATTTAAAGATAACATATGTAAATAAGTAATTTTATTAAATTAAAATTTTAACTTATTTAAAATATTTTTATAATAATGATAAAATATATCATATTATATTTATATTATTTAGTAATATTAACATTTGAATAGTAACTAATATGTGTGGTATGAAAAAAAAGCTATAGAATAAACAAAATAAAGAGATCCAATGTGTGAATTGTAAAATGGTAATAGTTAAAAATAAAATATAAGTTAATTAACTTTATTAATTCAATTCTTTAACATATTTTAAATGTTCTTAAAATAAAACTAAATTATATTATGAGATAAAAAAATAAAAGAAGATTTAAAATTTTATAATAAAAATGTGTATGAAATAAAAAAATCAATTCATAGATGACCATAAGCTCGAGTGAAATAAAAAATATAAATTAATATTGAAAAAGTTGGAGGAAGAAAAAATAATAATATAAATATAAATATAAATAATATTAAAAATTAAAATAAAAGAAAGGAGGAAATAGAATGATACATGAAATTGACATTAATAATATTGAACCAGCAGGAAGAAATAAAAATAATAATAATACAAATATAAATAATATTAAAATTAAAAAAATGTAAAGGGATGAGAAAACACATGAAACAGCCGTAGATGGACTGTTCTGTCAGTAATGACGTACAACACACTCATTTCAATTTTGGGTTTTATTTACAATTGACGTTACTTCATGTCCCTCTCTATAAATTTTTGCAATCTTATAAAATCAATTTTTTAAGTGACGACAGTAATTTTAGGAAGGCAATCGAATGGTTAAAATAAGGCCACATCACCCTGGGTTGCAAAACTCTCAGGGCGCGCTAGAGTCCTCCAATTCTAGTATATTGAAGTGAAGTCTTTCAGTGATGACACATAATCTGAGGGGTACAGTTAATTAGTGATAGTGTTGGAATATGGTGATGATAATAATGACCGGAGTGATGGTGATAAATTGGTAAAATAATATTTTTTATGTAGTTAAAACATTATAAAAAAATTAAAATATTTTGACAAATATTAGATTAAGAGTATCTTCTATTAAATTTTTATTAATTGTGAATCATATATTGAGAATATTAGATTTATTCAAAATTTTAGAATAATTTTGGAAACCATGCCCCTGGGAGATATGCCTCAGCGATACTCAAATGAATTTGTAGCTTTAGCTATACATGTAATTTTTATGATATTAAAATTGAATTTTATACGATAAAGAAAAATTTTTATTAACAAATGTTAAATAAGATATGAATTTAAATTTCATTCATTATGAAATTTTATACTATCACTTGTTTTTATATATATCATATCATTAAAAAATTGTTAAAATTATTATTTTACTAAATAATGATAAAGTGTTAATTATTATTTTTAATGATATATTAGTTTTATATTTATTAATAATATAAAATATTTTATACTAATAATATATTAAATTTTGATGCGAACATACATTACTAGATGACCTTTCCTATATATATATATATATATATATATATATATATATATATATATATATATATATATATATATATATAATGAAATTGCAAATAGATTTTCTTTGTTATTTATGAAAATGTAACAAATTCTCTCTCAAGACTATAAAATAAATGAGGTTCTAGCTATACTCTCTCTCTCTCTCTCATATCTCTATATTATATATTATATTTATTAATAATATAAAATATTTTATACTAATAATGTATTAAATTTTGATGCGTAACATACATTACTAGATGACCTTTCCTATATATATATATATGTAATGAAATTGCAAATAGATTCTCTTTGTTATTTATGAAAATGTAACAAATTCTCTCTCAAGACTATAAAATAAATGAGGTTCTAGCTATACTCTCTCTCTCTCTCATATCTCTATATTATATATTAGTCATGATATTTTTTATTTTTTATTATAATGAGTGTCATTTTCATAATTCAACACATGTTAATTTATCATTTTTTAATAAGAAGTCAATTCATTATTTCTTCTCCACTTGAAAAATAAATTATAAAATAAAAAATAATTTTCTTACATTTATTAGTTATCAACAATAAGTAATAAATGTAAAATAACTAATTTTTTCTTTCATTTATTCTTTCAATATTAAATCAATTCCTAATAAAAGTTTGAATTTCAATATTTATCTATCATTAAAATTCACAATTACTTATATATTTTGTTCCTATAAAAATCTTTCCAGATCAGATTTTATTATGCTTTACTTCTTCTTCTTTTCTTTCTTTACATTTAATCATTTCAAAGTTATCATTTTATATGAGATAAAAGTTTTTATCTGCATCTTCAATGTTTATAAGTTCATAACTACTTAATTATTTCATTCTTATAAAATTTATTTTATTGTCATAAAAAAATTTTCAAATTATATTTAATTTTTTTTCCTTTTCTTCGTTACCTTCAATCACTTCAAAGCTATTATCTTCTCTACTGAGAGTTTTTATTTTTATTTTTACTATTTATAAGTATTCTCTCTTATTACCTTTAATCTTTTATAGTTACTTGATCAAAAGTTCCTATCATATAAATTTTTTTATGATTTCTTTTACTAATTTTTTATACTATTGTTATTGCATTTTGATTGTTCTTTATCTTTTTTCTTGTTATAAATGCTTTATTTCATTATATTTAATTTTTTTGAAAAAAATTATAGTTTAATCAGTTCTTATTAACTTAATGGATACTTGATGCATAAAAATATAAAAGCATGCAATTTTTTCTATTGTTTATATCATTAGGTAAATTTTTGAACTATTTTATACTGTTTAATAGGAAAAATACAATTTTAAAGAAAATTATGAAAAAGGAAAACTGTCACATGAATATATAGACTATTAATTATAAAATTTATAAATTTATACTTTACAATATGTATGAATGAATCGTTTTTTATTACTTGAGATTTGTGTTAAAATATTAAGATTAACAAATGTAACATTTTCTTATTTTAAAATTTGAAATTCATTTTATCTTTATCTTAATCTAATTTTATTTAAAAAAATTCTAGCTTTTATCTTTATTTGATTTGATTAGAAATCTTTTTTTATATTTATCTTCATCTTATTTTGTATCTAATTCAAAATTTGTAAACTTTTATCTACAATACATTTTCTCTTCATCTTCATTTGATAAAATCACCCTCATTTGGTAAAATTACTTTTTACTTCTATAAATATATGAATAATCTCACTTATACCCATTAAAAAAAGCTTAAATTTAGTATCAAACAACATCTGTTACTAAATACTTTAATAGTTTATCTTTATTTAGCAAATGCTCACTATGATAATTACAAATTTATTTTCTATTTTACAATCTAATTAATCATTTCTTTTTTTGAGTATTATATTCCTAAATAATTATATTATTTCTCTTACCTTTTTTTTCTTTTGTGTCTTTAACATATTTTTTTAAAACTTTGATTAAGAGGTAAATTAATTCTTTTAAAGATTCATTACTCACTATACATTTTTTATTTGTTTACTATTTTATATTTGTAATTATATTCTAGGTAATGAATTTTATTATAAGGTAGTTTTTAGAAAATATTAAATATAACTCGATTATTAGTATTTTTTAACTAAAAGCTATTCCTTTCTTCCATATAAATTAAAAAATATAAAATATTTGATATCAAAATATTAAAATTTATTCAACATATATGTCATAATTTACTAATTTCAATGAGTTATCTATAATATAAAATTATTACTTTTAAAACAATTATACTCTAACGTGGTAAATAAAAAATATTTTTCTATTTACAAAAAAAAGCTATTATTGTCATAAATCATATTATTAAATATTAATATTAATGATAATAATTATTTAAAAAAATAGTATTCAATTAATATAATATTGAAATTTAAAATTAATTTTTGAATAAAATAATTTTAAAATTAATTACCTACTTGAACATTGAACAAAATAAATGGAAAGGTGACTCTTTTCCCCCCCTTAGGTTTTTTATTTTTATTTTAATAGATACTTTTTCTTTCAAATATTTTAGGGTATGTTTGGCTGAAGGTGAAAATGGGAGGAAGGGGTGTAAATGGAGGGGGGTGGAAATTGAGGGGAAGGAAATGGAAGTGAAAGTAATTTCACCTGAGTTTTTTGGAATGGATGAAAATAGGAGGGGGAGTAAATATAGGTGAAATGAATTTCTTTTGTTTGGAATGGATGAAAATAGAGGGGGAAAGAAATGTGAATGAGTGAAATGACTAAAATATCCATTTGTTATGTTATGTTGAGGTAATTATAATATTATTTAGTAAAATTAAATAACAAATAATTTATGGATGAAAGAAAATATGTTAAATTTTTTTCTGCATACTAACATATTTAAAAAATTATAATTTTTTATTTTCATATAATTAATAAATATTAAAAAATTTGCATTATATTTTAGAAAAATACTTATGATGAGGTAGTAAAATTACTATATTATCATTGTTTAACAGAATTATACATATTTGATGATAATAATTTCATTTGATAATTTTAAATTACTTTTAATTTATTTTATTACTAATAACATTAATCAATAATTGATTATGCATTTTTTAAAGACTAAAATTAATATATTTTTATTACAGAATTAATTAATAAATGATATCTCATTACATAGAATTAATTAGTAAATAACACATTTCTCCTAATATTGTCAATTTATTTTTTAATAGCAGAAGATATATATCATGTTCATTAACTGTTACAGTATACATATACACACATACACATAGAAGCAATAATTCACTTAATATAAATATACAAACTTCTATATTGAAAATTAATGCAAAAGAAGTATAATTAGTAAGAATAACATTCAACATAACTAAGGTTGAATGAAAAATACTTGCTTCTTGGGTGCAACGTACATACATTATACAGCTACAATAACTGTAAACACAACAAAGATCTATCATATAAGGCAAATACCATTCATATAAGGGCAAAGTACTGTCTTCACATGTTTAGATCATTGATCCTTCAATGACATCATGTCTTAATTTTAAATCATAATAGGCATAACATAATAGAATTACATAAAGTCTAATATCATCGTCAGTTGTCATACTCTACTAATTATACACACACACACAATACATTACACTACATAATGTGTTCAGTCACAGGTTCCTGTGAATAACCAAACAAAGAGAATGATTTTATCCAAAAATTAACTCTCACCCTACAATTGATTTGACTGTTTTAAATTTAGGAATGAAATTAATTTAAGAATAATTGAATTAATATTGGAATAATAGATTTAGGTATCTAATTTACATTAATAATTTTAATAACATTTTAAATTTTAACAATTATAAAGAAATTGTAATTAAAATTAGTTTATAACATAAAGTTGAATTTCTGCAATATTTTTAAGTTGTATTTAATTGCAAAATATTATTAAACTTTTCATAAAATTAAATTTCTATATTATTTTTAATATGTTTTTAATTGCAAATAATTCAACTACTATTTATCTTCTCAAAGTTATATAATTTATTCTTAAGCTTGATATTAATTATAAGTCATATATATATATTCATATAAATTTATCCTTATTTTAACACATCTATATTCATTTTTACTACCACGAGGATGAATGTGAGTTAGGTAATGGTTAACCTTATCACTAAAAATCATAATAGGCCAACTAATTCATGATAATTTTTTTTATGAACTTACTGAATTAGAAAAATATTATGTGGTGCAATAGTATTAGTTATTATTTAAATTAACAATGATAAAATTGAATCAATTGTATATACACAATATCATAAGAAATTCATCTCTGAACTGCATAAAGAGATGGAAGAATAGAAAATTTAGAATGCAGGATTCTAGAAAAAAAATTTGGAATGCTGAATAAAAAAAAATTGGAATCTAGATTTTAAAAAAAAAAAGTCTACACAGGTCAAGTTTCTTCTCCAAATCGATTTCGATTCATAGTCCATAATCAGACCCGGTATGACTGACCTGAGCATAGAGTTTCCTGACCCGAGAGTGATCCCCACTGGATTGCTTGCATTCAGTCCGATGAGAAGGAGATCGGGCACTGAACTCCTCCCAGAAGCGTAGGATATCCTTCATCCCTCTCCATTCGACATTAATCAAACATCCTCCAACCAATTCGACGACATTCCTGCAGATACAGCAACGCCAACATAGCAAAAAAGGATGGGAGAAGGAGCAATACCTGTGAGGAAGAAGAGGACACGACTGCGATATCGATTGGTTCTTAACGGAGGTGCTGCAGCAATTGATTTGGAGAAAGCTGAGCCGCTTTTGGTGGAGAACGGTGGAGAGGGAAGGCCTGTGAGCACTCGGATGGTGGGACACAGCCAAGGCAACTTCTGAGGATGCCGTAGACGTTCTTGGATATGCTGGAGGCACTGCAGATGGTGTTGTGGAGAAGCCAAGAGCCGTGTTGATGGTGGCAGGTTTGTCTGAGGAGAGGGACACTACGTGGAATTAAAAAAAATGGCTATTTTACCCCATTTACCCCTCTTTTCAGGGGGAGGAATTTACGTCTGGGTCCCACTAATTTTTTTACTTTCAATTACGCCCCCTGCACTTTCGCCAATTAGCCAAATAGGTGAAAATCAGAATTTCACCCCCATTTCGCCTGAGTCTTTACTCCCCCTCCGAATTTCGTCTGTTCCAAACAGGCTGTTAGAGTTAGAGAAATGACTTTTTTCTTAGAGTTATTAGCTATATATTAGTTAATTTTTTATCTAATTCTCTTTATAAATAATTAATATATAATTATAATATTATATTATTAAAATAAATATTCATCTATAATATAAAATTATTACTTTTAAAAATTTATTTTATATTATAATATGATAAATAAAAATATATTACCATTACAAAAAAATTATTCTTTTCATAAATTATGTTATTAAATATCAATATTAATAATAATTATTATATTAAAAAATATTATCTAATTAATATGATATTTGAATTCAAAATCAATTACCTATCTAAATGTTAAATAAAATTGTAGAGAGATACTTTTTTCCATAGGGCTATTAGCTATATATTAATCAAATTTTGATCTATAACTCTTTATAAGTTATTAGTATATAATTATAATATTATACTATTGAAATAAATATTTATCCGTATCATGAATGGGTGACTACTAGTATATTATATATATATATATATATATATATATATATATATATATATATATAGTTGAAAGGAATATTTATATAGGATTAGAGAAAAAGATGGAGATTTTTTAAATGTAAAAATATTACAGTAAAAAGGATAATTGTAATTTCCAAAACGCCAACCCTTAAGTGAGGTGATTAAAAATAATTTATTATTTATTTTAAATTAAATTAAAGTAGCTTGATTGATTACATAAGGATGACATCAACAAAAAAAAATCAAAAGAAAAACTAGACAAGTAACTTTGACGGAAGTGATTGTTTGGTATATGAATTACCACTTTTAATAAGGCATTTTAGGTTTTTTTTAATGATAATAAGTAATTATAGGTTTGCTAATTAGGTTTAGACTTTTTTTAATAGAAGTTTAATTGCACTTTTAAAATCTTTAAATAATTAAATTTTATATGTGATATTTCTCAAAGTTTAGGTGATGGTGTTTTAGTCTCTTTTCGTGATGACATTTGTAAATAAGCTAGATATACAAACAAAATGATCTCCAAGACCTAATCGTATGAAACATAAATGGCATAAAGTCAACTTGTAGAAAATAGAACAAACCAAGGCAACCACAATACTAAGTAAGCACAATGCTTTTGGTTGAAAGAAAATCAAGCAGATCAAGCTTGCATCAACACATTAACATCAACGTTATTGCCTACCAGATAGTGGTAGTAACAAATTCTCAAACAACTTACTTCCAACCCGAAAACATCTTCAATAGTAAATTACCTTTTAGGAGGCTTATACTAAAGACCAATGTAATAAGTAGGCAAGGAGTACTCCACTTGTTCTCACAAAATGACAAATTTTAGTAATAGAACTTAGTGCAGCAAGACATCTTTTTAAAGATTTTGACAATAACATAGTCATCGATATATGGCTAATAAATAAAACTCAAGCTAGAATCAACCAATAAAGTATTAAAGCTAAAGTCCTAAATTTGTTGACACTTCTTTGTTGCAAGGTTCTAAACAATCATAAAAGGTTGAGTGGTAAAAAACATAAGACCATTAACTACATTGACAAATCTAAAACGTGATAAGGAGTGAGTATTTGAAGATAGTTGCCACTTTAAAATATGATAAGTAGTAATTACTAGAAGAAGATAATCATCATTATTCATTAAACTTTTCTACATTTGATGAATTAGTACCATTGGAGAGTTCTTTTATGAATTTTTTAGGCGCTTCTTAATAAATATTTCATAACTAAAACTTAAGTATCAATTCTCTAAGCAACATTTGTACCTAAGGATGTCAACAACAAAAAATTTGGCAAGAATCTCAATCTTTATATTTGATGGAAGATTATCTATAAACTTAAAGAAGCTTGTTGCAAACCTTTCATTCTAAGCCGGAACAAAAAAAAGGGCGGGTACTTAAGGTGCTAGCTAATGAAAAGAGTAAGGAGCAAAGCAAAGAGAGTAGATTTGAGAAAAAAGTTAAAGAGAAACGTAGAAATGATAAAGATTATCGTAAGAAGACAATGTCATTTAAGGATTAAAAATGAATTTTAAGTCTCCTATCATTGTTTTTTAGGATTCTTGTTATATATGCACCATACAAATATTGCATACAAATGAACATGTCATGCACATGACATACATATGAATTAATAATTATAGAAGTTGGATGATGTAATATCCCTAAGATAATATTTAAAGTTTATTAATTTAAATAATCTAGAATATTTCTTTTCTTTTTAGAAAGTGTAGTTATTTTATATTTATCTATGCTAAAGTGAGATAAAAATATTCAAATTTTGATTAAATAAACATTAATGTAATTTCATTCAATAAAAATGTTATCTAAATTCTTGAGACTTTCAAAAATTAAATGTGAGAAGTATGCGAATCATCTTAATAAATAGTTTATTTATAAATCTTAGAATTTGTAAAAATACTTTTGAAACTCAAGACGTGTTAAAGAATGATATTTGTATAAATATATGTATACTCACAATATAATAAAATGAATTTTTTTAATATGTATTTAATATGTGAAAATTAGAATTTAAATAAATTTGAAAAAAAAATTTAGGAAAATGAGTTTTAAATTAAATGAACGATGAGGATTGATTTAGAATTGATAGGAGGATTGAAATTAAACGGGAAATAAGATAGGTGGTGCAAGAAATATTGAATTAAAACCCATGACACCTCACCCATCGGTCTTTTCCACTGTTTCTTCTCTCCCCTCGCGAGCTTTCTCTGTTTCTTTCCAGAACCTTCTTCCTCTTCTCTCTCTATGGCTTTCGTTCTTTCCAACGGATTACCACTGTTGCTGCCCTCCTCTCACACGAGCTTCTCCTTCTTCTCTCTTTATTTTTTTATGCTAACGTCGCGGCTGCTGCTGTGTCACCGCGAGTTACTGTTCACGCCAGCGAGAAAAAGAAGAAGCTACAACGATGAGGAGGAGAGTTACAAGGAACCTAACTAGCATGGAACATTCCGATGAACTTCCGTGTGTTCCCTCTTGCATCTCGTCTCCAACCACGGCCACTGTGAGTTACTGTTGTAAGAATGGCAAGTTGCAACTAGACAGTAGCAGGGGAAACCATGATTTGCCTTTATCCACCGGCGTTTCAGTGGTCCTTGCCACCAACAAGCTCCAGTTAAGCCTCCTAGTCGTAGCTAAATATCTTTATAGCATAAAAATTTAGGATTTATGTTGATTTAAGATTTTATCCATAGATTTAAATTGCGCTTGCGTTCGCATCCGCGACCGCGGATGCGTCGCGATGCAGACCAATACGGAAAAATGCAACCATAACGATCTAAAATTGTAAAAAATTACGAATGCGGTCTACCCAAAAATATAATATTACGAGCAATATTATGATTGCGGACCATTTTTTAAATCTTAAATTTTATCTAAGAAATTCCATTTATATACACTTGATATATGATGATACAATTGAAAATATAATATGATAAACTATAGGACGTTAAAATAGAACTATTAGAATAGAGAAGAAATATTTATGCTATTATTATGATAGATCTATACTTATTTTAAAGAAAATTATTCTATGTGTATCATGAAATCCTAGTAATATTTTTGAAATAATAATAGTGGATTTTGAAATTATAAAACATAAGCCTACGAATGAGTGGCTGTGAATTGGTTTTGGTAATCATATTATTATTATTATTAACTTAACAATTGGAATTTAGTAATTGTATGTAACTTGTATAAACTATATAAAAATGGATAATCTACAACTCTTCTTGTATTATAACTATTGTCAAAGGATGAAATGTTAAAGAGAGTATTTAGAGGTTAGTCTCAAGTATGCAATATAATTATATCATGGAAAGTCAACATAATGAAATTTAAGTACTATAGAATGTTCCTTTTAATGTGGACGAATGAAGCCTAAACAAAGAAAACTCCTAGTATGTTAAACACAACCTAGAAACCTTATTTGAAAATAAAGTATCTTTAAGATATCAAATTTCAATATCTTAATATTTTATACTTAGTTCGGAAAGATTGTAAACATTATCTTATTTTGGTTATTTAGTGTAAATCTAATAAAGCAATAACTCTTTGCTTTAAAATATGAAAATATCATGATAGGTATTATCCTCATGCTTATAGTCTATTATTATGATTAGTGAATAAGAAGAAGTAGAAGATAGAAGCAAGATATTTAGAGATCTTCAAAGTAAGTGGATACTATCATGTGAATATATATCCCACTCTAAACTCATGTCTAAATGATAATATGTTTAAATGTTATTTTATAATCCTTCTCATAAGTGGTTTCGATCATGTGTCTATTCATTTGTACATTTCTAACAATATAACTATGAATCGTAATAAATTGTGGAATCAATATTGTAGTCATGTATAAGTAACTTGAGAATGACACGTAGGATGAGTTAACAATTATCTACCTAAGGGAATGTTAAAACTAACTCCTAAAACAGGTATGACATTAGAAATGATTATGATTGAGTTATGATGGTAAATGATACTTATATTATGCTTAGAATTATATTGTTACTTCTTTGTTCATAACTATAGTATGATATATATTAAAATATGAATAAGTATTGTAGCAATGCGAGACGGCCTGGTGGTGCTGTTGTTTATATATTGTGTTATGTGTTTTGATTGTTCCGTGATGATAAATAACTAAATTGTATTAAGATTTCATTGAAATTGTAATTTATAGAGCTGAATTTTATTCTACATACAGTGATGTGAAATACACTATAAGTAACATTTGAAATAAGAAATGTGATGGGACATTGATGTAAAAATCGGATGAAAATTCTCGGTAATAAGGTGGGTAGGGTACAAGATTAACTTGAGAGAAATAAGGATAGAAAGATATGTAGAGTATAAGATTGGATGAGAAATAAAATATGGATATATGTGTTTTCATTATGATTAATACTCATTATGATGTGGCATGAGAACTTATTTGTGATTGGACATCTTTGATTGATATAATTGTAATGATTGGATGTGATTGAGCCTTACTAACTATTTGTGAGTGTGATAACTACCTAAAATGGGTGCATGTAATATGATGATGAATTTGTGTATCAATGAATTGTGATCAAAATTATAAAGTTTAAGATGAGTACAGGTGAATACTCAATTCAAGGCTTGATTTTGTATAGCTCAAAAACTCATAAAGTATACATTGTGTTTACTTTTATACCAAATACTTAATCAGTATTTAAACTTTTGATATATAATTGGATTAAGATTTGATAATAGAAGATATATGCTCACTGAGTTCTAGTAACTCATTCCTTTATTTTTCAATATTTTTCAAGTTAAGATAAAAATGCTTGAGCTTTACTGCACTATAGAAAATCAAAAACAACTTGATTGAATGATTTTAACCATTGGATTAGGATTAGGATCGGGATATATATATAAAGATTATATTTATTCAACACTTGATTTATTGAATCATTTATTTATAAATATATAGTGAGGTTATGTAGTATTATGTATGATGAATATGCTGCCATATATGAGAATATACAGATTTTGTGATTTAAGGCGAGTAGTCTTTGGAAAAGTTCAAAAAAAAGGAAAAACTCTATCCAGTTTTCAATAAGAATTTATAGTATGATTTGAGTTCCCATGAAAGTAAGGGAGATTTCTGTTGGGTAAAACTAAAGAAATTAGTGATAAGATTGATGGATATCAGATATCAAGGTCCATACCGATCACGATTAGGTTTAGGTCGTGATAGATGAAATTTGCAAAACTATCTAAGAATTATCTAAAATCAATCTAAGATAATAAATAGGTGATACTCATCATCCCCTATCATAGGTCATCATTATTGCACTAAAAAAGTAAATTAATAACTCAACGCATGCAAATTGATTACCACATGACTTAGATTTATAACACTACATATTTACTTTACACTAAATGAAACCAATCTATTGATGTATTGATTATGGAAGCTTTCCAATTGTTACAATTGCAATGCAAGTCATTTTTTTCTTAAACGAGTTAGAAATGCTAAAACATTCCTAAAAATTGTGCATGGAGGAATACACTAAATATCTCACATGCTTAAATCTCTACTAGAATAATTTTATGTCCCATGTATCTAAATGTTCTCTCAACTACTACTTATTTATTGGCTTACATAAGAAATTGATACTATTACTTAAATATAAAAATTACACCAATGACTAATTATCAATCCCCAAATCTATATTAAGAATATATTTCCATTTAAAGTTAAAATTGCTTTTCTTGCAACATAATTAGTCAAGTATAAGTGATATAACATGTTATAACGGGTTTAACTCCAAAAAAAAAAAAGGTTTGGAACATTAAAATGTTAACTTTAAAATATTTTACTCCATTAAAATCTTAATAGGCTTCGTCCATAGCTTTTTAATGTTTATGGTTTAGAAACTTAAGGTTCGTTACCACAATAGGTACTACTTCTTGCTATCTCATGTTAAAATTGATAAGGCGGCCATTTATCTACTCCTTTTGGTCATATAAGTTGCAATTCTTTCTAGCTAAAGTGATTAAATTAAAAGAGTGTTTATTAAACTACATGCTTTTTTAGACCAGCTTTGACATTGCCTAACATATTCATTAATGTAGCTTCATCAATAATGGATATACCTTATCATACTTTCTCCCTAAGAACTACTCTTAGACTTATACTAGTTATTTATGTCACTGTTAAGGCTAGGATAACTCTTGGAAAGTTGCTATCTTTAAAGGATTTTTATAATTTTAATTTGACTACTACATTATTCCTAAAATATTAAATGAGAATGTTAAAACTCCAACAAGATTTTATGGCATAGAAATTAAAGGTATATAGGAAGATGAATATTTAAAAAAAACAAATATAAATATATAAATGATGAACTTGCATAAAGTGGTTAATTACATTAATGATAAAGGACAATGATCTTTAAATTTTCTTTCCTTATGGCTACTAAAGGAAATTATTCTTCAAATTGTTGCTTAACATTTGCTAAATATAAATAATAGGCCTAATTCTTTTTATCAAAAAGAAAATTCTCAAGGAATTTTTAAAATTAGTGAGCTTTATCACAATCTCTAAAATCAAGATTATGGTGAAGTTAGTAGCATGTGAAAAAGAATAGTCTTGGAAAGGATTTGAGAGAACTAAAATATTTCTTTAGTGTTATTATTATAATGGAGTGCATATTAATGTTGAATGCAATAGAAAGAAGTTGTCAATGCTATTTGTGACAAAATGATATATAGCTCAAGGATATTTTGCATATGTTGAGAAATTATGTTTACACATGATAGGTTTAACTTTGACATTTCATTAATTTAGAATTTTTTTTTTATTTTGTGAATCAGATTAGAATGATTGGATTTAAAAGAATTTAAGTATTCAAATAGGTAAATTTTTTTAATTGAAGTGGCCTCTGTTATTGGCTATCATTATGTGGTTCCTTTGCAAGTGTCTAAATATAAGTGTTTTCAATCCAAATTTTGCTCATTGAATTAACCTAAACATATGGTGTTAAACTTTGCAAAAAAATTTAAAGACACACTTTCTTGGAAGAGCTAAGATTTCAGTAGCCTAAGTCCAATGTGTTTTATTAGTTCCCATACATAGGCGGATCAAAGTAAGCATTGATGGTGCCCTAAAAAAGTACAACAAGATTTTCAAAGTATGAGCAAGTTAATTTGAAATAAGGATGATGGTTGGATTTATGGTTCTATTAAAAATTTAGGAATATGTAATTCTTTTATAACTATGTTATAAGGTGCTTTTCATAACTTGAAATTAGTAAAGAACATAGAATTGAAACAACTAATTTTAGAATCAAATTCAAAATTTTGGTAGATGCTTTTATAGCTAATGAAATCTCTAACTTGAAATAAATAACTCGTCTTTCTCAATGTAAGAAGATCTTAGACCACTGATAGATAGCATAGTTTGTTTATATTTTTAAGAATGGGAATCAATAGCAGTCTAGCTAGCCTTTTTTGTCCTACATCATGATGTGTGTGTTTTTATTCTAAATTCTTCTCCAAATGCAATGAGTCACTTTTTATTTATTGATGTAATTGGCATGTGTTAAAGTTGTGACCTACAAGCTAATTACATATGATGTATCAAGACATTTTTTGTAAATTTTTTCATTCAATTAATTATTAATAAAAAAATTATCATTCTTTGTTAATCATTTAATTATTATTTATATTTAATAAAGTCTAAAAATCAATATGGCTTATGAAATATGATCATACACATAGATAACAATCATGAAATATATTCCTTGCAAGCCTAAATTTTAAAATGCTTCTAGTTATAAAGTTATTAGGAATAAACATTAATGACTTGAATAAACTAGTACATATAATAGATGCTTAAATGGGAGGATTTTTCATTTCATAAATATCAGTGTGGAAATACTAGTGTATATATGAGGTGTTCATACTAAACTGACCCATTTAAGAATTCTTATATGGATAAGTTGAATTAGAATTTTTATGTTGTAATGGTACAGAGTTGATCATTTGATTTGAGACATCATGAAAATTTTATATATAGTATGTTATAGTTTAATATTATCCTACTATCCTAATTCCTAAGAATCATCCAAAGGAGATTTATTAAGTATAACTTTATCATATATAAAGATTTGTGAATATCAATAAAAACATCATCACTTTTCACAAAGAGAAGAGAATGTCCTATGTTATCTTAAAAATCATGACTTGGAAATCCGTAACCAAATGGGGTAAAATTAAAAAAGGAGTTTTCTAAATTTCACATAATAAGTTATAAATTTCAAATTGGATATATAGTAATTAAATGATTAAAGTTTCAACTAATTAAATTCTTAAATTCAATCAAGATATTGTATAATTAAAGGATAGTATTGCATGGTAATTACAACTAAAAAGTTTTTTCTATTTTAGAATTCATGTTAACTAGTTTATGATATATTGCTAGATGTTAATCGTGAATTTTAAGATTTAAAGTTAATGAAATTAATTATAAATATTAAATGAAAAATGTTTAATTTTATCATGGTCGTTACTAATTTAATAGTAAACCTAAGGGATTACATACATAAGATCATATGCATCCATAATTATTTATTTATAGAGAATTAATTTAATTATGAGATAATTAATAATTTAACTATAAGATAATTGCTGGGAGAAAAGAAATAAAAAATAAATAAATAATTTATTTATTTATTTTATTAAATTAATACTTCCTAGAAATAAATGATAAATAAAGGATTTAATTATTGATTTATTTCATTTGAAAATATTCCATAAATAAATAAATAAATTGTTTATTTGTTTATTAGGCAAATTTTTGAGATGATATTTATATTGATTAGGATTCTTAAAATTCCTAATAGGATTCTAGTAGAAACCTACTTGATAGGTAAGTTATGAAATGACTATTAAAAGATCTAATAAAAGTTGTAAAGAACCCTAAGCATAAAAAATTAGCCATCAATACATGAATACTCATGTGTTAAATTAATCATGAAAAATTATCTCCTCTCTTCCTTTTCACTCTAAAATCATCATTCACCTTTATTAGCATAAATGTGTAATAAAGTAGAAGTCAATTGTATGGACTAACATTAACAAAGACACATTTAGTTCTTTTAATTGAAGTTTCAAAACATATATAACCAGGAGAGAGATAAAAATCATTTTTCCTAATTGTATATCGTGAATTGAATTAATTGCTTTAATGATCTTTAAGAAGAGAAATTCAGATTAATTAAATATTTAAACTTTTATTACATTTGTATGTGATGTAATCTAGAATTTCTAATAGTGTGTCTACCATAAGAGTTGCTCACTATTATAAATTTGCTAAACAACATTGGTTATTTAATGCCTTTGACATTAGTCATTAATTGATGTATATACAAATGATGTTGTATATTCAATGTTTTCAACTTCATTTCTTAGACTAATTTAGAAAATAATAATGATGTTAACTTTTTTTACCAAAAATTGACATGTTAGGTGTTTTGATAATGTTAAATTATTGATATAAGACATCAATTTTTCAACTAACATGAGAAACAAGTTATGACATTAATTTTCAATTTAATAATTGATATGGTTATTTATATCAAATGTCAATTTGTAAATCATTGTTAAAAATTGATATTCTTTTATATCATACATTTCATATGATATGTTAGTTTTTATTCAATAACCGACGTATAATATTCAATATATGATTTTTAAAATAACTAACATTATTGTATTCCCCCTAAAACTTACACCGAAAGTAGTATTCACACAAACTTAATTATAGTCAACAACTATATTATTATATAAGTAATATTATTACAAATAATAGTACTCAAGCGTTATCTTAATGTCTTTATAGTAAAAAATAATATTTTAATACAAGAAAATTCCAACAGCAACAATTTCATATATTTAAAATAGTCCAAACAATTAAAGACATATAATAAATACATGTTGCAAAAAATAGTAGTAATATCTCAATGTTAAAGTGGGCATTTTGCATTTTTTTCCTTTTAAGAAAGGTTCATTTCTAATCTTTTTATGTTTTGTGCCGCCTTTGACAACACCATCCAAAACATTCCTCACATTGATAGGCAACGGTCTCCCCTTAAATACATAGTGTTCCTCTCATTAACAACTAAAGCACTCTAATAACTAAGAATTTCCTTTAACACCATATTTTCTAACTACAATCAAGATATAACAAACATAAGGCAGCTGGGATTATTACAAATGTGAGTTTTTCAATAGAACTCTCAAACATATCAAGAAAAATAAAGCTCTCTTCATTGATCTTACATCCTTTGATTACACTCTTATAAACCTATATCTTCCATTGATTTTGCTAGCAGAGGACCTGTATTATAAGTCTTCGTATTTTTTTCTCTCTTAATGTCGAATCATTAGTTCAATAGAAATAATTTGAGTGACTTTAAGTAAGATGGCCAACACTGCATGTTGGATGTTTGGTAAATTGTCTTTGGAATTAAGATCACTTATTCATTAATAGCCACATATAAGAAGTGGTTTGAATTTTTCATTGTCTTGAAAAGTAATTAAAATGATCACTTTTGTAATGAGTAATATATTCTCATTTATTTTACATTCAACATAACACAACCTTAGACATAAGACACATTTCTTATTAGCAAAATAATAATAATAATAATAATCAAGGACACATTATTTGTACTTTTAACCAATAAGCAAAAAAGAAAAAGAAAGAAACTAGTTGTAGCATAGCCTAAAAGAACTTGAATCGGTAAATTTATATGGAAAAAATTTGTGACAAACTTGTGATAGAATTTACAAAATAAGAATAATTTCCAAGTTTAATTTCCTTTCTAGTATGGATTTTTTTAAAAATGTATTGTATCCAAAAGTGTTGCAATAAAGAATATAGCATTTAAAAAAGAAATAAAACCTTATAGGAGGATGAAGGCTTTAATCATTAGTCATGTTAATATTTAAAGCTGTTGAAATAGGATAAAACTTATAAATCATCTTATTAACTCATAGGCTTTAAAGCACTTGGACTACCATTTTGGTAGTTTGTATAAATATAGGCTGAATTCGACCACCTAAATAAGTCAAATCAACCTATGTATTTTTTTATAATTTTTAAATTTTTATATATATTCATATACTTAATCCATACAAAATTACACTCCTATATTCATCTTCAATTATGTAAGATTATGTTATTAATAATATATAGATAATATTTTTATTTTATGATTTATATTTTATATATAGTATTTTTTAAGGTTATATTTAAATATAAAATATTTTATGATTTATTTATAAATGAATATATGATGTTTTGGAATGATTTTAAAATTTTTTAATATTTAAAAATTTAAAACTTCATAAGAAAATGGTCAGTGGGCCAACTCATTTACTCACTAACCTGCAAAGACCAAACTAAGACCTCCAATATAAAGGCTTATAAAAAATGTAGACAAGCTTAGCTTGACCTATAAAAATGTTGACCTATAATGATAGGCTCACAGACTAGCCTAGCTCATCCATTCAATAACACTACTGACATTGATAATGAAGAGGAATTTAGGAGAAGGGAAAGGGATAATTGTGGATCCCAATACATTGAGGATATGAATGATGAAAAATAGGAAGATTATAAACAATAACTAATTGTAGGAAAGTATAATTGTCAAGCTGAGGTATGGAACAATTGTCCTTATCTAGATTTCATTAATAAACTGTTACTTTACTTATTAATGGAATCAAAAGATAGTGATCCAGATTAGTATTTTCTAGTTCTATTTTTACCCCTTTGTTGATTTAATTTTTCATACTTGATGATATTGTGCAACTTTTGGATTTTGAACTTAAAGAGTTTTCTCTTTTTTTTTTGTCAGTCAAATTTGAATGTGAGTGCATGCTTAATCTAGTGAAAATATTACAAAGGAAAGGGAAAGAGGTTTCATGCCTATACTTATAGCTAGGAAGCAAGACACCATATTAATATTAATTTTTGAACTGAGAAAGTCTACCATCTCCTTGATGGATATGAAAACAATGATCCATCATTAGATGGACATGTTTTAAGCCACATGTATATGTAATTTTGTTATATGGTTATTTTTGCTAAAGATAATTTTGACCTTTACAGAGATCTCTAATTAAGTCATTACTTGTTAAAACTATTTTCTCTTACCAAAACTAAAGTAATGGGATTTTTATATTTGAAGTGTTTTTACATAAGAAATTTTCATCGAAGCATGTACAATGCTTAAGAACTTTTATATTTAGTAGATAATGATTAGTCAAAACATAATGACATTTATATTTTATAAGAGCTACTTGGGCTTGCATCCTATGTATGCCATCATTTATATTTAATTGATTTAGTTATTCATTGAAATGCTTTAGTTATGATATATCTTTGTTGACTTGTTCTCCCCTTCCCTTTTAAGAAGCATGATATTAGATTATAAAAGTGGTAAAAAATTGTCATTCATTTTCGCAAAAGGGAAACTTGACTTTATATAACTTGTCCATTACATTGTTAAATTAGTGACTTATTTGAAGGCTCATGCCGTATATTTTTGCATGCTAAATTAGCTAGCCAATTGGCTTTGGCTTGTTTCTTCCAATTCAAAGTCTATAAAAGTTACATGTGCACTTATTTAGGAACAATATTAATTAATATCCTGAAATGGATCAATACTAACTAAACTAAATTCTCCTTTTTTATGCCTAAGAAGAAATGGAAATAAGTGAATATGATGCATGATATTATAAAATTAAGTAAGAGCAATTGTTTATTGAATGTTACTATCCATTTAGCCTCCTTATAACGTGTTCATTTTGCAACTGAATGTTATTGAAAGCTATTCTTTTATGACTATATTATGGGAAACTTTTCATGGCTTAAAATTAACATGTGAAATAAAATTTAAACTAATCTTAGAGTTAAATTCAACAATTTTGGTAGAGGATTTTACAGTCAATAAATCTCTAACTTGAAATAAATGACTCTTCTTTCTTGATGCAAGAAGCCTTTTTTGTCTTGCGTCTTGTAGTGGGTCTTTTTGTTCTAAATTCTCCTTTTAATGCATTGAGTTACCTTTTGTTTACTAATGTAATTAGAGTGTTTACTACTAAAGTTATTCACTATTATAGATTTGTTAAATGTTAGTTATTTAATGCATTTAATGTTAGTTATAAATCGACATATATACAAGTGATGTTATATATCCAATGTATTCAACATCAGTTCGTAGACTGATGTAGAAAATAACAATTGTATCATTTTTTTTTCAAGAAAATCAACATATTAAGTGCTTGTATGATGTTGAATCTTTGATATAAAACATAGGATTTTCAACCAATGTGAAAAATAATAATAATTGATATAGAAAACAAGTTATGAGATTGGTTCCTAATTTAATACTACTATTGAAAATCAATGTCCTTTTATATCATATATCTCATATAATACATTGATTTTTATTAAATAATTGATATGTAATGCTAAACATATGATATTGGATTTTTAAATTAATCAATGTGTATTGTATTTCCACCCACACCTCATTACAACCAAAGTAATATTCACCTAAACATAATTACAATATGCAATTATATTATTATACAAGTAATATTATTATAGACAATAGTATTGAAACCTCATTTAAATATCTCTATGATAAAAAATAATATCCTAACATAATAAAATACCAAAGGCAACAAATTCATACATCTAAAAAGGTCCAAATAATTGCAAAAACATATAATATGTACTTGTTGGAAAAAATAATAGCGATAACTTTATGCTTATGAAGGTATTTTGTATTTTTTCCTTTTGAGAAAAGTCCATTTCTTATCCTTCTATGTTCTATGACACCTACAATAATATTGTCCAAAACATTCCTTTAATTGATAGATAAAGTTCTCCTCTTAAATACCCAACATTCCTTTAAATTGCATATCATATATATCATCATATTTATTTATTTTTACTTGTAAATGTGGCTAGATAGATTTAACATATATACCTAAATTGGAGGGAAACACACCTATCAATGAGTAACAAGTCTATCTATGCTCGCACTTGAATTAACTAGAAATTTGAAGGCCCATGCCTTATATTTTTGTAGGCTAAATATGTTAGCTTATAGGCTTTGGCTTGTTTTCCATTGCTAGATATGTGACATTTTAACTTAGGGTGTATAATGTTAAATTATCTATGAAAGCTATATGTGCACTAATTTAGCAACGATACAAATTAATATCCTAAAATTAATCAAGGTTTATTAAACCAAATTTTCCCTTTTCATCCCCAAGAAGAAATGCAAATAAATGAATATGAGGCAATGTGATTTGTAGTTATAAAATTATGTAAGAGCAATTATTTACTGAATGTTACTATCCATTTAACCTCATTATGATGTGTTCATTTTGTAATTTTTGTTTTATATTTGAAGAGTGGTTAAAATGTTATCAATTTGTAGGTAAAAGTAGAAAATTAGATATTTTAGGATTAGTGGTTCTTCATTATTTAATTAAGTTACAAAGTAGTAGGAAACTTATTTTAATTCGTGAGGGAAAATATCCATAAAAAATTATTTGTTCAATAATATATAAATCACTTATTTTATTTACTAGATAAAATAAAAATTTATAATATATCATATCTCCTAATCATAGATTCAAATGATGCTTTTAATTTCAATTTATTTATATTGAAACTGAAGCACCCTAAATACAATATAATTAAGCTTTCAAATATCTTTAATACCTTGTAATATGATATATTAGCATAAGTAAGTTCTTGTCATTGGAACTAATCATGTGTATTGCCTAAGCCACTAAAGTAATCCCATTATTTTGTATAATATTTTGTCATCTCGAATCTTTGTATAGAAAGACTACTCATTTATATTATATCTACAATATGAGATTACCTCCATGTGAGGCCTGTGCTTTTGCTATCTTCTGGTTTTGCAAACAACATTCGATCCTTAAACTATCCAAAAAAAAAGAATTTGGCTCTGGAACTAATTGAAGAATGATTAATTATTTTGATCTTGTATCCATTAATCTTCCCTTTTTGTGATTCAATTCCTTTGTAAGGATCATATGCTTATACATGTAAAATTAAACTTCTTTGCTATAACTACCACAAGCCATCACCTACCATAAGTAACCACTATTGTCATTATTTATCACTAGTAACCTCCATCAACCATTATTTACTAACAAAATACACCATCAACCACCTCTAAATAACTATCGTTGATCACTTCTTACTACTAATTGCCATTGTTGATTACTTAATTTTTTATGAGGGCATATTTAGTAATCTAATAATATTTTAAAAATATAGAAATTAATACATAATATTATAACATTCAATATTTTTACATAAACTATATATCACAATTTCACATTCCTAATAATTAAATTTCAAGATTCACATTTTTGGCAATATTAAGACTTTTAGGAATGTGTGATTTTGCAAATCAAATATCATCTAAGTTCTTCTATGCATTGAGTATTTAATAGCTTACATTGAGTTTTATATTTTCTTGGGACAAAAAAATATTTAATTTAATGACTCACAATTCATCAATAATGTCAATTCATATATACATTGAGTCTTATTCAACACATAATAGAATTGATCTCTAGTAAAGGTTCATTTGGTTGGAAGGAAAATAAATTTTTGGAATTCATTTCTAACTTTCTCCTATTTAGACATTTAAAATTTTTATCAATAGAAAATAAATTCTAATTAATCAAAAAATTGTATTATTTTTTAGGAAAATAACTTCTCATTTTAAAAAATAAAATTCATTTTTTTTGTTACTTAGTAAATCTATTTCCAAGCTCAAGCTTTCTGTCTTCTTACCTTATTACACAACTACGATTATGAATAGAATTTATTTTTATTTATTAAATATTTTCATAATAGATGCTCTATTTGTATTTTATAACATATATTTTTATTTATTAAAATTTAGATGCACATTTTTATGCAATATTCACTAAAATATTCTCTTTTTCTTTCTCATGATGGATACTTTATTATATAATATTTCATAATAATTAATTAAACTAATTATGTGAATCTATATATAAGATTTTGTAATATCTTTAATATATATTTTAATACTGGAGACCAATTATCATTGAACTACTGGATATAAAAAATGATAAAAATTTTATGAAAATTTTCTTTTTTTACAAAGTACGTCAAATTATAATAATTTTAAAATAAATAATTTAAATTTACTTTAAATATTTTTAAGTAAATAATTTTGATTTACTTTAAATGGAATTAATTTTCCTTTGTACACCAAACATCAGAAAACATTTTTTCCTTTATACACCAAATAACAAAAAATCAATTCATCTTTCAAAAATATGTTTTTCTTAGGAAAGTATTTTCTAAAAATTTTATTTTTCCCTAAATCAAACGGACTCTAAAATATACAATTTTTGTCATCATTTGACATCTTTGTATAAGAGATAGTTCTAAGGTTTTATATAGTCAGCATATTAACAAAAATGTATATATTATTAAAAGAGAAAAAATAATAAAGATTTTTTATTTTTATTAATAATAAAAGGGTTTTAATTTTTTTTTTAAATGACGTATTAGCAGTGTTACATGAGTAAACAATAGCGTAGGACACAATTACGCTATAACATAATAAAACCAACGTTGTATACTGAGGTTAAGTTTTTATTTTCATATGATAGGTAATAACTCAAAATATAATTCGTTGTAAATTTAAATTAGGTTTCTAAAGTATACCATCAATTTCTCCATTTGATTTCGTTAGGAAATATTCTTGGTTTTTATGTTCACGATTTTATCATTGGTGTATTGCTATTCAATTTTGGTGTTATTATTTAGTTCTAAATTAATTTGATATATAAGATTCAGTTAGCTTGCAACAATTAAGGAGAAAATATTAGAAAACATGTCATTGGAGCAAATAAAAAGAAAGGAAATAGAATATAAGTTATAAAGTAATAAGAGTTAAAAATAGAGAAGGTGGTTAAGTAGTTTAATTAAATTAAAATTTTAACTTATTTAAAATATTTTTATAATGTGAAATATATCATGTCAGAAAAGAATCATGCACGAGTTCTGGAGTAATAACAACTAAAAATATAATATATAAATAAATTAATTAATTTAATTAAAAATTTAATTTATAAAAATATTTTTATAACAAAAATTATTATGTTACATTTATACTATATAATAATGTTAGCATCTAAATTATAAATAATAAAAGTGAAGTAAAATATTTAATTAAAATTAAAAGGAACAATTTAAATTAAAACATAAAAAATAGTTCAAGGAAAAAATAAAAAGACAAGGTGGGGCTTAAGTGGACAAAGAAGCAAAGAATAAGTGACGAAGCTCAGGGTTGTCAAACGAATACACCATATATTATAGATCCATCCGGATCAAACTACGTTCATACGAGCTCTAGTTTATATGAACCGATCCATAAAACTCACGAAAAAAAATGGGCCACTTGGCATTGGTCGGGTTCAGTTTGTGAAAGCCCCAAACCGATTTGTTTTAAAAACACTCATTTGTCAACTCGTTTTCCTTGTTAACCTCCTATAGAAGAATTAGAAGGCAAAAGTTTGAGAACATGGATGCATATTGTATACAATCAAATCAACTCCCATCCTACATAGAAGTGTGCTATTTGGTTTGGTGGTGGTAACTTGGTCAAAATTAGAAAACATTTTATACATATATAGAATGAACAATTCTTGGTCGAGTTGCAAAATTCTTCAAGACTGAATGTAAGTGACATGCCTTCAATTTTACAAGAAAAGTGGATTAACTGAGATGCATGCAAATTAAATTAACAAAACTTGGTTTAATTTTTCAACTTCATAAAGTTTTAATTTTGTTGCAGAGCTCAAAGAAAGAGATAGAGAATTTGTAGCCAATAATCAAAATCCCTACAAGGCATAGCAACAAGAAGCAGCAACATAAACCAAAAAAAAAGAATCGAAGCAATAAAAGAAATCCTTAATCTGTTAGCGAAAACAAAAATGAATCAGATGAAGAAACACAAGTTACAAAACAACAGAGACAGAAATAGAACAGATCTTGCAGGAAGAGAATAACGAAAACTAAGGGATGATTGGATGAAACAAAGTGTACCTATATGATTTCTAATCAGGTTCAGCAGTAGCTTGATGGAATCAATGCAGCATCAACACCGATTCGAGGATGTTTTTCAACCGTAACAGAAACGGTGTGATGGAAGGCAGACAGCAGAAAATGAAAATGGGGAATTGGAGTAGTTTAGAGTTTGTAAATTGCAATTGGGATATTTTTATTTGAATATGTGTTTTGGGATTAAATGGGCAAATTCAAGTTTTTTAGTTGGATCGGGTGTTGGGCTGGTAGCCTAATTGGGTGAGTTAGAATATAAACAAATGAAATTGGGTTAGATTGAGAGAAGGGTTTTTTTTTTTTAAAGAAGGCCGGTCCGTATTCATAGAGTATTGGTCTATCTAGACCGCAATCCACACCAACGGACCATATTTTGGAAAGTGCGATCCACCAAATTTTGTTAGTCAAATCGGTTCGCAAACTTTAATCTATTTTATAATCTTAAGCAGGATGCTAATTATATAAATAGATGGACTAGTCCAAAATGTAACGATACAATTTTAGTTGTCAATATCATATGATTTACTAATCTTTTTTTTCAGTAATTATCAACTTGAAATTTCGTTAGAATATTGTATTTCAGCTAAGGTTTTCAATTTTCAATTTCACAAAAATTATTGCTACTAATAAAATTTATTCTAATTTAAAAAGAGTTAAAAAATTATAATCAAACTAAAAAGGACTAGCTCATAAGATTTAATGTGAAACTGAAATCAGTTGAGGCTGCATCTGGGATCTCAAAATCAACCCAGTCCCCAAAAACATCGTGCAGACGCAATGCAGGTGCTATCTGAATCTCCTTAACTTTGATTTTGACTTTATCCTTGTCGCACTAGCATTTGGGTCGCACCTTTTCACTAATTTACCGTATTACCCTCCCCCAAAAGTAGCCGTCCCAACACCTGCCAGCGGTTTTCCACTTGGTGATGGTCAGAACATATTCCTTCCCCGTCACTCTCAAAAAGAGACCGCCAACCGTCGCTTGCAAAGATACGAGTTATGTTTTGATGATTCTTTGAAAATATAATAATAATAATAAAATATAAGAAATCCCCTAAATATTAGATGCCTTACAAAACTCTCTATATTATATGTATAGATTAATTAACTCTCCAATGTTATATTTCCATCTAAATCTTAATGATCATGCACATTCACTTTTAAATATTTAATTATTCAATATTTTAAATATCTAATTTTACAATTTCAATAAATACTTTCTCAATATGTGCTATAAATACTGATTATAATTGTTTCTTATTTTTTTAACACAAAGCAGTAACTTTTTAACAAAATAAATTGATCATAATTTAAAAAAAATTGATAAGACTAATAATTTATATTACTGTATTTATTATTTAAAAAGCATTTGCCAAAAATTATTAATTGATTTTGTGAGAAGTTTTGATCTGTCGATGATTATTGCAAATGTGTTAAATTGTTCTTTTATTTCACGTACTCATAAACAAGTTTTTATTTTTTTTCCTTTTTAATAATTAATTTTTTCATAAAAAATAAATTATGATAAATATAGAGATATTTTATGATATATATGAATGTTTCTCAATTTTATTTTCTATCTAATTAGACTAATTGTTTAATAATTTTGAATTTTATGTTTATAGGATATTGAATTAATAAATAGTAAAAATATTAAAAAATAAAATTTAATATAATTAATATATAATTTAATTAATAAAAATGTATAATTTAATTAATAAAAATATATAATTTAATTAATAAAATAGAATTATAAAATTATATATATTATAATTATTATATAATATATATTTCATACATGTATGAATATTTCTCAATTTTATTTTCTATCTAATTAGACTAATTTTTTAATAATTTTGAATTTTATGTGTGGGTGTGTGTATATATATATATTTCTCATTTTAATTGGACAAACTTCATCATTTATTTATTAAGTCTTTTTTAATAATGGACAATACACAAAATAGCAATTTTTTCCAGTATTTTTTATCATATATAAAATTTGAAATTTTATACGACATATGAATTTTCATGCAATACAAAATATACGAATTTTAATATTTAATAATTTTTTGTATCTTTCAAGTTGTAACTATGTATATATACGAATTTTATATATAATAAAAATACAAAAATATATTCTCTATTGATAGAAATTATAATGATTTTTCTAGTGTTTTTCAAAATATTAATGAATATAAAAAATTTTGAAGGAGGAGAAATTGTCCTTTATTTAAAAAGACTTAATAGAAGAGTGATAAAAACATACTCAATTAAAATAAGAAAAATAAATATAAATATCAAATTTAAAATTATTAAATAATTAGTTTAATCAAATAGCTAATAAAATCAAAAAATATTCATATATATCATAATTTATCTCTTTCTCATTTATAAAGATAGTGATTATTATATTCCTTAAATTTTATGATTAACACTATTAGTTCCTTTCTTATTTATTATAATTATTCATCCATCTTTTTACTAATAACACCAAAATAAATAATAAAAATAAAAAATATAACTGGCAATTAAGCATGTATTTGATATTGTTTAGGTAAAATTTATCAATTTATTTCAATATTTTTTAGGTATTTTAATATTGCAAGTAAAGAAAGGGATGATAAATTATAATAAATTCAAAAATAAAGAATTAATAGTACTAGTTATAAAACTTAAGAGATATAATAATCACCACTTTTATAAATGAAAAATTAAATATTATATTTACTCTTTATTCTTATAAAAAAAATTAGCAATTAAAAATGGAAAATAATCATGGCTATGTGAAATACTAGAGCATTTTGTCAAACATGCAATAATCATTGATGGACCAAAATTTTGCACAAATTGATTAATAATTATGGGCTAATAATTTTTAAATAATAAATGCCAAATTTGTTATATAAATTATTGGCCTTCCTAAATAAAATTTTTCAAAATTATAATCAATTTTTTAATTAAAAAGTCATTACTTCAGAAGAAATAGCTGAAGGCAACAACCGAAATGGTGAAACCCTAACATTGGAGGAAATCAATAAGCTCCGAAGGAGCATAAAGAAGTTAAAACAAGCAATGATTGGATTGACAAGTGAGTCGAGTAAGATTCAAAAGCATCAAGAGTGGTGCTAAAAGAAGAGACAATTCTCCCATTTGGTAAATCATATCAGAACACCCTGATCTCAAATGATAAGGAAGTTTTCTCAATAGGGAATTGGTAGGCTAAAGATGAAAATATTGATACTAAACTTAATTTAGAGGATACTGAGGGTATCTCTATGATAAAAATAGGAGGTTTCCTAAATTTGGTAATTTTAAAAGCAGATATGGTTATTGGCTTCATAATAGATGGTTATTGGCTTATTATTAGATTCTACAAAATGTAAATGATTAAAGAAAGAGCTAAGTCATAAAGCTTCTTGTACAGTAACTATTCCAGCTACAAACTCAGCTCAATCATAGATAAAGTGGTATAAGTTTGTTTCTTGCTACTCTAAGAGATAGCACCATTGTTAAGCAGAAAATATAACCTAATGTAGATTTGCAATCTTTTCTATCTCCAATCGAATCAACATTAATGTACCCTTGTAATTTTAAGATGCCACCTTGGTAACATAACCATGAATCTTTAGTTCCCTTAAGATACTGAAAGATCCTTTTTTACATACTTCCAATGCGTAGGACCTGGATTTGATAAATAACGAGCTAATAAGCCTACAGTTTGACTAATGTCAGGTTGTATACACAACATAA
The DNA here is from genome assembly GCA_020226215.1 of Sindora glabra. Classification (NCBI taxonomy): domain Eukaryota; kingdom Viridiplantae; phylum Streptophyta; class Magnoliopsida; order Fabales; family Fabaceae; genus Sindora; species Sindora glabra. The sequence goes on from CM035227.1 coordinate 58,927,274, forward strand.
CATACATTAAACATCCAACGGCATTGAGGTAAGGAACCTTTTGCATCTCTTCTTTATCTTTAAACTTTGGCAGATATATGTTTTTACTGATTTTACTATTGTAAGCAATTAGGGTATCCATTGGTTTTGAGTTTTGCATTTTAAAGCATTTAAGAATCTTATAAATATAAAGCTCTTAAGATAATGCTAATAATTTCTTAGACCTATCTCTTTGAATTTTTACTCCAAGAATATAAGCCACTTCTCTTAAATCCTTATTTATAAGGTAAATCATTTAATTGTGTAAACATTACTATAAGGTCAAAACAAAGAAAACAAGAGTGTTATCCCTTGTCCTTTTGTGTGTGAGTTTCTTTGGCTAATGCTTGTAGTGACTATTGCCTACTATTTAGTGTTTTTGGATTATGGCATTTGCTTTAACGACAAGTATTGATAAAATAGTAAAAATATGGTTGGAAGGAACCCACTCAAGCAAATGTATAGTTGAAAATACTAGATAATTAGTGCAAAAGGAAAGACTTTGTAAGAAAAATACAAATATCATTCATACTTGAATAAAGGCCATACATATTACTTGAATAAAGACTTTTTTAATTAATATGGATTTGAGATGAAGTGACTCAAAGAAAACAAAAACAAGTACTTGGTGTCTGGTACAGTTAATTTAAAAAGGATTAAATGTAGTCAAACTATATATCAACAAGTCTTAAAGCATCACAAGCATGCCTAAATGATTTATAAATCATTTAGCATATGATGACTTATAAGTTATCATTAGGTTGATATTCAAGATAGATTATGAATAGAATAAGGATTGAGGAAGAAAATCCCCTATGTACACTTAACTATTACAAAAGTGAGATGAACTGAATTGAATGTTTGAGGTCACATAACCTACTTGCAAATATTTCTTCTGTAAAATATTATGATCTTAAAAGTATTTTTTTAATGTTTACTATTGGCAATATTAAGTATATCTTGTGCGAGGGGGAGTTTGTAGGAATTCCTTTAAACATTAGTGTCAAACGCACAAGTACAACTTATTACTAAGTCCATCTAGTGCTAGTAAAAGCTATTGGATTTATGTGAACATTTGTATACATATAAATCCAATAAATGCACAAGAATGACTTAACGAGCTTGACACATTAGTAAATTAAGTAAAGACAAGCTTAATAAAGCTCAACTTATCTTAAAAATAAGCTCAAACTAATTTAAGTAAGCTTGGATTAGTTGAAGTTAGCTTATAAGAGCTCATGACTAGCTCATCCCAACTTAAACCAGCTAGACCTAACTAAATGAATAACACTTAGCTAAGGTAGAGTGGCACTAGTAGAGGTACCTAGGTGGACTAGATAATATGTCACAAATGTGTAACACATCATCACCATGTGGATCAATAGAAGGATAGCATGTATCATCATTAGATTGTCAATAAGTGTTATAATTAGAATATTAACAAAATGAAAGGTAGTTATTAGCTATCAAAAATTGTTTCTTTTCATTGAACTCATATGTTTTTTCAAAAGGTTGCAACCTTTTATGAGGAGACATTTCCTTTCAATAAAACAATATGTCTCTTCTAATAATTGTAACCATTTGTGAGAAGACATTTAGTAACTTATAAATAGGCCATGTGTGTGGCAATTAGTGAAATGCAGAATTGAAAAGTAAAACACTTCTAAAATTCATGCCCCTTTTCCATCAAAGATTTAGTTGTGATTTATATAAGATTTTGCAAGAAAGGTAGTGAACAAGCGCTTATTTTCATTCTAATAGAAGTTGATTACAAGTTTGGCTGTTAGTGATTGATTGTGTTCTTTCTTCCATTACATTTAAAGGTTGCATAATTAATTCTATGAAGGATAAGTAAGTATCCTTGATCTTGTGATTGTTTATGAAATTAATAAGAATTCCTTTCTATTCCCCTATTCCAAATGCAAAATACAAGAATCTTAAAAAAGATATGTGACATTATTGAAATGAAGTAATGCCAATTTATTTGGGGGGAAATGGGAAATAATAAGAAAGCTTATTGGATTTCTTGGAACACTATGTGTCTTCCCAGAGACAATGGAAGACTCAGTTTTAAATACCTAAAAGACATGAATAATGCTTTACTGAAGAAACTTGGCTAGAACTTATTATCAAACCATAAAGTTTATAGGTTTAGGTCGTCAAAGGTAAATATCAATCTCATATTGAACTAAATAAGCCTTTAATAGTAAAGAATAATGCTTCATAATTTTGGAAAAAAATTGGAAAGATTTGGCACCATCTCTCTACTTAAACTAGATGAGAGATAGAAGATGGAAAACGTACGCTATTCTGGACATCAAACTAGATAGAAGGAATGGGCCCCTTTATAAACATGGCAAATAGCCTGATTCTAGAGGAAGAACTCGTTAAACCAGTCTCTGAATTCATGAGGATTAACAAATATTGGGATTAAAGCAAATTACAAATTTTTTTTGCCACCTAACATTATAGAAAGCATACAAACTATACTTCCTCCCTATGATGTCAATTGTAACGATTGCATTGTCTAGATAGAAGAACACAACAGCCAGTTCTTAGTTAGATCTACTTATTATTTGATTGCAAAGTAGGATCCCTTGACCCTTACCAAATTATGGTAGTCAATATGGAAATGGAAATGTCTAAATTGAATTTGTATTTTTGTTTGGTAGGCAGTTCACAAGTGACATCCAACTAACAAAATTCAAGCTAGATGGGCTAAAAATAATCCTATTTGTTAGCGGTGTGGATTATAAAATGAATTAACTTTACATGTTTTAAAGGATTGCTTGTTAACCTCCTAACCATAAAACATATTACTACCTCAGGTTTCTAAATAGCAATTCTTTTCAAGCAATCTCATAACTTAGCTTTACTACAACTTAACCCTAAGTAGTGATAAATTTTTAGGTAAAAATTGGAACATCACATTTAGTGTGACTTGTTGGTTACTCTAGATTTGGAGAAATAAGAAGTTATTTGAAGTTGATGTCTAACTACCAGATCATCTAGCTATTGTGATTTCAAAGTGGACAAAGAGCATATTGAATGCCTTAGTTGAACAATACGCAGTGGTTCCAGTGGTACAATATAGGAGTATAAATGTCATATGGCAACCCCTAAAGGAGCATTAGATCAAACTTAACACTATTGGATGTTATAAGAAAGAACTTGGAAGAGTTGGATGTGGAGGACTACTACAAGGGCTAGATGGACAATGGTTAGGCAGTTTCATATTCAATAGTGGAAATTGTCACTCATTTCTCACTGAATTGTAAGGAATTCTTATAGATTTGGAATTTGCTTAGAGTAAAGGCTACAGGAAAGTTGTAGTAGAATTAGATTCCTTGTCTATCATAAATATCCTTACCAAAAACAAATATCATCATAAACATCAATTGTATCTAATAAAAAAGATTCAAGAAATGGAGCTATATTTTGTCCACCAATTTAGAAAAAGCAACCAATGTGTAGACTATTTGGCCAAATACAATCTTAAATTTGATCTTGGATTTCATGACATTGGTTATATACCTATAGATCCTAGTATGCTTCTCCTTGTTGATAATATTAGGTCTCCAATACTAAGAATTGTTTTAATCTATTTTTATTTCTTTCTTGGGATAATGCCCTAATTTGTAATAAAAAAGAGTCATTACTTTAAGTTAAAGAGAATAATAAAGAATTATGATCAATATTTATAGCATACATTAGGAAGGAATTTATTGAAACTATAAAAATATGGAGATTAAATATTTGAAGGCAAATGTGCATTACTATTAAAATTTGGATAAAAACTTATGTGGTGAGTTAATTGCTCCATATATAATTTTAGGGAGTTTATTGTATGCTTTTAAAGTTTAGATAATTCTTCACACATTAGTCTAAGTATAGGGAAGTATTGTATATTTTAATAAAAAAATGCTAATAAATGATTTATGAATTTTTATTAAAAATTATAATTTTTTAATGAATGTTTAGCTTTTGTATAAATTAAAATTTTTTAAAACTACTTTGATTACAACTTTAAATTATAAAATTGTATTTATTATGTATTTATAGCAAGTACAATTTGTAAATATTTGTAATTTTTTAAAAATAAAATTTAATATAAAAAATGATAAAATTTATGACGTTTGTGTTAAAATTTTGTGAAAATTCTTGACCTTTCTTACAAGTGAGAGAATTGCATGCAAAACTCAAAGATTTTGAGTCCCACAATAACAAAAGAGTTATACATAAATATATAAAAAATTGCCCTAGCTATTGAAAATGACATATAAAATTTTCAATAGATTATGTTTTATAAATTTTCTTCATCATTTTATATTTAATGAATATTTTTAATTTATGTTGAAAATTTAATATTCTATTTCCAGTGGTTAAGTTAGACAAATATAATCATGGGAAGCATAATTAATTAATGAATTGCGTGAATTTGAAAAAATTTTAAAAGGCTAAATGTATAAAATATAAAAACTTTATCCAAAGAATAAGAGGAAGAATAATTGTACAAGGAGACCAATTTTATAAGAAGTAATATGTTTTTATTATTATATCTTTGTCAAAATTTTGATTTTATTTTAATTTATTTACTTTAAAATTTAAACAAATACAATTTACTGTGAAAACAATCAATTTTTGGTCAATCTCTTCGCATTGGATTTTTTAAAGTTTGGTATTAGGAGGTCTTTTAATCCACAAAAAATTATATGAAATGTATAAATTATTGAAAAATAGAAGATAAGTGAATTATTTAATTAATCACTAATTAATAAAATGAAAGAAGTAGAACTTCTTAAAAAATTTTATTTCTCATGAAATAAAAGAAATTGCTTACTTACTATTCCTTAAATAGGAGAAATTCTTAGGTACACATCAAGTATTACATAAAATTAATTTAAAATAATTTTTAATACTGAATTATTTATGAATTTTGATCTAGCATAGTAATTATAGTTATTTGTTACCTTTAACAATCCAAATAAATGGGCTTGCATTTTCATAGGTTCTCTATTGATATCAATTTATTATGAATCATTCTTTTGACCTTTGATTAGTTTAAGACTCATAAAAATACAGGGCCTAATCATTCGGATAACGAATGCAACAATTGTAATTACAATTGTTACATTGAATCAAAGATAAGTTTATTTATTGTATTTAAAAATAATTTTTTATTTTTATGTTTCTAAAAATAAATGTGCATGTTTCATAAATTATTTTTATATTTTTTAAAAAACTACAATCCTAAATATGTAATTTAAAAATAAAAAATAAAAATAACTTTTAGATATTTTCTAATCTTGTTCTTATATTCATGATATTAATTTTATAATTGAATGAAATATTTTTTATTTATTCATTCAATACTATTTATTTTTATTTTCTTCAAATATAAAAATAATTTTTACAAATAAAAAATATTGCTTAGGAATAATTTCTAAGTATAAAATATATTTGAACAAATCTTAGGTTTTCGAAACCAAACCAATCCTAAGACATAAATAAGCCTTTAAGTATGTCTATGAACGTATCATTTCGACCAAAGTAATGCTATGGAGATTTCCACTTCTTAAGGTGATGTTTAGTTTGTGAAATCAAACATTATCAAGAATTTTAATATTTTTAAAAATGTAATTTTTAAGAAATTAATTCATAGGAATATGATATTTGCATGTTTGGTTCAATTAGAAATATTCCTAAAAATATCATAATATTATATTTTAATTATTTTTAATATTTTTAAAAATATTATTTAATTATAAAAAATATTTCCATTAATTAAAAATTAAGTTAGCAATAGTATGTGGTGACCAACAATGGTCATTGATGATAGGTAATGGTGGTGTTGTGTAATAGTTAATAGTGAACACTAATAATAAATGATGCTAACAGTGGTAACAAATGATGATTGATGGCTAGTAATGGTGATTGAAAATGGATGGTAATTAACGATAACCACCAATAATAGATAGTGGTTAGTAGTAATTATTAATAATATGTAGTGGTTGATGGTAGTTACTAGTAATAGGCGGTGGTTAGCGATTGTTATTAATGATAGGTAGTGGTGAATGGTAGTAAATTATGGCGAGTGATGGTGAATAATAATTGCTAGTGGTAGGTAGTGACTGATAATGGTTATTAATAATAAGAAATGATCAATAGTGGTCACTGGCAATAGATAATAATGGACAGTGGTTATTAGTGAGGGATAGTAGTTATTAGCAATAGGTCGAAGTAAATAATGGTGATTGACGATAGGTAATAGTTGACAAAGGTCCTAAAAATGGGTGATAGCTAATAGTGATCACTAATAATAGATGGTAGTGGGGATAGTCATTGACAATATATAATGAGAAGTAATGGTTGATCGTAGTGAATGATGGGATGGACAAAATAATCTTTTTATATTAATTAAACATTCTTATGACATAAAAATATAAGATACCTATCTCCCTGTGGAAATATTTTAGATGAGTATTAGGCTAAAAATATTCTCAAGATTGTAAATATTTACAAAAATATTTTTTTCTAAAATTTGAACCAAACATAAAAATTTTACATTGCTTTAAAAATAGTATTGGGAATGTAAAAAAGATTCTATAAACCAAGTACCGTCTAAAAAGTTGAATCTTTCGCCATTAGATTCCCTTTTTCAAATATCAAAATAAGTAAATTAAAATTAAAAATATAATTTTCAATGTATTAAATACAATCTAAGGATAGAAACATGCAACTTTTAAAAGGTGAAACTCTTCGTAGCATTATCCTTTTTATTAGCTCCCTTGTAAATTTCTTATTATTGCTATTAATTATTTCTTTTCCTTTGCACCTACCTATGACTTAAATTCAAACTAGTCTAATGTTTTAGCTAGAAATCAATATGGAGTTATGCTTTTGGATAGTGGCAAAACTGGGACCTGGAAGTTAATGGAGCACCAAAATATATAATTAAAAAATAATAATTATTATATATTATTTTAATTAATCTTACCAAATTTCAATATTTGAATAAAGTAGTGGGGACATTTTAAATTATATATATAATAGTATGTAAGATTTTAAGAAGTTCAGTAAGGGTAGATGCTCATGTTAAACTATATGTGGCTCCACTATTGCCTTTGGATGTAATTGAAAATAGTCTTTGTAAAAAATTTAATTGATCACTAAAAAATAATTAGCATGTGAAAGTTGATTAATTAATGGTAATTATATGCAAAATTGATAGATTATCAATGATTAACATTAAAAAATTAAGAAGTAACAAAAAATATCACTTTCAATTTTAAGTAGTTAAATTTTACTTCCTTTAATTTTAAAAACTTAAATATTACCCACTTAAAATACTTAAAACTTAGAATTAATATTAATTATAGACTCAATTTTTATTTTATCAAATTAAATATTTTTAATAAACTTTTTAAACAAGAATCATAGTATTATAATGTGTGGGTTTATCTTATTATTTTTTCATATATTATTTCTTTATTATGTAATTAAGAAAAATTATATTAGATATATATACACTTTTAATTAAATGTTTAAAAATGAGTAGCAAAAAATGTCAAAAAAATGATGAGATAGACCAATATTTCTATAATTTTGTGATTCATATTTAAAATGTTCATTAAAAAATCACATAATTCGATAAAATGAAAAAAAAAATAAGTCTATGATAGGTAATAGTTTCAAGTTTTGAGTAATTTATATAGGTAATAATTTTAAGTTGGAAGAAGTATTAATATTCTTTAATCATTACATTTAGGAAGGATTGAACATTAAACATTTTGTAATAAAAGATTTCCTTATCCTCTAAACAAGTTTAAAGTTTGAAAAAAAAAGATGAAATAAGTAAATAAAGTAGAATTTCATTTATTATTATTATTATTATTATTATTATTATTATTATTTTCTTTATCAATTGTATCATTTGTTTTCTCTTTTTCATCACCATGAAATTGCTTCATCATTCATGCCTTATTATAACTAAATACAATTATGAGTTTCTGATAAAAAAAATATGAAACTTATCTAATTAGTTTCATTATACTCTCTGAAATGAATGTATCAACAATTAATTTTTTTTTAATAAAAAATATGAAACTTGTCCATTGATTTTATTTGATTCCCTAAATTGAATGTATTAGTAATTTTTTTTAATAAAATTAGATGTGGATAAGATCATGTTCATACTCATGAAAGTGAAAAAGGACAAATTAACTACCACAATTATGGTAGTTATAAGAATTGTAGCAATAATCATAATATTATTTCTCATTACCAAAAGTGGGAGAATAACAAAGAGAAAAAAGCTAAATGATAAGAACATAGAAGGTTTAGAAAGTACACGTTACCAAAGTGGGATAAAAGGACATTAGTTACATATCTATCGTATGCGTAAACATCTTGCAAAACTTTATCAACCCCCACTCTAAAGAAAAAAAAGAAGGCTAATTTTGTTGATGAGAACAATATTCTCAGCCATTATTCTTACAATATAGCATATTTCAATGTAGCAAATTTCTTTGTATATTCTAAATAAAAAATTGATAATTTCATTAGTAATGATAATGGCTATATTCACTTTCTATAAAATTAATATTGGATATTTGTCTTTTATGAATAGTTTAGCAATGTACACCATTCTTAAAAATAAAAAACAATTATCCTAATTAATGATTAGTAAAAATTATGTTAATATAATATCAAGTAGTACAAAGATAATTTAAGGCTATTGAAGAACTAATATAATTTTATCAAGAGAAATATAATACTTATAGATACACTATTATCAATTAAGCCTTATAGATATTAAGTTTTAAAGATAGAGAATGAAATAGATATTACATTGAGATAATAAGTTATTGAGTAATTTTTTCATACATATTATATATATATACAAAGCTAATTGAAAGTAATGCGAATTAGAAATTCATTGATCAAAATGTTTTCATTATTTTGTATGATCAAGTAGGTCATCCTAGCTTAATAATAATACAAAAGATGACTAAAAATTTACAAAAATGTTCATTGAAGAATTGGAAGGTTTTTCAATCCAATAATTTTTCTTATGCTACTTATTCTTAAGAAAATTTAATTAAAGGCTATTAAAGCCATTGCTAACTAAAGTTATGACTAAATTCTTAATATTTTTACAATGAATACAAGGTGATATATGTTAATCTATTTATTCACTATATAGTCTATTTGAATATTTTATGATTTTGATTTATTCTTTAACAAAATAGTTACATGAATTTACTGTCAATCCATAACCTAGTGTCTATGAGATTATTTATTCAAATAATCTAACTTTGGGCATAATTTTCTAATTATATAATTCAGATAATATGTCTTGATAATGATAATGAATTTATATCTAAAGTCTTCATTGATTATTATATATCAATTAGAATAATTGTTGAACATATTGAAGTATGTTTATATGAAAATTAATTGAGCTATAATATTTTTCATTCCAAAATTATTAGTTGTATCATTATTTAAGAGAATATGATTTCCTTTATCATTTTGAAAGACATGCAACTTTACATGTTGTAGTAATTAGAGGCATTAAGCTAAGAAATTACAATTCTACTTTATAATTAGTTTTGATCAAGAGTTGAAAAGTTTTACATATGGAAAATTTTGAATGTGTGATATACTTTTTTTCCATCACAATGAGCATAAATAATCCTGACAAATGACTAAAGATATAATTTAATTGAAAATATAAGTTCACATGTGAAACTATATTCCTATGATTAAGGAGAGAAAATATGCAGTTATAAAAGTAATTTAACATACAATCATCTTGATCTTCATACAAAACTATATGAATTAGAAGTTCATAATATGATTAATTTATAAACTATAGAAAATTACTAGATATATTACTGACTAAAAGAGAATAAATAAATATTATATATCAATTGTAAATGTTTCTATTTAGATTAATGCTTAAGTATTGTAACCTATTCTTTAATAATAATTAATTTTTGAATAAGCATGAATCATGGTTGTTGGTTCTAAATACAAATATCCTAAAATAAGGAATAAGCAAGGGGATAAAATAACCTTAATAAGGAACCAGATATTTTTAAAGAGATTTGAGACATAACAACATACTTTTGAAGGAAGTTTAAGCACTTGAAACTTGTGGAAATAAAAAGATCTTAATTGATTATGTTTCTAATGAGAAAAATGAAATCAAAAGAAAAATATTTATCAATAACATTTACTTTTATTACAATACTCAAAATTATGAAAAATAATAATTAGTGAGGATCTTGAATTTATAAAATAATGATTATTGGCAAAAAAAAAAAGAAAAAAGATGCAATTCAAATAGAAATGTAAAGTTTAAATTTACTTGCAAAGTAAAGAAACACTTAAAAGATATTAAGCTAATGAAAGACTTTGAAGATGTGAAGTTAATAAAGTACAAATATATAATTGTGTCAAGAAAATAAAAAATTGAAATTGCAAAGAAAAAGTATGATTTGTATATAAGGATTTTTACAAATAGTGTCATTTGTAATGAGAAATATATATTTACATATGGAAGATATAGTTTTTTTTTTCCAATAATCAAAACTTGATATGCACCTGATGAATTTAGTTATATCACATTACATATGTGATAATTGACAATGATATTATGTGAAAATTCCTAAAGTTTCAAATACTTAGAGCATGAGATTTGATTTTTTTTTTCAAAAACATATATAATTAAATTACAAAGATCATTGTATATATTAAAATAATTTAGATGAATGTGGTGCAATCATCTTAATGAATATTTGTTGGAAGAAGTATACAAAAATCCGTTATGTTTTTATCAAAAAATATGAAAGTGATTTCAATATAATTATTACATATATTAATTATTTGAATATAATTGAAACTCATAAAGAGTTTCCAAAGGTAATAGAGTATTTGAAAAAAAGAGTTTAAGATGAAAGATTTTGAAAAATTAAATTTTTCTCTTGACTTGCAGATCAAGCAATGATGAAACATTTCTTCATTAATCAAAATGGAATGATCCTAAAATATCTTTATAAGAATAAATCACATTTATTCAGTGTTTCAATTATTGTTCAATCACTTTATACTAATAAAAATCCACTTTGAACTCTAAAGAATAATAAAAAATTTCTTGTTGTTGAAGTACCATATCCTAGTACAATTAATGTATTAATATATCTTGTTAATAATACATGACTTGACATATCTTTTCTATAAGCCTATTACCAAGATATGGTTCTTTTTAATTAGAAAATATTGGAACAAAACTAAATATACATTTTGGTATCTTTATAAAATATTTATATGAATTTTGAGTTATAACTATCTAGTTATGTAGATGTAATAACCCAATAGAGTAAGAAAATTTAAGAAAAAATTTTGACTAGAAATCACCTTTATAGAAACTTGATAATGTAATTAGATAAAGCTCAAGTAAACCATAATAATACAAAAATTTACCTAGCAGAATTTTTTTTTGTAGAAATTATATTAAGCATTAGTATGGGTTAAAATATCATAAAAGGCCCAATATTGAGTTTGGAAAAACTATATGAAGGCCTAATAGAAAATTAATGGCCTCGACAGTCCAAAATTGGCCCGGATAGTTCAAAAATTTAAAGATTAGGCCTAAAATTGAAATAAGTCATTTTGGCTTAGTTAAATTGACTTGGCCTAACTTTTCTAAGCCCATATATAATTTTTAGAATAAAAAAATGAGGTCTAACAAGAGCCAATCTTACAAGAGAAGCTTATGATATTTTGGTAAAAGGTGAAAAATTAAGGACATTTATCAGTAATTATTTTTAGGCATTTATTTGGTTGAATTTTATTGGATTTAAGAAGAAAATCTTTTGATTTTAGGCTAACAAAACTATGCCTATATGCTACTCCATCATTAAAATTTATTTATAAAAAAATAAAAAGGAAAAATAAAATGGCTTATGAGGGAAATTTTAGGACTCATAAGTATAAGGATTTAGGATCAAAATTTCACACTTTTTAGCTCCTCTTTCTAGCCAAAGCCATGACTCCCTGAGGTTCTTTTTAGTAGAGCTTTCAACTTCTAATATTCTCCAATAGACTTTTTAAGAAATTTCATCTAATACTTACAAGTGAGGTTGTTCTTTACTATTGTAAATGGACTTTTAAGAAGTTAAAGACTCAAGAGGTCAAGATGAATGGAAACTATCCTTATTCTATTGAGTTTTCTCATGAAAAATGGAAAGGCTTAACGATATTTATCATTGTAGATGTACACTAAGTTATGATGTTGAATGGTTTGATTTTGATACATCTACACTAAGTTATGATGTTGAATGGTTTGATTTTGATATTGTATAAATGTTAATATAAGTATATGATGTTGATATTCCAATGACAAAATAAGTAGGAAATGATTCATTAAGTTTTAGAAATAGCCATAAGAAAATGTAGAAATAAAATTCTATTAAGAAATTTCAATTATATGTTTTTGTTTCTCTTTGAAATCAAGGGTTAGAAGTTGTTTAAATTTCAATTTTTTGTATAGTCATGTTACAAATAGTGTTAGGATAGGTGTGAAAAAACATAAGAATTTTAAAAAATTTTAAAATTATAAAAAGTGTAATGAATGAACTTTGATTACAATAGCTTAAAATAGGTACAGTTTAGTGTTGTTTGTGCCATAAATTGATTGAGAAAAATTAAAGTAGTTAATATTATTTTATTATTAATATGTTAGTAACCTTGCATAAAAATTTGATAGCAATTAAATTTTATTTAGATGCCAAAAAGACCATTTTTCTATAGTAACTCCAAAACTGCCTAGAATTGACAAATTTGAGTTTTTGGTTTAGTATAAACAATAATCACATAAAATTTTTGTGAAATTATTAATGTTTTTCATCATTTAACATGTTAGAGATGTTGTATTAAAATTTAATAATGATTAGAAGTAGTTTGGATATTATAAAGAGGCTTGTATTATAATTGCTCTTGTGTTGTCCTATTTTGAGTTCTATAGGTTTTAGATTGAGAGAACAATACCCAAGTATGACTAAATTATAAGAAAATTTATGTTTGATGATGTGTTACAAGCATTAGATAAAATTTTAGTAAAAATTTAAATTGGTTTGGTGCGTTCAAACTATGGAAATATTCCATATTACACAGCAAATGGAATTCTGATTATTCTTGTGTTGTCCTATTTTAATTTCTATGGTTTTAATATTGAGTGACTAGTAACCAAGAATGATTAAATTGTAAGAAAATTTATGTTTGATATATATTAATGTGGTAAGAGCATTAGATAAAATTTTAGTAGAAATTTGAATTAGTTTAGCAGCTTATAAAAGCACAAAACCATGGAAATCTTCTATGTTACACAACAAGTGAAATTTGGATTATTCGTGTTAAGAAATGTTTAAGATATTGAAATGTATGAAGGAATCGATGATCTTTAGACCATAATGATTAGCTATTTAGAAGAGTTAAGTATTATCATTGTCTTGAATGGAAAGGTTATGTATTAATCTTAGATATATTGTCATGAGATGATGAAATGTGAATGCATATGAGATAGCAAAATTTTATGTTATAGTTGGTATTCTAACTAAGCCTAGTATATTTGAAATGAGTAAGTGATGTTATGGCTGGCATATTGATATTTCTCATCTTGAATCTGATTTGGGGGGAAGTTTTACATTCTTCACAGGGAAGGAGACGAGCGGTAAGGATTGGAAGGATAAGATTAAAAGCCTCGTGTTTAGAGTGGTGGGAGATAAGGTTAGATCAAAGATATAAGAAAAAACTTATATGCCAACTATTACCATTCTTTATAGTAATCTTTGCAAACATTATGTAGAGATGTTATGATAGATATAATAGAGTTTAAATTAGATTATCATTTATTTTACATTATTATATGTGGCCTTGATCTATTATGGTGAAGACTTTTTGGGAAAAGGAAAAGAATAGCTATTCATTAAATATTTTAATACTTATACTTTTTTTGTTGGATTTTTATTTACAGATATGAAGCATGGATCCTATAAAGATAACTAACACCTGTGCAACATCCTTCCTCTTGTCTTTGGAAACCTTCCATATAATATCTTATGGTGTCCTAATTAGGAATCTTATCCTTTGATAGTATTTATATATAAAGTTATGTTTCAAAAAAAATTATGTACTCTTATATAAATATTATTGGCATAATATATGTAAATTATAATTTGAATTTCCTTATGTGTACACAAATAAAGATTATTTTCCTTAGATATATATTTATATTCTTAATAGAGTTAAGAAAGTAAGTGAGTTAGAAAGATTTTAAAGGCTTGTAAAGATAATTAGTTAGCATATTAATATTAGATTACGGTGATCACAATACTTGAGAATCAAGTCATGATAACAAATACAGAATATTTGATATGTACAAAGTTTGATTTTATATTATTATTTATTCATATTTGATAGTGCATCTGTATCATGCTTTTTTATAAGATAAATTATAATTGCAATTTCTTTAACATATATGAAATAAGTCATGAATCAATTCCTTGATTATATCTTATAGATATATGATGTGAATTTCAAGAGAAAAATTTCAATAAATTCATATAAATGCAAAAGCTATATTGGAGGGATAATGCATTAAAGAAGATAACATTTTCTTATGTTTAGAAATGGATTCTAATAATTGATCATGAGAACAAGCTGTTAGGAATTCGGATTATTACATACAGCGGAATTTAAAAAATTTTGATCCAAATTCTACCTAGGATCCATGCAAAAAGCATAAATAAATTATTAGGGTTTTACTTATTAGGCACTTGTGTTTCTACTAATCAAAACTTGAGAGCGAATGAATCAAATACTGGCTGGAAGGTACAGCGTCTCCACGGTATCCACACGGAGTGAACAACGACCTCTCGCCCTCCAAGAATCTGCTAGGATGTGTTTCTCTCTCTAGGAATTAGGATTTTGATGTTTTCTGAGTGATTTAGGGTTTGTATGGAAGCTTTGAGCGTGTTGTAAAAGTGCTGCCCTCAAGTCCTTTTTTATAAAACTTAGGCAAGCCACAATCCTAGTCCTACTAGGATAATGCTTCTAAAATCCTAATCACACTTAACAACTCATTTTATCCTTATCCTAGAAATAATAAGGAGAGATATGACTTATCTATTAATTATCTAATATTAGATAATATTATCTCATAATATAAATATCTTAATATTAGATAATTGTATATAGTTATTAAATATCAAAATAATATTATCTCATAATATATTTATCTAATATCTAATAACATAATTATTTGATATTACTTTAATATCAAATAATATTACATAATATTATATATATATATTAAGTGAATAACACATTATTATTCTTAATAATAATATATATGCATGAAAATAAGTCAAATTAATTAGATATTAATATAATTAAAGTCTAATTAATTATTGTCTTATTCTTACTCCTTTTATGTGACCCTGTAGGTTCTTACTATGTTGACAATGATTCATTATTGAGTCATAAATAGTAAGCGATATCTAGTAATACATTACTGCCACTCAAGTAGTAAGAATGCCTGTGATTCGACATCCACCTAATACATGATCAATGTTTTGCATCATAACCCTTTTGTAATAATATCCAAATTGAACTGGAGGCATGGAATATGTCATCCTCGTCAATGTTCAATTTATATTTTTTGATACTGAGTAGACTTAAAATAAATGATTAATATCACATATTAATCCAATTGAGTATGGCCATGCATTTCTAAGTTTCACTCAATCAAGGGGCCTAAGCATATTATCTTTTATACAAGAGTAAAAAAATCCTATCTACATCACTCACTTTCCTCTGCACGATTTATAACACACCCAATCAATGCCCTATTCGTTATCCTGATTAAAGGTGACATAGGATAATATTAAAGTGAGTAATTCCTCATATAGGAAATCGTAGTGACTTCAGATCAAAGGTTTATGTGTATTTATGATCATATGAGAATAACTTATGACACGTCTATCCATGTAATATTCTCATAGTGGGTTAGTCCAATACATTATTCACTAATAATGTACTCATGTATTGACTTGATATCACATATCCATGATTCGTAATTATCAGTCATTATACATGCTAGTCTCGATGTATTATTACTATCATTTTCGTAATAATACTTGACTAGGAAAATTTTAGGAATAGCGAAGCTATTCTAAGGATAATTATTATATTAAGTTATAAATTATGCATAAAATTATAAAAATAAGATATAATAATTAATTACCTAAAATAAAACATAATACATTATGTATTATTTCAATCATCTATATGATTGGTTCCTAAGACACACACCAACAATCTCCTACTTGGACTAGAGCCAATCACTCATGTATCTAATACCAAGTGACATGGTATGACCATCATGCTTTTTCTTCGCTAAAGGCTTTGTCAGTGGATCGGCAATATTATCATCAGTTAGTACTTTGCATATCTTCATATCTCCTCTATCGATGATTTCTCGAATGAGATGGAAGTGCCTAAGTATATGTTTGGATCACTAGTGAGATCTAGGTTCCTTGACTTATGCAATGGCTCTATTGTTGTCACAATAGAGATCCACTGGGTTTGCAATGCTAGGAACAACGTCAAGTTCAATAATGAACTTTTTTATCCAGATAGCCTCTTTTGACGCATCAGAGGCGGCAATATACTCAGCCTCTGTAGTAGGGTCGGCCACTGTTTCTTACTTTGAACTCTTCCAGCACATAGCACCACCATTTAGGCTAAACACATAACCTGACTGCGATATAAAGTTATCCTTGTCAGATTAGAAACTGGTATCAGTGTAATCTTTTACAACAAGTTCTTCCTCTCCTCCATATATTAAGAATGAATCTTTAGTTCTTCTTAAGTACTTAAGGATATTCTTAACGGCACTCCAGTGAGGTTCACCTGGATTTGACTAGTACCTGCTCGTCATGCTTAAAGCATACGAGACATCAAGACGAGTACATATCATGGCATATATGATAGATCTAATTGCTGATACATATGGCATCTTATTCATGCGGTCCTTCTCATCTTGTGTTGAAGGACACTGAGCTTTGGATAAATTTCTGCCATGCGACATAGGCAAAAATCCTTTTTTTGATTCTTGCATGTTAAACCGTTTTAACACTTTATCTATGTATGTACTCTAACTTAGGCCAAGCAATTTTCTTGATCTATCTCTATAGATCTTAATACTTAGTATATAGGCAGCTTCACCTAAGTCTTTCATCAAGAAATAATTCCCTAACCAAGTTTTTACTGTTTGCAGTGTAGGGATATCATTTCCGATGAGTAGTATCTCATCCACATATAATACGAGAAAAATAATTGTGCTCCCACTAACCCTTTTGTAAATATAAGATTCATCTTCATTTTTGATGAAACAAAATTCTTTGATTGCCTTATCAAAACAAAGATTCCAACTCCATGAAACTTGCTTTAATCCATAAATGGATCGTTGTAGCTTACATACCTTTCCAGCAGTTTCAGGAATGACAAAACCTTTGGGTTGTGTCATGTACACATCCTTGAGGAACTTTCCATTAAGAAAAGCAGTTTTGACATCCATCTGCCAAATTTCGTAATCATAAAAAGCTGCAATAGCAAGCAAAATCCGGATGGATTTAAGCATGGCAACTGGGGAATAGGTCTCATCATAGTCTATACCATGAACTTGCCTATAACCTTTTGCAACTAATCGTTCCTTAAAGGTTTGCACGTTACCATCCACATCGATTTTCTTCTTGAAAACTCATTTGCACCCAATGGGTTTTATCCCTTTAGGTGGATCAACCAAAGTCCATACTTGGTTAGTATACATGGAATCCATCTCAGATTTCATGGCCTCAAGCCACTTCTCAGAGTTTGGCCCTTTTATAGTTTCTTGGTAAGTTGTAGGCTCATCTTGATTCATGAGCAAAACATTGCCATTTTGAGTTACAAGAAATCCATATCTCTCGAGCTCATGGCGTATCCTACCAGACTTATGTGGGCCTTGTATTACTTGAGTTAGTTCCTGAGCCACAACATCTTATGGTCTTTTTTCAGGCTCTATTATAGGTTCAGTGTTACTTTGTGAGTTTCGCACTTCTTCGATTTCTACTTTCCTCCCACAGTTTTTCTTAGAGATAAATTCTCTTTCCAAAAAAATACTAGTTCGTGCGACAAACACTTTGCCTTCACTAGGATTATAAAAATAGTATCCCTTAGTTTCCTTAAAATACCCTACAAAGTAGCACTTGTCCGATTTGGGCCCAAGCTTATCAGAAACTTGACGTTTTACATAGGTCTCACAACCCCAAATCTTCATAAAAGACAAGCTGGGACGTTTCCTAGTCCATATCTCATATGGAGTCTTTTGAACCATTTTAAAGGGAACACGGTTGAGCATAAAAGCAGCTGTCTCTAGAGAATGCCCCCAAAAGGAAATTGGAAGATCTATATGACTCATCATAAATCGTACCATGTCTAACAAGGTACGATTCCTCTTTTCTGAAACACCATTCCATTGTGGTGTTCCAGGTGGAGTGAGTTGTGATACTATACCACACTCCTTTAGATAGTCATCAAATTCTTGGCTTAAGTATTCTCCACCTCAATCTGATCAAAGTGTTTTAATACTTTTACTAAGTTAGTTTTGCACTTCATTCTTGAATTCCTTGAACTTTTCAAAGGATTTTGATTTGTGTTTCATAAGATACACATATCCATATCTACTGAAATAATTAGTAAATGTAATGAAGTACTGGAAACCTTCTCTAGTAGGTGAACTAATAGGCTCACATACATCAGTATGTATGAGACTTAATAGATCATTAGCCCTTTCACTGTTTCCAATGAATGGTGTTTTAGTCATTTTTCCTAGCAAACAAGATTCGCATATTTCATATGATTCAAAATCAAATGAATCCAAGAATCCATCCTTATGGAGCTTATGGAGCTTGGATATGCGCTTCTCATTTATATGGCCCAAACGACAATGCCAGAGATAGGTTATATTTAAATCATTTGATTTAAGTCGCTTAGTGTTTATGTTATAGACAGGCATTTCAAGATCAAGAATATAGAGCCCATTGAATATTTGTGTACTGTAGTAAAATATTTCATTTAAATAAACTAAACAACTTTTGTCCTTTATTATAAATGAAAAACCTTTCTTGTCCAAACAAGAAACATAAATAATATTCCTACTGATAGCAGGCACAAAATAACAATCCTCTAATTCTATTACTAAACCAGAAGGTAAAGATAGATAATATGTCCCTACAGCTAGCGCAACAACTCTTGCTCAATCGCTAACTTGTAGGTCCACTTCGCCTTTAGCTAGAGTCCTACTCCTTTGTAGTTCTTGCACATTTGTACAAATGTGAGAACCGCATCCAGTATCTAATACCCAAGATGTAGAAGTTGAAACATTAATTTCTATAACATAGATACCTGAAGCGGAAGTCTCACTTCCCTTCTTCTTTTTTAGATCTTCTAGATAGATCTTACAGTTTCTTTTCCAATGTCCGGTTTGACCGCAATGGAAGCATGTCCCTTCCTTAGCCACACCCCCTTTTGGTTTCAGTGTAGAGGATTTAGACTTGGGCTTGCTTTTGGATTTGGAATCCTTCTTGTTTTTGCCTTTGCCTTTGCCCTTTTGAACCATCATTATGGTATTAGGCTTAGTCTTTTGTAAATTTTGTTCAACAGTTCTTAACATGCTTAACAATTCTGGCAGTGGTTTGTCAATTTCATTCATGTTGTAATTCATGATAAATTGACCATAACTCTGTGGCAACGATTGCAAAATTAAGTCAGTGGCTAACTCTTGACCTAGTGGAGCACCCAATCTCTCAAAGTTATCAACATACCCAATCATTTTGAGTACATGAGGCCCAATAGGGTTTCCTTCTGTCAGTTTGCACTGAAACAAGGCTTTTGTCACCTCAAACCTCTCATGCCGAGCTTGGCCTTCATAAAGCTTCTTAAGATGCTCAAGCATGTCATAAGCTTCCATGTTCTCATGTTGCTTCTGAAGCTCAGAGTCCATGGTAGCTAACATGAGACAACCGATATCTAATACGTTATCATGATGCTTCTTATAAGCATCCTTTTGAGCTCGAAGGGTAGTAGCTTCAAGTTCTTGAGGAATAGGTTCCTCTAAGACATACATTTTGCGCTCATGTTTGAGGACTATCCTTAAATTCCTGTACCAGTCCAGGAAATTTATCCCATTCAGTTTGTCCTTCTCAAGGACCGATCGCAGTGATAAGTTATTTGATGTATTAGCCATTGGTTATCTACGACAGAAATATGCAAAGTAAGTATTAAATTTAAAATATTTAATAAGGTCTTTTATTAAATGTACCTCCCACTATTTCATTCAAATTAATAGCCCTCACTATTAATTTAGAAAGTCATATTGTCTAAGCTTTCTAGTGGGCCAAGATCCATATTTCACCAAGCCTTAAGTTAGCTTTGGCTAATCACTTAAAACTTAGTTATTTAGGCAGGCAACACTTACCAATTGTATCATATACAACTCTTAGATAGTTAGGTGAACAATACTTGTTCTAGTCCATCTTATGAACTAAAGTCCAACTCTATACCTCTAGGTCTCAATCCTATTGAGATATCCTAGTTAAGTCGGACCCAATGTTTGACATTCGGATATCACTATTATCCAGTCGCATCTCACCAAGATAAACGAGGTACCTTGCTTTGGCAAACCTACCTTATGTCGATCGAGGCCTTGATGAGTGCCAAACATTGGAAGACATCATTAATTATTACTGACTTAATATTTTAGATGAGGGATTTTAACTTAATTATTATCATATCTCACCATAACTAGCCTATTTGTTCATGCAATATATCTAGCATATATCATATAAAGTAAATGAATAAAATAGACTACCGTATATCATATATCATGCAATGAATAGAACTATCACATAATAGGAACACATTCTATCACATAATAAATGCATGCTCATCAATATCATCACATAATAAAGAAATCAAAATGTCACATAGTATGGCCCAAAATTCTATTTTCTAATGACATTCCTAACTAACTCCTTACCTTCTTCTTGTCCCATAGCTCCTTAGCTTCTCCTTGTTCCAAGCAAAGAATACTCCATTGCAATTACAAATTTACAACAGAAATCCCGAGTTACATTCCGGGGGAATTGAGATGAGAAGAGAATATACATTAAAAAAATAGAGGAAGACACGACACGCAGGTCGTATTTTAAAATCCATCCATAAAAACTCCAAGGGCCATACTATGCAACATATTCATGCATCATATATAATAATTGCTAAGAAATATATGTAACCAAGATAAGTAGGATGATTGACATATATATTTGATAACATTATCATCATAAAATCATATTTTAAAATAGCGCCTTAAGAACAAAAATGATTTTTGAACGCTACGCAGAGTTAGCACAGCAGTCCCGCTAGTTGGTTAGCGGGTGGGGGTCAAGGGGACAGAGCCCCTTGCCGAGGGGTGTGGGGGGCGGAGCCCCCCGGGCCAAAAATTGAATTTATTTGACATTCAAATTTCAATTCATTTTGCCAACAGTTGACACACCCTAAGTCGAACAATTCGACTATATGATTGACATTCAAATCATAGTTTCAAAATAGGATTTACGTCTGAACACTTTGAATAATTTTTAATCATATCAAAATAGATCCAGTCGTGTTCAAATAAATTAAAGCATACATATACCTCATAGACCAGATTCAACTTAATCATATTAAACGAATTTAAACAAGTCTTTATAGATTCAGAATTAATCACATTAATTCTGTGCTGACTAGGTTATATGCTTTAAACGTAGAGAACATCACATGTTCAGAACAGATTCAAGGGTTTATCATTTGAAAACTCAGAATTACGCATAAATAGATTTGAATATGAAGCAAAAAAAATGCATGATCATATTCATATAATTAACCTAATTAATTGATATTTAGATTCGAAATTCAGATCATATATGTAAACTCCCTCACTCATTAACACCTTAATCCTCATTTAATAGATAATTATTGCATACTAATTTACCTTCTACTGTAGGCTAACTCACAATACCACGAATATTCTGCATCTCAAATAATATAGGCAAGGGTTATGTAATTATACAACAAGTTCGACTTTACATCCATCACTTACAAAATTAACAACTATACAATCATTCTTAATACATCTTCAAATCTCTATTCTCCCTTATCAAGAGGGCCTTTAGAAGTATCACCTGGAATGGTTTGTAATAATACGAAAACATAAGAAACAAAGTTTCCCAGTAGCTAGCTATTACCATAAAAAACATATCAAGCCATTCCAGATCCTTAAGCAAATAAAACGTACATTTCGAAATCAATCAATCATTTATCATCTCATTCCATACCATTGTAGGAAATGTGCATCACACATAGCAATCCACAAGCCCATTCAAGGACTCATATCATTATCTAGATGGCCATCACAGATAATCGTACCTAGGCCTCATACAGCATCACGCTGTCTTCCCGAGGTTCTCGAGCCAAAGGCCTAACACAGTATCACACTGTCTTCCCGAGGTGTCTGGCCATAGGTACCGCACACAGCAATTTCATTACCATCCCGGGGATAACTCGGGCCATAGGCCTTACACACACAGTATTTGACTGTCTTCCCGGGGTGTGCACACAGCTATTTCATACACATTCCATATAATGGCAAAATATACCAAAAATCATGTAAATAGAAAACAGAGCTTAAGGATAAAGCTAGCTACCTTTTATAAGCTTCCAATGGTGATGTCTCTTTTGCCCTCACTTAAAACTTCTTTACAATTTCCCCTTGCTTTTCCAACTTGTCACTTTTTAGTCTATACAAATACACATCATAGTTCTTATTAGAACATCATCACTTTCCTTAAACCTCATATATTCTTTACTTCCTCCACTTAAATAAATGCATACTTAGATGCTCTATACTTTAATTTCAGGCTTTGGAATAACACATAAGAGCATTAGAAAAGGATCCGGAGGCAAAACCGTGCAAACCATGAAGAATTAAAGCTAAAATGTTCACTTGACAAAGAACACGGGGGTGAACATGGGCCGTATTATACCCCGTGTTTAGAACATGGGGTACAACATGGGCCGTGTTCTACCCCATGTACATTACTGATCTGCCTTCGTTGAAGAACACGGGGGTGAACATGGGCCGTGTTCTACCCCGTGTTCAGAACATGGGATACAACATGGGCCGTGTTCTACCCCGTGTACATTACTGATCTTCCAAAAACACAATTTACATGGCTAAACCTCCTTCTCCCCTTGACTTCTCAAAAGGGAAGTTTCATACACACTTTCATAACTCAAAATTTCATCTTCCATAGGCTTCATAACTCATAAGAATCATCCTAATTTTATCAATTTAACCAAATTCTAAACAAATCATGCCAAATCCACACATGCACCATTATGCCTCTAAAATCCTAGACTGTGTACATCATGGTTTCTTGCTATTTTTACACCAAACCAAAGCCATAGATCAACAAAACAACATCTAAAACACCATTAAACATGTTCAAATCATCCTAAACTCCATGTTCAATCACCCTTGACCACTCCAACATCAAAATCTCAAGAAACTAAAAAGAGTACTTTAAATAACTTTTAGAGGAGAACAATTTTACCTCTTGCTGCAACTTGAAAATCCTCACTTAGAGCTCACCAAACTTGATCAAACTTGAGCTTTTCTTAAATCTAAACACACCAATGGATAGAGCTTGATGAGAAGAGCAACTTTCCCTTCTACCCCCAAGCCTAAATCTCACTATTTTTGGGTGAAAAAGCCAAAAGAAACTTTCTCTCTCTTCCTTCTCTCTCCTGCACGTTTTTG
Source organism: Sindora glabra (assembly GCA_020226215.1). NCBI lineage: Eukaryota > Viridiplantae > Streptophyta > Magnoliopsida > Fabales > Fabaceae > Sindora > Sindora glabra. Next base: position 58,951,260 of record CM035227.1, read on the forward strand.
GTGCTTTAATGGAGTCTTCCACAGCTTTTGAGAAGAAAGGAGAAGGAAGAAGACTTTTCATGAAGCTTCAAGGGTATTCTTGCCATTTTTGACAATTTCAAGGGTAATTTAGTCCTTTTTCACTAATAGTAAGGCTATTCTTGCCATTTCTTCAAATAAGGACACTTGTCCATTTTCTTCTAACAAGGACACTTGTCATGTGTCTATTGGCCACACTAAATAAAATCACATATTACACCCCAAAATCTTGGTTATTCATATTAGATCCCAATTTCTTAGTTATTTCACTTTAACCACACCCGATTCTGCACTTTTGCAATTTAGTCCATAGGGTCTCTGTCTGTTTAAAATTCCTTACATTGTCAGACTTAGACAACTCCCCTTTTTAGGATTTTCTAACCTCCTCTGATCATCCATACTGTTTAGGAAAATTAATTCTTTTCCTACTATCCTTTTCCTTCAAAATTTCGTTTACCTTACACTTAATTCCTTTCAACTTGAGATTCACCCACCAAGCTAACTCAAACGTGCTCTTCATTTCTACGACCTTAGAATTTAGAGATTCAAATAATAGAATTAAAAAATTCGAGACATTACAATATATATCATATATATATCTATGAAATCAAAATCATACACGAGTTTACATATATCTCATATATATCTAGTTTAAACAGAAACTGATTTGATATTAATTTATCACATAAACATTCATCAAAATGTGTAACTTCTGATTTAAACCGAAAGAGATTTGACATGTATTTATCATATAAATATTCATCAAAGACGGTAAAACACATAATCATAACTATATTTTTGTAAGAAGCTCTGATGCCACTGTTAGGAATTCGGATTATTACATGCAGCGGAATTTCAAAAATTTTAATCCGAATTCTACCTAGGATCCATGCAAAAAGCATAAATCAATGATTAGGGTTTTACCTATTAAGCACTCGTGTTTCTACAAATCAAAACTTGAGAGCGGATGAATCAAATGCCGGCCGGAAGGTACAGTATCTCTATGGTATCCATACGGAGTGAACAACAACCTCTCGCCCTTCACAAATCTACTAAGATGCGTTTCTCTCTCTAGGAATTAGGATTTTGATGTTTTCTGAGTGATTTAAGGTTTGTATGGAAGCTTTGAGCCTATTGTAAAGGTGTTGCCCTCAAGTCTCTTTTTATAAAACTTAGGCAAGCCACAATCCTAGTCCTACTAGGATAATGCTTCCAAAATCCTAATCACACTTAACAACTCATTTTATCCTTATCCTAGAAATAATGAGGAGAGATATGACTTATCTATTAATTATCTAATATTAAATAATATTATCTCATAATATAAATATCTTAATATTAGATAATTGTATATAGTTATCAAATATCAAAATAATATTATCTCATAATATATTTATCTAATATCTGATAACATAATTATTTGATATTACTTTAATATCAAATAATATCACATAATATTATATATATATATATATATATATATTAAGTGAATAACACATTATTATTCTTAATAATAATATATATGCATGAAAATAAGTCAAATTAATTAGATATTAATATAATTAAAGTTCAATTAATTATTGTCTTATTCTTACTTCTTTTGTGTGACCCTGTAGGTTCTTACTACGTTGACAATGACTCATTATTGAGCCATAAATAGTGAGCGGTATCTAGCAATACATCACTGCCACTTAAGTAGTAAAAATGCCTGTGATTCGACATCCACCTAATACATTATCAATGTTTTACATCATAACTCTTTTGTAATAATATCCAAATTGAACTGGAGGCATGGAATATGTCATCCTCGTCAATGTTTAATTTATATTTCTTGATACTGAGTAGACTTAAAATAAATGATTAATATCACATATTAATCCAATTGAGCATGGCCATGCATTTCTAAGTCTCACTCAATCAAGGGGCCCAAGGATATTTCTCTTTTATACAAGAGTAAAAAAATCTTATCTACATCACTTACTTCCCTCTGCACGATTTATAACACACTCAATCAATGCCTTATTCGTCATCCTGATTAAAGGTGACATAGGACAATATTAAAGTGAGTAATTCCTCATGTAGGAAACCGTAGTGACTTTAGGTTAAAAGTTTATGTGTATTTGTGATCATATGAGAATAACTTATGACACGTCTATCCATGCAATATTCTCATAATGAGTCAATCCAGTACATTATTCACTAATAATATACTCATGTATTGATTTGATATCACATATCCATGATTCGTAATTATCAGTCATTATACATGCTAGTCTCGATGTATTATTACTATCCTTTTCGTAATAATACTTGACTAGGGGCATTTTAGGAATAGCGAAACTATTCCAAGAATAATTATTATATTAAGTTATAAATTGTGCATAAAATTATAAAACAAGATATAATAATTAATTACCTAAAATAAAACATAATACATTATGTATTACTTCAATCATCTATATGATTGATTCCTAGGACACACACTAACACAAGCTTATTCAAATGATTCCTAATTAAATTGCTAAGAAAAACATTGACTCAAATTTTTTAGTGATATTCTTAACAAAATGGTTAGTTAAGTACATGATGCACTCTTTTTTTTTCCATGGTTTTATTATTAAATTTTTGTAGCAAGATTTTTAATAAGATAAATTATTTTTTTTTAAAAAAATAATGTACTATTTTTCTTTTATAGGAATTTTTATCTCATTGGATTTTTTTTAGTGGATGTTTTAAAGAGGCATATTTTTTACAAAATGAATATTTGAGGAGAGCATTATAAATATTTATTTATGTGTTAGATATTGAAATTGATATTTATCCAATTTCTAATTGTAATTAATTAGTAATAAATATTAATTAATAATATTGATAATTGTTGCCTTGAGTCTATATATATTGATGTCATTTGAAGGATTTTATACATTTAGAAATAAGAAAAACTTCTCTTTTTATTATATTCTCTTTGTTATGAATAATTATTAAATGTAGATGTCCACAGATCAAATATTATATCTTCGATTATGATCAATTATTAGGATTCAATTATAATCAATTACATCAACAATCATGATCATATTATTAGGTTCTAATTATGATTAATTATACCTCTAATTGTGATCAATTGTATTTATGATTATCATTATGGGATTACAATGTTTGATCAATTTGTCCTATAAATATGGGTTGTACAAATCATTTTATATACAGTTGAATGAAATATTCTCTTCCCCTTTGTATTCCTTTCTCTTCCTTATATTTCTCTTTCATCTTTTTCTTTTATCATTCCATAAGTGTTTAATATTTTCATAACATGTTATCAGCACGAGGCTCTGATCCATTGAGTTAGTTTTTTCCAAGAAGAAATTATTTTACTTTATCTTGTTACTTTATGCTAATATAATAATCCTTCCATCTCATCACATTCTTCTTCCTTATTTCCTTCATATTTTGATTTTAATTTCTATGAAGATTTTAATGTTTTTTTCAAAGAAATAATAGTTGCAAAATATTGGATATGATGTGTAGAAATAAAAATAAATAATGAATCAAATTAAGAAAAAGAATAATTCATGTGACATATTATATATTTGAAAATTTATTCCTAAATGCTAAATGAATGAATTTTTTTTATCTATTTTGAAATGCATGTTAGTTTTTATAAAATGTGTGAGTATTATATATATATGGTATGCAATTACGGATATGTGGTAAATTCTTAATTATGTTATTATCTCTTGATTGAAAAAATTGCTATATAAAAAAATATAATACATGTTATGTTGATATAAAAAGAAAATTTACTTGCATCATAAAGTTTAGCTTTATACAAAGATGAATGCAAATATTGAAGAAACTAAATTTGAAAAATGGAAAAGAATTATCTAGAAGCAATCGGTATATAAATATACATATAACCTGAAGCATACATTTCATAAATTTGATAATTTTTGCAATGTTTGGTCACCATATAGATTGACAATGAAATAGAAGATTGGATTAATAATTATATGATTAATATGTTGATTAATAATTTCTTCAGCATTCAATCTCTATTATATTGGAAATTTTCTTATTCATTTTTACATGTCTATAATAGTATTATGGCAAATCTTGCAGATCTTGATTTGTGACTCTTGATACTATGAAAAAAATTTTACCTTATGATAAAAGATTCACTTATTCTTTATAATAGTTTAAAATAAATATATGATCAAAAAAAAAATTCTCCACTTTCATGCATCCAATTTGCTCCAGCAATAGCAATATTAAGAAAAAAAGTTTCAAAAAATATTCTGAATTAATTTCTTATCTTCTTGTGACTAAACAAATTAAGGAAGTTTTGATGAGCCCTATCTGACTAACTTTGCTCCATTTCTTAAAGCGAATATAGCAACACACAACCATTTTGCTTATTAACAAACTTATGGCCTTAGATATAGTTGTGATCATGTTTCTTATATCAAGAACTCAACTTTCCACCAGAAGTGAAAAAATGAAGAAAATAATGATAAAAAAGTGGATAAAATAATAAAAACATATGTGATGGTAAAAGTCATTAGTCTAGTACCTGTCGTACTCTAAAACATTTTATTGACCTTTACTAAGAATTGCTTAAATATATACATATAAGAAAGATAAATTTTGTATATGAAAAGAGATTTGAATTGATTTTCTTGAAGAATACTTGTAGTTGTCTATTGTTTACTTAATTTTCTATAAGTATACTTATCTCAAAGTTGTTAAGCAGTTTTTATAAAAAAAAATTACTAAATACAAATGTTTGGCCTCCACCTTATTTCTTTTGAAAATTTAATTAGCAAAGTATCCTTATTGCATCAAGACATTTAATTTATGCCCATTATGCATATACTCATAAATTAGTTTTATTTTAACGGTCTTTTTCATTAGCTAATTTTAAAAGCATTTCTATAATATCTATCATTTTATATCAGGTTACTCGAAATTCATTTATATAAGTAATCATAATATCTAGATATGTAAATATACACCTTATTATAGTTTGTTCTTATATGGTTACCATGATATCACTCTAATACTAGCCAATTTTACTTAACTGTGTCACAACTTATTTCTTAGAAGATATTATATTGTTATTGAAAGGTTTTAGATTATAGTATAGCATAAAATTGTGCACTATTGAACCAAGCAGAATTATAGGTGAAGATATTAAAGGTAAGTCACAATATATGTGTAGCCTAACTTTTTATGACTCATTGGGTTAAGGATATTTACTATTTATTGCATGTAAAATTCTGCTTTTCTTATTTAGTAATGCAAAAGGCTAATATTAATATTATATCCGGTACCATAAATTTAATTGAAGGCTTCGGAAGAGTTAATATTTTGTTATATTGAGAAACAAAATTAACATTGATAATGCATTATATTTTACTAAGTCTCATAGAAATTTATTGAGTTTTAAAGATATCCATCAAAATGAATTTCATATCAAGATAACTAATGAAGGAAATGTTGAATATCTTTTTATCACCGATATGATCTTAGGTAACAAATGCATATTTGAAAAATTACCTGTTCTTTCATCTAGTTTGTACTACACATATATTAGTACAATTGAAACACATGCTACAATAAACTAAAAGTTTATTAATTTAAAAACATTTACTATTTTGCGTGAACGATTGGGGCATCTTGAATCACTAATGATGGAGAAAATTATTGAGAATTTACATGGGCACCTATTGAAAGACCTAAAGATTTTTCAATCTAAAGAATTCTCATGCACTGCATGTTCTCTGGGTAAATTGATTATTAAGCCATCACCAACTCAAGTTGGAATTGAATCTCCAACATTTTTGGAACGTATACAGGGTGACATATATGGGCCTATACACCCACCATGTAAATCATTTAGATATTTTATGGTATTAATAGATGTATCTAGCAGATGGTCTCATGTATGTTTACTATCAACTTATAATTTGGCTTTTGCGAGATTGCTTGCTCAAATTATTCAATTACGAGCACAATTTTTAGATTGCCTTATCAAGTTTATTCATCTTGATAATGTTGATGAATTCTCTTCTAAGAACTTTAACGACTATTGCATGTCAATAGGAACAGATATTGAACATCCTGTAGCTCATGTTCATACACAAAATGGCTTAGTTGAATCATTTATTAAAATGACTTCAATTAATAGCAAGACCTATGCTTATGAGAATAAAACTCTCTATTTTTTCTTGGGGACATGCAATTCTACATGCAACAGCACTGGTGTGCATTAGACCAACTAGTTACCATAAATAGTCCATTTTATAATTGGCTTATGGTCAAGAGTCAAATATTTTCCATCTTAAAATTTTTAGATGTGCAATATATGTTCCAATAACTCCACCACAACATACTAAGATGGGACCTCAAAAAGAGATTAGGAATATATGTTAGGTATGATTCCCCTTCTATTATAAAATATCTTAAGCTAGTGACAAAGAACTTATTTACAGCATGCTTTACTAATTGTTATTTTGATGAATAAGTTTTGCTAACATTAGGGAGAGAAAAGGATAAGTAGCTAGTCAAAGAGATTACATGGAATACTTTACAAAATATTGATCCTCACACAAAGCAATGTGAACTTGAAGTTCAAAAGATAATCAACTGCTAGATGTATTCACTAACCTAAAGAGAGTGACTAAGTCACATATACCAGCTACTAATGCTCTAATAAGGATTGATATCCCCGAAGGACAATCTATCAATGAGAAAGCTAATGAGTTTAAGGCACACCAGAAGCGTGGTAGACCAATAAGTTCAAAAGATAAAAATCCCCGCAAAAGAAAAGGAGCAATTATTAAATATAAGCCCATTAAAGATAGATACTCTTGAAGAGTTTAGAGACATAAGAAATAATATAACTTTAGAAGAAGTTCAGGTATCTGAAAATGATAAAGAAGATGAAAATAAGGAGATCTCAATAAATTATGTCTCTATGGGGAAAAGATTGAATCGTAAGAAATAGTTGTTGATAAAATTTTTGCATATAATTAGTGCTTAATATTATGAATGATAATAAGGATCATGAACCTAGATTTGTTGATGAATGTCGACATATATATGATTGGCCAAAATGGAAAAATGCAATTCAAGCAGAATTGAATTCACTTGAAATATATAAAATTTTTGGACTTGTAGTCTAAACACCTAAAGGTGTAATACCCATTGGGTATAAAAGAGTATTTATGCATAAACGAAATAAGAAAAATAAAGTTATAAGATATAAGGCACGACTTGTTGCCTAAGGTTTTACATAAAGATTTATTCTCCTGTGGTGGATGCAATCACATTTCATTATCCCATTAGTCTGGCAGTACATGAAAAACTTGATATACGTCTTATGGATATTGTTATAGCCTATTTATATGACTCACTTGATTATGACGTCTATATGAAAATCCCAGAAGGATTTAAAATGCCTGAAAATGTAATCCAAAGTCCCAGGAAATTTATTTAATTAAATTACAAAAAATCTTTATATGTATTAAAGCAGTTTGGACGAATGTGGTATAATCGTCTTAATGAATATCTATTAAAGGAAGGGTATAATAATGACCAAATATGTCCATATATTTTCATAAAGCAAACAAATTTTGAATTTGCCATCATTATTGTATATGCTGATGATTTGAATATTATTGGAACTCTTGAAGAGATTTAAAAGGCAGTTGATTGTTTGAAGAAAGAATTTAAAATCAAAGATCTTAGAAAAATAAAGTTTTATCTTGCCCTGCAAATCGAGCATTTAAAAGATGAAATTTTTATACATCAATTAAATTATACCTAAAATATCCTTAAAAGATTTTATATGGATAAAGCACATCAATTGAGTACCTTAATGGTTGTTTGATTACTTAATGTGAAAAAGGATATTTTTGGACCTTGAAAGGATAATGAAAAGGTTCTTGGTCTTGAAGTACTATATCTTAGTGCTATTAGTGCATTGATGTATCTTGCTAACAATACAAACCTAATATAGCTTTTGTTGTGAGCTTGTTAGCAAGATTTAGTTCCTCTCCAACTCAAAGACATTGGAATGGGATTAAACATATTTTTTGATACCCCTAACGTACTATTGATATGGGCTTATTATGTGCAAATGGATCTAAACTATAGCTCATAAGTTATGTAGATACTAGATATTTATTTGATCCACACAAAACTCGATCTCAAACTGACTATTTATTTACAAATGATAATTTAGTGAATTTATTTACTAAGGCACATCCTACTGCAGTATTTGAAAAGTTGGTTCATACTATTGGAGTTCTTTGACTTAAAGATCTTAATTGATATTGTTATGAGGGGGAGTTAATACGCACTGTATTATTTTTTCCTTTGCTATGATTTTTGTCCCACTAGATTTTTCCTAACAAGATTTTTAATGAGGTAGTATTCTATTGCGTATTATATGGACATCCAAAGGCGAATGTTATGAATAATTATTAAATGTGAATATTTACAGATCAAATGTTATATCCCTAATTATGATCAATTATTAGGATTCAATTATGATCAATTATATCCCTAATTGTAATCAATTTTATTTATAAATTATCATTATGAGATTACAATGTTTGATTAATTTATTCTATAAATATGGGTTGTACAAATCATTTTGTATACAGTTAAATGAAATATTCTCCTTCTCCTTATATTTCTTTCTCTTTTTTATATTTCTCTTTCATTTCTTTCTTTTATCATTCCCTGTGTATTTAATATTTTCATAACACTCTTCTATTTTTCTTCTATACTACTTTTATTTTATAACGGAAATTTTTTTTACATATTTTTAAATTTTTTTTATATTTTTGATATCGATTTTATAATTAAATGAAATATTTTTTAATATGCAACACTGACCACACTTTATTATTTATTTTTCTTAAATTCAAAAATACTTTTGAAAAATAAAAAATAATTTTTAAAATTGAAAAAATTAAAGCTCTAACCAAATGCATTCTTAACTTAACGGAAGGGTTTAATATATCCTGCTAGTACCATGCACCACCGGACCCAATTGTTGAAATTTATTAATTTGTGTAGTATTGATCAGATTAAATAAAATTTAATAATTTATGATTACTGGTATATCATACAGTATTGCGCATCAGTTATTTTTCCAGACCTTAACGTATGCTCGAGATGTCGGTTTTGCACGACTGAGTAGAGAAGAGAGAGTGGAGGGAAAGAAAAATTTAGGGGGGGCGGGGGAGGCATGTCGCATTCCGGTGCTCCACCCACCAACCAAATATCTTTATGGAGAGGTTGATGGGGAAGGGTACCAACTCTAAGTCCCGGTCCAAAACGCTTCCGAGTTCCAAGCCCGAATTTGAACGGAGGGTTTTAGCTCCACGAAAAACTATCCTTTTTATAGATGACGATCAGATTATAATTCCGCCGGAATTATAATATTTGAGTAAATTTTAAGAATTTAGATGGTTACGATAGTCCACTGTATTATTATCATTAATATTTAATATAAATAATAAGTATTTATTATTTGATAATTGTATATATTAATTTAATTTTTAATATATAAAGGATATACTATCAATTTTAATTTGATACGGATCACATATTTAATTTATTAGCGAGATATTCTTATAATTCTTATTTGAAATGGAAGTAGTAAATCATAAATTTTACTAATAATAACATTTCTAAGAGTTAAATTCAAAATTTTTTATTAAATCTAGAATACTTTAGAATTCAATTAATCACCACTAAATTAACCCATTATTAGTAGTTTAAATTACATTTCATATGCAGCTAAACCAATATATGCCATTAGGAATTAGGAATTGAAAGAGAAAAAATAATATATTTGATATTTTAATTATTTTAGATGCAGTAAATCTCATCAAATACGTCAACTAATTATTTTAGATATGAATTCATTACTTAAGAACAGTGAAGATTTTATTATAAATTTTCATTATTTATTTCTTAAAAGAAAATAAAAAGTGTAATAAATTATAATAACTTATTTTTTAAATAAATCTAATAAATAATAAATTACAATGGCATATTTTTTTAAAAAAATTAATTGGATTAATAAAATATAAAATTTGAAATATTGTTAAATTAAAAGATCATCTAAATAAACTATTAGATATATTTATGTCATCATATGTTATTTAGTATATAAACAGTTAATAATAAATAAATAATTTTATCGAATATATTTTTTAATAATAATAAAAGTAATAATCTACTTAAATTAAACACATAAAATCCTAAATTCAACACACACATAAAAGGTTAATATTATTAACTATTTGATTAAATCAACTAATATAATTAACTATTAATAAGTAGATAATACGACAAGTTAATTACTAATATAATTAATTAGATTCTAAGTTCAAACCTTGTCACAAAGATATACAATTTTAAAAAGCTTGTATAAAACTTAAACTTCAATAACCACAAAATAATTAAATTAACACTTCAAATTGGGTTATGCTCTAAGAAATTTCACTTCTTAAGTAGTTATTTCATTCCATAAAAAGTAAGTTTTTATAGGAACTTGAACTTTTAAAAAAGTAAATTCTTTTGTGAATATTACGAAAAGTGTTCAAATTATTTGATTGGTGCTAAGGAATCGATATTTTCTGGAAATTAACTTCCTATATTTTATTTGATTTAACTTTAAATTTTTTAAAAAGTATTATTAAAATAATTATATATATTTCAAAATTATAACATAAAAATAAAAGAGATTGATAGACCTTAATTGTTTCTATTATTTTTTCTTTTAAACCATATTGCTAATCATTCTTTGCATCATAATTTTTCTACATTAGTAATTTCTTTTTTAATTTAATATTTAAACGTCAATAGATTTATATAAAAAATTAAGATATTTCTTTTATATATGCCTTAATTTATTTTAATATAATTTTAATAAAAGAATATTAATTAAATAATTAATTCTATTAAATTTATATATAATAGATAATAAAAACATAATTCTTTATTTTTATAATTGAACATTAAAATGATAAATAAGAAAGATAATAAATATAATTCTATTTAGAATTAAATATCTATTATAATTAGATTTATTATTATATTTCCTATTTATATTTAATATTTATTATATATAGTTTTATATAACATCATTTTATTTATCACATAATTAATAGAATAATTAAGTACCTATTTTATGATTAATAAGTTATATTTATTATAATTTTCAAATAGTGAGAATAAAAATGTTAAAGCGGTTATTAGTTAAATTAAATAGGAATAATTTTATATTTCTAAGAAAATTTTCTTATTGAGAGAGTGTGAGTAAATAATTTTTTATAGTCTATGGCAAAATTTTATAAGTAGTTCTACATTTTGATAATTAGTAGTCAATCAAACAATACAAAATGTTTCCTACTTCATAAAAAATTATACTTTTTATATTATTTTTATAAATCAAATGACTTAAATTAAATATTTTATTATTATATTAATTTTTTAATATTAAAATAAATAATTAAAATTAAAAATATAAAATTTAATATATTAAATATAATTTAATAATACAAATATTTAAATTCTTAAAAAGAAATGTGAAACATCCATCTCATCGTCCTCTTAAATTTAATTTGATTACTCCAGACTCGGCAAGGGAAGGTCTTGCGCTCTGCAGCTTCCCTGACCTAACTAGGAATCAGTGGGCCCCTATGGATTAAATGAAAATTTGGGGATATTTTCGTAAGATCATACATCTGATTCAAAAATACAAGCTTATCGATGACAGAGGAAGGCGTTACAGAGGCACTTCCTTTTTGCACTATTTTCTCTCACTTTTCTTTTCTTTTTGGGTTTTTCCTCGTTTGTTTAGTTTTCACATATATTTTTTTAGCTAGTTTCCATGCTTTTTCTCACTTTATATCAGCACTTTACTTTGTTCTGAATTCTTCTTCCTCCTCCTTTCGTCCCTTTTCACTATTTCTTGTTATTTTTTCTTTCCCTTCGTTTTCTTCTTGTGTGGTTCTTGAAGCTCTCTTTCAGAAACTTCAACAATGGCTGATATTACTCACCCACCTATGGAGCAGCTTCAGGACCTTGAGTATTGCATAGACTCAAATCCTCCATGGGGTACTCCTCTTTCTCTATCCCCCTCAAACCGGTTTTTCTTATTTCATTTAGAAACTGTTTTGCGGGTCTCTATGAAACTGTTAAGCTGCTTATGTCGCTGATGTACAAAAGGTGCCCTTTTTTTGTATAATCTTGTGTATTTGACTGTGAGCTTAGTCACTTCAAAAGTAGAGAGAGAGAGAGAGATTACTTTTTTTTTTTTTCTCTTTTAAAGAATCGTGGTAATGATTTGATACTTCTCCAAGGACAAGCTGACTTCGTTTAGCATTTCAAACTCAAATGCATAGAAGAAACAATGGAAAGTTAAGTTTTTTTATCTTTCCTCTTCTACTGAGGTTTAGGTAGTGTTGGTTGATTCCGAAAGAGCTAATGTGTTTAAGATTGAGATTATGCTGTTAGTTTGTTGCTATCTTTCCGGGGGATTTAAGATTAAAAATTGAAGCTTTTGATATTTTTGAGATAGTGTGGGACTGTACTTTTCTGTTAGTTCTTCTACTTTGTCTTTGGCTTTGTTTTCTCATGGAGGTAATTTATTTATTTATTTTGAAAATGATTTTTAATAACTTTCTGGTTTGGGGGCGGGGGGGGGGGGGGCGGAATTCGTAAGTATTTAAGTATTTAATGTTCAGTATTACTTGTCTCTAGCTACCAAACGTTTGCAACCATGCAGTAAAAACACTAGAAATAATGATGTAACGTTGGAATTACTCTTCTTATCGTGGGGCAACAACTGTTTAATGAAAAATAAATCAAAGTGGCCCTACCATGACTAACATGTTTATTTTAATAGGAAGGGAATATTAACAGAGTAGTGTATTAAATAATTCTATCTGTTGAGTACATGTATTTGTTCTGGCATTTATGAATTATCCACAGAGGTCATTAATGGTACCACTTGCTTCAAGTAATTTTTGATTGCTCAATTACCGTCAACGTTATTGGGACCACAGGGCCTCATATTTAAAACGCAGTGCAAGCACTTGATATGTTGACTTTGCTCCTGAAAACAGTGTTCTTAGTGTGTTTACACACAAACTGAAAATTTTCCTTGTATTTTAGAGTACACTGAGTTCTCGTGTTGCTTGGCTTCAAGAAGTTCACTTGGTAAAATAATCAGTCCCTAAGGAAATTAATGGAAGATGTAATTAACTAAAATTAAAATCCACTTGCTTTTCAAACCCCATTAGTATATATTAATGGCTTGAAATCATTGGCACCTAGCAATGACAATTATGAGGAAAGAAGATGTGCCAATTAAAATTTCAAATATCATGCCATCTTTATTTTTGTTAATGGTAGAAGTAGTTAAATTACTAGATTCACATGCACAAGGTCTTGGATCAAACTTAGGATGTGGAAGAAGGCAAATCCTTCTAGTAACATCATATGCCATTTGAGTTAAATGTTCTCAGTTATGTCATCTTTAGTTTTTCTGTTAAAGCTATTCAAAGATGAATTTTGGTGATTGAATCCAAGATAGTTGTGCGGTATGTACAGTAGAAGAGAGGCCAATTGTTGCAGTCTAATCTTTTGGATGCCTTGAGAATGTGAGTGCAAGTTTTAAGTCAGACGTTGATAAAAACCAGCTGTTAGTCATCATTATTATGAGCTGTAGAATTATCAGATATCCTTGTCAGATTATTTTGTAGCTATATAAATGTTTGTTTCTGTTAAGTGGTAGTTGCTTCAGTGTTTTAACGAGTTCATATCCTATCTTTTCTGCTCAATGCCAATGACTTGACTTGCAGCTGAAACTATTCTATTAGCATTTCAAAATTACATATTGATGTTGGGCACTAGTGTGATGATCCCTTCAATGCTTGTACCAGCCATGGGAGGAACTGATGTAAGATGAATTTTTTGCTTCCTAGTGTTAATTTTCTCCACTCCAATTTTATTCTTGTATTACTTGTTCATATGTGGTCATATTTGTGTATAGAAGATCTTGATGGTATTTTTCTAATTTGTCTGCAAACCAGTTTTCAGATAAAGGCCCGATAATGGTTACTGATTTGCTTGTTCATACATTTAGGGTGATAAAGCACGGGTAATACAGACGCTGCTCTTTGTAGCTGGCATTAACACACTTCTTCAAGCACTTTTTGGAACAAGATTGCCTGCAGTGGTTGGAGGCTCTTTCGCTTATATAGTTCCCATTGCTTATATCATCAATGACTCCTCACTACAACGAATTACTGATCCCCATGATGTAAGTTTTCGACTAACTTTGATGTTAGGGGAGTGTTTGAGGTATTTAGTTGCATGTTATGCTAATTAGTGAGTCATCAAAGCAAGAACAACTTTTTAGCAATTTAAATGAATGTGTTGTTTGAGGTTGTCATTTGTCAATAAAGTTAAAAGGGTGCAATCAAATGTTTATGCAAAATGGTATAGGACAAGCACCAAATCACAAGCTTAATTTTAGTGGGAAAACATCATACGTTTATGCTGCTGAATATAAGTACTAGATGCTTGGGTTGATGGCGGTGGCAACCAAGAGTAACTTGGGGTTCTGCATACATTATAAAAGCTTTCTTACAAATATACTTAAAATAACTTTCTTATTTGGTAGGGTTTTGAAAGAGATCTTCCCATGTGATTGGTTTGCAGAGATTTATACAAACAATGAGAGCTATACAAGGTGCTCTAATTACAGCCTCATGTATTCAGATAGTCCTGGGTTACACCCAAGTCTGGGGAATTTTCTCAAGGTACACAAGTTACTCTATGTGTGTGATGAAAATTACCGATAATTTGTTTAAAATATTAACTATCATTTGAATCCTTGCAGATTTTTTAGTCCTCTTGGCATGGCACCTGTTGTTGGGTTGGTTGGATTAGGACTATTTCAACGAGGATTTCCTACGGTAGGTCATCACATGTTTATAATATATAATACTTGTAAAACAAGCCTGTTAACCGAGCTTGTGGCCATTTGTTTAGTTTTTTTTTTTTTGGTTCCGTACAGTGAAACTTAAGAAAAGATTAAACTTGAAAAGAAATGATACATTTGTGACTATGCCATTTCAGCATCTAAAAAAAATTTGTTTCTGTGAGAAGATAAAGAATAACATCAAGAGAAAATATCATATAATTCATTCTTTTAAAGTTGTTACCTTTTTTGGTGACTGACATTTTGAGGCTGAAGTTTTGACATCTGCTGTAAACTACTTTTTGGTGAACTTTTGTTTTATTTCTGTTCCTGTCTTTCTGGATCGTTAGACTGTGCTTAATACATCTTATAGTATCAGCTGCATTATGAAATTTATCCTCCATCCACCAAAGTTATTTTATTCACCATGGTTGTCTTCTCTGATGGATACTGTATTTTCCATTCTGTCATCATATGTTCACACAATTTTATTTATTTGCTTTTCAGTTGGGAAACTGTGTGGAAATTGGTCTACCAATGCTGTTGCTAGTAATTGGATTGTCACAAGTAAGTGCATCTGCAACTGCAACATATTTCTTCTGATGACTTTCCTCTTTCCTCCATCCAAACTAACACGATTTTCAAAAATTCAGTATCTAAAGCATGTGAGACCATTTAGAGATATTCCTATCTTTGAACGCTTCCCGGTGTTGATTTGCATCACGATTGTTTGGATTTATTCCATTATCTTGACTGCCAGTGGAGCTTACCGGCATAAACCTCACCAAACCCAGACTAGTTGTCGTACAGATAGAGCAAATCTTATTTCAAGTGCACCATGGTACATCAAGCTAACAAATCTTCATTTAATTTTTTTTATGATTCAAATTTTATCTGGATTCTGAGGTTTCTTTTGATGCTACAAGGTTCATGTTCCCATATCCTCTCCAATGGGGCCCACCTACATTTTCTGCTGGTCATTCGGTTGCTACAATGTCTGCAGTACTTGTCTCAATGGTGGAGGTATCTATTCTTATTCACTATTTTTTTTTTTTTAATTTGTTGCCAATAATTTGGCATGGTAAATGCCATTTTATTTAGCTCCATGTACAAATTTGGTACTCTTTGTTTTCACCTTGATTTTATATCTTGTCCTAGTTTTTTAAACCTTGTTTTAATTTCATGGAGAATTTTGACTAACAACAACATAATATGATACCCCAGAAAAAGATACTTAGAGAGTCTAGCTCATAATGGATGGCCTCATGTATGAGAGGGGGTGACCGCACATACTTGTGAGGCCCACTGCTATTATGAGTCAGTTTCATTGTGCAAGTTGTCACTACTCCAACACACTCCCCCCCCCCCACCCCCCCCCCAAAAGAAAAAAAAAAAAAATCCTAATGCAAATGATTAGGATTTTCAACAATGATGTAACCATGAGCTTTTTGCTGCAGTCAACTGGTGCATACCAGGCGGCCTCTCGGTTGGCAATTGCCACTCCACCACCTGCGTATGTGTTGAGTCGAGGCATTGGCTGGCAGGTAAGCTGGCTGGTACAATCCAGTGAACCATATGGAATGAGCTAAGCACCTCTTTTGCCATACACTGCCATTTACGAGATTAGTAGCTGTATTCCTTGTGAATTTTACCATAATGACTACTGTAGAGCAAAATGAAAGAGTATTGATTGTGAAATTTGCAAATGAGACAATGGTTTCTCAAAGCAATATGGATATTGAATAATTAATTAATTATATCAATGCCTCAGATATAGAAATTTCCCCTTTAGAAAGTTGGATATTTGTGGACTTGCACTAGCCAAAAAAAAAAAAGGGAATGTTTAAGGAGATTATGGAATTCCATATGTTGAATTTCAAGATCGTACTCCTGAGTTCTGAGTGCTGCTGCAGACTTGATTTCTTTGTGCTATTCGGATGTGTATTACAAGTTATGATGTAATATTTCAATATATTAGGCAAAACTACCGTATTTCAACCTATGTGCTCTGTTGATCATTTCTTAATTTTATCAGAATAGTCCATAGGCAGGTTTCAGTCTTTGGCATTGATGTCATATAGACATATATGTATATCATGTTAAAATCATGCCAGCCTGTTTTTTAATTTACATTGTGTTAAACTGTTATCCTTCAATTGCTTGTGTGCACTCTGTGTGCAGGGGATTGGTGTCTTGCTTGATGGTCTATTTGGAACAGGGACTGGTTCTACTGTTTCTGTGTACGTCAGATTCACACCCTTTTATGAGTATAACCGACAGTTGATTGTTCTGATACATTTTTGTATCTTTCAATTTAGAATGACAGGCTGTCTATTTCAGGGAAAATGTGGGACTCCTTGGACTAACCCGAGTTGGAAGTCGCAGGGTTGTTCAAATTTCTGCTGGTTTTATGATCTTCTTCTCTACCTTAGGTTCGTGTAGAGTTTTTAACCATAGGTCTAGACTTCGTTGAGAGGAAATCATTTCGTAATTGCTTTACCCTTTGCTGTATATACCATATCGAGTAATGCTGGTTGCACTTCCAATCTTTCTACATCTCACCTCACAACTACACAAATGGTACAATATAAGTAGACAGGTAGTGATGTAGAACTAGATTGACTAATTGTGTCATGTGTGCTGTTGTGAGAAGAGTTGTGAAAGAGTAGAAGTGAGAATAACATTTCTTATGCCATGTCTAAGAGACGAAGATCGAACCTAAAAACACTTACATGCTCCATCTAGTCCATAAATTAAAGATTGTGCCTTTCTAACCTTCTATAGTAATAGATATTCTATGTCCAAAGTTTTATAGCTTTTATTAGTCAGATCAGCAATGAAGTATAAGATCATAATGTCGCTTACCTGAGGCTTGTTGCTTTCCTTTTCTTCTGTCATGTGCAGGAAAGTTTGGAGCTGTATTTGCATCCATACCCTTCCCTATATTTGCTGCGCTTTACTGCATTCTCTTTGGCCTTGTCGGTATGACACTGGCTTGACTGAAATTACAATATCATGCTTGATTCTGGTTCCTTTATTGATAATTATGCTTTTGCATTCTTGTTTGTGTAGCTTCGGTTGGAATATCTTTTCTTCAGTTCACAAACATGAACTCTATGAGAAACCTCATTATTATTGGGCTGGCATTGTTCCTTGGAATATCTGTTCCTCAATTCTTCACTGAATACTGGAATCCTTCTCGCCATGGTCTTGTTCATACCAATGCTGGATGGGTAAGCTTTCCTTATTTATATTCCTCTGCAGAATTCATTGACAAACTTCTGAGTTATATAATATGCTTTGCCATGTATATATATTGTCAATGTTCATTTTCGGCAATTGTCTGAGCTTTTACAAGAGTGGTGTTAGTTGTTACTCCATTGTCTCACTACAAGAGAGATGGTGCAAGTCTGATGAGTAACGTTGAATACACAATATTTCCCACAATACTTCCTCACTCTTCCCACAGAACTATTCAAGATCACTAAAATTGAGTCGCAGTATTGCAAATCCCAAGACAATCAAATACCTTATAATGCGAGAGTATTATAAAGTGTGTTGTTGCTAAAGACACTCCTTAAGAAACACTCCTATGATACTCCCTCTCATACGGGGTGGGTTTTTGCATTTTGTTGAAACCCATCTCGTGGGAGAGAATGTTTCCGGGAAGTATATCCTAGAGAGTGACTCCATCATTTTACCATTAAAAAGAGCCAAGTGCATATTCAACATTTCTCAAATCACATACAATAATGCTGCTCTCACTCTTTTATGCACATCTTCTTGTAGTTGGACCTATTAACAAATAAGGTATTAGTTCAGTGGAAAGTATATTAATTTTAAGCAGATTTGACCTGTTAAGTGTTAATAGATAGATTTTGAATCCTGGAGATGGCTCTTGTTAGGAGGGAAGAAATTCATTAATATTTAAATTTCTGGAGTAGTGGTCCAACTTGGCTATCATTTTAGTTACCAAAAAACTTGGACTTACTAGAGGGTGTAGTATTGGATGTGGGTTTAGCATTTTTTATTCCAATAATGGTGCGGGGTCCACTCATCTACTCAGTGTGATCTCCCAAGGCAATTGAATTCTTCCTTTTTTTTTTTTTTGGATGGACCTTGGTTAATTGATGGGAGGGGACGGGGCAGATGGGGGAATATAAATAAGCACAACACAAATAGCACCACTAAAAAAGAGGGGGAAAATGGCTGAAGTTTACCTTCAAGTACTCAAGTGATATAGTTAAAAGTGCTGTAAATTTCATATTTGCAGTTCAATGCATTCCTGAACGTCATATTCTCGTCACCAGCAACAGTGGGTTTGATAGTAGCAGTGTTCCTTGACAACACATTAGAAGTTCAAAGATCAAAGAAGGATCGGGGAATGCCATGGTGGGTCAAGTTTAGGACATTTAGAGGAGACAACAGAAACGAAGAATTCTACACTCTGCCTTTCAACCTCAACCGGTTCTTCCCGCCGACGTGATCTTCAGGATTGTGAGAAGAAGCATGGTAGATCAAATTTTCTTTGGAGTTGGATATTCAGAAAATTCATGACTAAGTATAACAAGCTATGCTATTATTTTTGCATCTCCATCATTCACTCTTATTTTTTGTGGACCATGTAAACTTTGGTCCAACTAATGATGATTGTAGATCATTTGGAATTGCAACCATTCCATGTGTAAAAATAAAATGCAAAATTTTCCCATTCTTGGGTTGTATTGAATTGACAAAAAATTAGTTGAATTTAAATTCGGTTAATTGTCACTCTCTAGTATTTGCAAGGTTATGGGGGCAATCATCTCAAACTAAATTCGTCACAGTAACACCTAATATTTTTGCTACAATAGTGAAATTGTTTTCAAATTTAACCGGAAGTTAATTTGTATCTTAAGTCAAAATAATTGAAAATCAACTCATTACACGTGAAAAGTAGTGTGAAAATTAATATGAAGGAAAATCATATTTCAATTATAAAATTGAATTTCTTTTACAAGAACCGAAATGAGGATAAATTACATTTTATTAATTGCAATTTAGTTCTTAAACTCATTGATAGTTTTTATTGTCGAAATATATTTGCATTTTTAATTATTAATAATTTGTTTGCTTAAATTATTTTCAGTTTAAAAAGTAATGGAAAAGTCATGCGGTGCATATGATCTCCCATTTTTTTGGTTTTGATTTAATCAAAAGCAATTCTCAAAAAAGGGAAAGAAAAAAAACTAATTCCATTGTAGATATCTTATGTGGAAATTGCTTCAAAATTGATGAACAAAGTAGGATAAACGAATATACTATAGATTTCTTTTCTACAAATTCCTCCAAAATTGATGAACAAGGGCAAAAGGATATCCTTGTTCCTTTTTTATAACTTTAATGATTAACTCTCAAATCAAAACTGAATATTGTATTATCTATATAACATGAATCATCGAGTAACAATTAGGTAAATTTGGACCCTATGTTCCGATCGTCAAAATGATGACAAACCCTTACCTTGTATTTAGATAAAACATTTAAGAAATATTATGATTTTTTGTGAGAGGCTCGATTCTAATTGAATTGAGATTAGGAAAAGGGGAGTTCATGTGTATACATGTGACTTAAATGTTAATTTTTTAATGGAAAATTAGTTAGGTGGATAAAATACTAAATGTTAAAAGCATATGTAAAAAAATTCCAATATTCAAAATTACATGTGAGTTAACTACAAAAGAACCAAATGATAAGTAGGTAACAGTATAATCATTCCTTGAAATTATTTCTGCACGTGACTCATTGGCTTGCAAACAATTTTGGATTAGTCAATGTCAATGTTGTTTATCTAAACTAGGTATTAACAACTAGGAAAAAAATGTCATACAGAAATGTCTAGAAAAAAAAATATAAAAGGAATAAATGAAGTTAGAGTTACCAAAATGGGTTAAGCTAACCTTATTAGGATAACATAATGGGCATGAATTATATGTTAGACAAGTTTCAGGTTGAATTACTTTTTTATCAAATTAAGTTAGGTTGAGTTACTATAATATTAGTCCTAGTCTCGGATCGACTTTTACCAAGTAGTCTCAAGTGGGTTTAGCAACCTGTTATATTTATTATTATTATTATTACTATTACTACTATATCATTTATTTGTTTATTTTTAATTTTATATTATTAGTTAATTAAAATTAATTATTATTTCAATTATTATTACTTAAAAATTTACTATTATTATAAATATAAAAATAGTAAAAAAATAAATTAAAGAATAATATTTTTTAATATGAAAAATATCCAATTAGAAGAGTGATTAAAAACTATGGTACTTAGACTAAAAAAAATTAGTATTAATTAAAATGGATATAAATATTTTGTTAACTAAATTTAATATATATATATATATATATATATATATATTACTATTTTATTATGCTAATAATAATTTATTACTTTAATTAATATATTTATTTAGTTATAGTAATTATTTTATGTATGTTTAGTTATAATATTTAATTTTTGTTATTATTTTTATTAATTTTTAAGTTTTATGATGATAAATTGAATTTCTCAAATAATTTTTATTAATTTTTAATTTTAATATAATTTTTTATTTTAATGATTTTATGTAATATATATTAATAATATTAACTATATAAATTCATTAATTTTAATATTAAATATTTTTAAATTTTAATGTAGTTATTTATTTTGATAGACTTGTATAATATATGTTGAAAATATTAAATATATAAATTTATTAATTTTAATATTAAAATTATTTAATATTACTCGTATATATAATTTTTATATATATTAAAGTATAATTTTAATATACTAAAATTATTATTTTAATATATATAAACACATATTAAATTAATTAATTATTATTTACTATTATTACTAGGTTAATAGACTAACCTAATAACTTGATAAGTTAACACTTATCAGTCCTAGTCATTTGCTGGTTCCAGTCCCTTATTAGGTTAGATTATTATTATTATTATTTTTCATACTACTTTTAGTCTTAGGCTAAGTAAAATTATATCAGTCTCAAGTTAATATATTAAATTTAACTTATTTTGATATCTCTAAATGAAACTATTAGTGGAAATTAGTTTTAAAGCAATTGCTATGATTTGTTATTAAGAAACATTAATGTGAGTCTCACATTAATGGCAATTAATGTTGAAATTTATTATGTAGGCTCTAAATGAAAGTAACAATTTAAATCGGACGCTGTATGGTATTATGATCCAAATGTAGGTTGGTTGAGTATAAATTTTAGGATGGGTGGAATCTATAACCCACCTCAATTTATTTAAAAGGTCCTTTACTTCTAATAGCCAACCTTAGTTTGTATTCGTCCAATTAATATGTAGAACTAACTTCTTGATCAAAAAAGGAGGAAAGAAAGGTTACGATAGAGGTAATGAGACCTTTGTAAGGAATTATTATGTCTTACTACTATATTATAGATACTCATTCAAATAGTATAAGGAATGCAAAAATTCAAGATCATTGGGGCAATTAGTCTAAGTATTTATTGTATCAATTCACATAACTAATTGTTCATGTTTATGCCATAATTGAAAGCTAAAATTCAATATTTTTATTTATGCTTAATCAAAAATTAATTTTTACAATTGGTATTAGAGTTAGGTTTTGGCTATTAGTTATGGTTGAATATTTGAGATAATTTAATGCAATTTTGTGAATTGCATTTCATACCTTCTTAACCCAATTTTATTGTGGTGTATTTTATGTAAATATTAAGGAAATAATGTTTTATTGTCTTTTGGAAAGATAAAGCCAATGATGTGATATCTTGATTTCAGCATGAATTTTTTTAATGAAAATCAATTACATTTTGTGAAAATTAAATATTATAAATGATTTCCTCATTCTTTAATATTGGTTTTGTTTTGGAGGAAAAATGAATTTGGCTTCATTCACTTGAATTAGTTTTGTCGATTGAGATTAAGAATGTCTCAATTATATGTATATGCTCTTACTGCCAATTTCTTTTATAAAACCAAGAACCATGCTTATGGCTAAATATATAATTTTTTACTTGGAGTCACTTTTACAATTGAGGTTATGTTTGGTTTCTAAAAAATTTTGGCCTTTATTTTGTTTTTATATGGATTTAGGCTTGGACTTGTTAAAAAAAAAAAGAACTTGTTTAGTTTGGTTTGGTTTATGGAAACTAACAATTACTTTCATATTTAGACTTGATTATTTTTTGTTATTTATATGGCAATAAGTATCTATGATTTTTTTGGGTATATGAACATTGAATGTTATAATGGAGATAAAACCTAAGAAATATTAGTTCTCCAGAACTAGGTGTTTTATTGGAATTGCATAAGAAATTAGGACCATAAACTAGAGATTGTTTAAATGCATAAGACATTTATGATAATCATATTACTCTAAATAGATAATTAATTACCAATACCCTAGAAAATAAGATATAATGCTCCTTAAATCCTAAAAGAGTTTGAAACTAGTTTTACACAATTTTTATGAAAATTGTAGAATTCATTTATGTGCATTTTTTTAATCATTTACTGATTAGATTTGGATGAAAATCATGTAAGCATGATTCAAGGAGATGAAATTATGGAAGTATGAGATTATTTTGAAGAGCTAAAAATGCAGGAATGTGGCAAAAAACCATAGTGTTATTTAGCATTTTTTTTAGATTTTGAAATTAAGCTTTAAACATGGTTTGGATTAGATTTTGCTTGGGTTACTTAAGAAACAAATCTAGGAGTGATTCTAAAAGATAAAAATCAAAGCAAAATGATGCTAAAATTGTGCTTGGAAAGTCGGGTTTTAAACTAGGTCATGAATTGGGTCACAGGACCTAATAACAAACTTGCTAGAGGAATAAGAAAATGAACAAGGTAGTGTGTGCCTAGTCTACATGTAATGATGGCACATATGGTTCACGCACTGCTCCATTCTTTGAGCATATAATTTTAGACAATTTTCTGAAATAAATTTTTAAGATAAAATTTGTCCAAATTTTTTTGAATAGTTATTTGAAATAATTTTGAGCTAAAATTTTTTCTAAGTGATTTTTATGCTATTAGCTACCTATTGTAATTTTTGTAACATTTATGAATACTCTTTATATAATATAATGATTTTTTGAAGGATTATTGCATTAATTAAAAATTATTGTATACTTATATTATACTATAAAATTTTTATGTAATTGTGTACTCACTTTCGTGGTAACATTTACATGAAATTTTATATAAAATTTTCAAAGGAAAGGTTTATTATAAAAAAATGTACAATGGAGAGGTATATTAGTAATATTAAATACTTTTTAGTATTATATTATTGATATAGTAAGTTTGCTATAATATGAGTATAGAGTTGAATACTATGTTTCTAAAATTTTAAACACCCCAAAGTATTAGGTTTTAAAAGTATGATATTTAACTTTTGTATTATGTTGTAAGGACTTGAATGCCTTTCGACATTAGTCTTTATAATGTGATACTGACTGATATTGTATAGTATAATTTTATAAGGAAATTTTTTTTCATGGTTAAGATTTTGACATGTATTGAATAATTTTAATATTTTCTAAATTTAATGTCTATATAATAAAATTTTAAAATACTAAATATGATAATTATGTTTGATAAGGCTTAATTTTGGATAATGTATCTAGTGATTTTTAGGTATAGAATTCATTGTAAGTTTGAATTTGAGTATAGGGCAAAATTAAAACACAACAATTTGTTTATACTCAAATGAAGTCATTCTGGTGGTCATTTTGGATTAGACTATCAAACAGAGCATCCTTGATTCGATAAGTATTTGACCTATTTATTTTGGATAATGAAAATCGATGAAATTTGATTGAGTAAGAAAGGGTAATTAATTAAGAATATGATCAATAATGAGGACGAAGAGTTATTGAAGCCCATTATGGACTTTATTTCAACTTAATTCGATGAAAGTATAAAATTTTAATTTTCTTGACTTGATATGTACTAAATGTTTTCCATTAGATTTTATGAACTATTTTTTGGAAAGTATTTTAAAGCTAAAGATGGATTTTGCTTGTGTTGTACTAGAAAAACATAATATTTTACAAAATTTCCTTAGTGAAAATTTGTTTTGACTGATTGTTAAGTTTTAGCAAATAAAATTTAATTTTGAGATATTTTTTAGGCATATGTTTTGATAGGGCTCTTTGGGGATTTTATAAAATCTAAATTTTAAAGTTTAACCTTAAAAATTATCTTTAAGACTTAATAGGACTTATACATTTAAGGATGTCTTGGGATAGTAAAAGACTATCAAATTTTATAAAAGGTGGGAGTAAAAAAAATATGATTTTTGAGTTTAATGGAGATGCTTATATAAGTTTGTGGGTTCAAGATCAAGTTAGTAAATAACTGATAATTACTTATGACAGAAGGTGGAATTTATCAAAGACTCACTTCCTTTAAAATTTTTAAAACTCACTTATGATTTAGAATAACTCGTTTTAGGAGGAGTTCTGTTGGTCAGAGAAGAAAGCAGTCTTTCTAATTAATGACCTAATAGCCAGATAGTTTTCAAAACTAAGAATTAGAAATATCTATTTACACAACTGTATCTCATTTTAGTGAGATTGTAATTTCTCTTATATATTAGGAGAATAGCGTAAATCAATGTATGATGAATTTGGGCATTTTGATATTTTCAGATCTACATGACCATATTGGTTATGGTCTAAACATATTAGTCAAGATAAAACAATTATATCAAACATAGTTAAATGTGGCTTGGGAGTAAAGTTCGTAAGCCTAAAATCACATGTATAATGGGCTTATAAGCCTAAAATCATTTGTATGGTGGGCCTATATTATATAGATCTTAGGAGTATTTGACTTGTCTTATTTTGGCACTAAAAGAGTCTAACATGTTGGTATGCTCTTATGTTAGTTAATTTAGAAGGATTAGATTTATTAGGCCTAAATATATTCTAAGTAATAAGAGTTATCTCATATTTATTGGTTGTAAGTGGCTTGTTTTGATTTAGGTTAGTAGTTTTAGACTCCAAATAGTTTTGTATTGGGGTGATACAATTGTTTATATGCTGACCTACAAAAGATCAGGAGATCATGTATATACAGGTTACTTACACTTCTTCTATTAGTTGTTTAGGTGAACATAAAATTGTATCTAGACATATATTAGGATGCGTTGTATTGTGGAATTATTGTGTAGTCAATTACAACAACCTCTATTAAAAGGCAGGCATGTCATGTGTTATAAATTCCTTATTAAGTTAATAGGTTAAGGATTTTTTTTGAATTTTAACTAGATTTATGTCACAACAATACTACTACCATAAATTTTCTCTTAGTAATGACATATCTACCAATGTAAATAACTTTAAATTAAAGTACTTATTTATGAGAGAGAAAATATGTGAGTATATTACACATATGACATGGATCCACTAACCTAAAGGCTTAAGGGTAAATATAAAAGTATGATCATGTGAATAATAAAATTTTTCTAAGCCTTTTTTGATGTCCTAGATTAATGGAATTTTATTAATATGAGCTCATATGATATGTTTAAACAAAATACTTATAGTGAGATATTCATAATGTTTCCATATATTATACATATTTTGGTTATGGCATGTGGCTAAAGACATTCAGATCCAGTCTTATTATTATGAATAGAAGCATTTAGATCTTGCCTCATTAATATGTTGAGAATATTGATTCTCAGCGAGTATCTTACATGAATGTTAGGACTATTATGTGAGGAATTTTCATTTAATCATATTAAAGTAATGTAAATCCCATTATATACATTATTTAATCATCTAGTTGATAAGGTATAGGCATTCAACATGTTTGATATTGATATCCCTTTAGATATAATATTTAGTATTGTTAGATATTTATGATCTTAATGAGACTTATGAGTGAAATAATACCGCCTTAATATTAATTCTTTTCAAATGGCCATCATTTATAAATTAATATAGGCCTAAGTGGAAAATTGTTAGAAATATTAATGTGGGCCTCACATTAATTTAATAAATGCTAATTAATGTTGCAATTTGTTATATAAGCTCCAAATAAGAGTGACAATTCAAATTGGATCCTATATGATCTTATAGCCAAAATGTAGGTTAATTGGGCATATATTCTATGATGGATAGGATTTATGATCCTAACCCAATTTATTTAAGAGGTCTCCTACCTTTAGTAGCCAATCTTGGTTTATATTCATCCCATTAGTGTGTAAAACTGACTTCTTAATCAGAGAGGGAGGAGAGGGAGGTTATGATAGAGGTAATGAGACCTCTATGAAGAATTATTGTGTCTTACTATATTATATATACTCATTTAGATAGTATGAGGAATGCAAAAACTTAAAATCACCAAGGCAAGTGGTCCGAGTATTTATTGTATCAATTCACATAATTAATTCTTCGTGTTTATGCCATAATTGAAAGCCAAAATCCAGGATTTTATTACATGTTTAATAAAAAATTAATTTTTGCATTATTCTCTTAGCTACCTCATATCTAAGAGTACAAACAATTAGATAATTGAACATTTGAACATTTGAACATTTATACATTCAAATATTAATTGTAAAAACTAAATAAGTTTGAATTTAGGTCCAACATCATGAAATTTAAATAACTCTAACTTGAACTTGAGCTTCACTCAAATATGAACTTAAATAAATTTATAAATAGTATGTTATTAGATCTTAATTTCTTATAATACTTAAAATATTTGAATTCCAATCTAAAGTCCTAATGAAAATGTATCTAAATGAATTTTTTGCAATATTATTTGAATGATTTGTTATTTTACCTCAATTTGAGTATATAAATTTTATCTTTAACAAATACTGAATTTTTTTATTTCATTTTATTTATCAATATAAAATATTCTTGCAACCATCAAATTTATAAAAAATATTTGCATGTGCCACATAATGTTAATAATTACATTTAGTAAAAAATAACATATATTAAAAAATTAATTACTGTAATTAAAGTATCATACTTAAGCTATGTTTAGCCATTAGTTGATTACATTAGTGGTTGTTGATTAAATTATTTATTGACTAATAATTGACTGTGTTAGATAATTTGATCAGTTGATAATATTAATTTTTTATATAAATATGTTTGATAAAATTAACTATTTATTATTAGCTATTTGTATGTAAAATAACATATAAAGATATGTTTATATTTTATAATTTATTTGAATCTTCTTTTACTTTAATAATATTTTAGATTATGATATATTATTTGTGATATTAATTTTTTTAAAAATAAATCTTTATAATTTATTATAATTATTTTATTTTTGTTTAAAAAATGAACAATTATAATTTTCTAGTTAAAAAATACTTGCAATATTATAGTAAATATAATAATTATTAAAGTTTATGTTGTAATTGTTTTTAATATTAAATTTAAAATTCAAATGTTTATCACTAATAATATTAATTGATTACACATGTTAAGTACAAAAATATATCTTTTACAAGTAATATCATCCCATGATTACCTTTGTTTTCCTTAATATTTATTGTTCTTTAGTTCAAAAAATATTATTTGACAAAAGATTAATAATTTTATTAATATATTTTCTATCATTTACTATGAAATGAAATATATATTCTCTTTTTTTTATATAATTTGATAGAAAAGTTATGGTTATATTCATGTAATTTTTTATTATTATGTAAATTTTTTAATATAATTTATGATACTTATTTAGTTTAATTTAAAAATAAATAATTATAATTTATTATATGTATTAGATTTTCTCTAATAAATAAATAAAATTTAATATTTTCTTATTTATCAAAAATAAAAATGTAAAAAAATTATAATTATGGACAAGAGCTTTTTTTTATACTAAATGCAAATAAGCTATTTTAAAAAGTTATTATTCTTAACTTTTTCAAAATGACTATTAATTGAGTAAAATAGTTATTTGTCAAATATTACAATTAATTAAATAAATTGATCAAATAATTAAATACACTCAAATTAGTTAAAAGTTAATCGAAAAGTTATTTGTCAAACATTCTCATACAACTTTAACAATTAATAATGTGATTAATTTTTTATATATTATGTTGTTTATATATAATATAAAAATAAGAATATATTTTTTTATTATTAGAATGACTTAGACTCACAAACAGTTTAAGTTGGATAACATAAGGTTCAAACTGAACTCATATATTAATTGAACTTAATTCATTTAATCTTGACTTGTTTAAAATCAAATTCAAATTAAACTTTTTACAAGTTGATTTCAAATTATTAGCAAATTGCTTAACTCATTTACATTACTACTCATGTCTATAGAAAAAAAAAAAATTGAAATGCAGTTTTTGGTCTTTCTAAAAACACAGCCAAACAAGCAATAAGTTTCACAATTTTTCTGGTAACATTTCAGGCAACAAAAAATTATGTGCGATTGCTAACAAGAATCAAACTTGGATGGCATGAGTCCTTTGTACCCCTTTCAATCAAAATATTATGACGGTGAATTCACGCTACTTCAATGTGTATGATAGCTTACTAAAAAAAATTCACTTTCTAATTAGCATTTTGTCGTTGGGCATATGTATGATTTGACGTCATTTATTTCCTGTGCTGATAAGATGCAGTGGAGTAAATTTAATCTTATCATGCATGCATGCTTGATTCTATGGGATAACAATCTAAAAAATTGATTTTAATTACTATTGCAATTATAATATTGAATAATTTTTTATAATAATTGAAATTATATTTGTATGAATTCGTTGCCCCACAAAAATGTTTTAGGAGTTTTTCTTAACAATAAAGCCAGATAAATTATGACCTTTACAATTTTTCCGACCTCATCTTTTCTACAAAAATTGTGGGGTAATACTATCCGGAAGCAGACATTAATTGCAAGAGTTTATTTTAATCCTTTCGATCAAAATATTGTGACAGTTAATTCACACAATTTAAATATGTAAGATAAATTAATACAAAAGTTCACTTCCTTTTATATTATTGTATCGGGCATATGTATAATTTGGCACTTTGTTGGCTATAATGAGATATTTGAGTAACTTTAATCTTTAACATATTTAATGTCTTGAGCTCATAGGATTATAATATAAGAAAGTATTCCTAATTGAAGTAAAATATTGCGATTCATTAACATGATTCCTATTTAAATAATCAGACAATATTATTTATATAATTAAAACGATTGGAATGAAAATCAGTCTAATTCCCATTTTGAAATTGTTTTAATGGTTGATTCAATTCAGACCACAAAGCTCTGAAATATTTGAATTGCAATAATTTATTGCAATTCATCAAATCGCTCTGGGCCTTGCATAATTGGACTAGGAAAAAATTCTGTAAAATATAAAATTCATTATTCAAACCCTAAACTTTCGAGAATAAGAGCACGCCCCCCTCCCTTCCAGCATGCTTGTCGGTCTTAGAAGTGTAGTCGCAAAACTATTGTACTCTAAATAGAAGTAAACTATATATGCCTAGAACGGTTGCAAATCAAGAATGATGTATATTATGCTGGAATAATATTTAAATTTATAGTAATTTGTAGAACTTGGCTTTAAATTATGGCATGATGCAAGTGAAGTCAAAGAATTGAAATATGTGATCAAAGGAGGGATTGGGTAATCAAATACTTGGAATATAAAATTTTATTTACTATTCAATTCTTTGATTCTTCATATTTCTATAAAAATCACGTGATCAATATTATTATAAGATTGGCTTCTCCCTTTGTTTTAACAACCTACCTCCTCACTATGAGAGAAGAAAAACAATGTTTGAGTATTAATAGAACAATACAGGCTTGGTTGGTTACTAGAAGTAGGAGATGTTTTGATAAACTAGATTGGGTCTGGATCTTACTTATTATAGGATCTATGTCTAACTAACTTACATTTGGGCTAGAATATCATACAAAATCCAATTTCAAATTGTCATTTTATTTTGAGTTTACATAATATAATTAATACGTTAATTACCATTTAATAAATTGATATGCGCAATCCACATTAAAATTTCTAACAATTTCTCACTTGGGCAAATATTAATTTATAAATAATAACTACTTAGAAAGAATTAATGTTAAATTGGTCTTATCTCACCCATAAGTCTAATTAAGATTATAAGTGTCCAACAATACTAAATATTATCCAAAGGATATTAATGTTAAATATGTTGAATACTTACACCTTGTTAACCAAATAATTAAATATAATGTGCATAACATGATTTACATTATCTTAATATGACTAAATGTGAATTCCCTACATAGTAGTCCTAACATTTGCCCAAGATACCCAATGGAAATCAATATTCTCAACACATTAATGAGATATGGCCTAAATGTTTTTGTTCACAATAATGAGACTGAGTTTGAATGTTTGTATTCACATGTCATAACTAAAATGTACATAATATATGGTAAAGATACATATATCTTATTATAAATATTTCCCTATAAACATGTCATAAGATATCAATGAGCTCATATTAACAAAACTCTCATGAACCTAGAACATGAGAAAAAACTTAGGCAAATTTACATTATTCACATGATCATGCTTTTATATCTAGCCTTAAGTCTATGGTAAATGGATCTGTAATATACCCACATATTTCCTTTATCATAAACAAGTACTTCAATTTGAAATCCTTTATATGGACAATTATAATTACTAAGAGAGAATTCTATGACAGTAGTATTGTTGCGATATAAATCTGGTTAATGTGTCACAACCTAGTTATTATGACAGTTTGATAGGCAAATGCATTCAATTTGAAATGAGACTTAGTGAAAAAATTAAACATATTATGGACTTTTTATGGATAAAATTTGGGATTAGTCTAGGTCATGTATCATTTTTTCTAATTTTTTCAAATTCGGAGATATTTTGATAATTTTGACATGGTTCAAGAATTCAAAAGAGTTTGAGAAGCACGTATTTGGGATCATCATATTTTTATTTGGTACAAATGAGACACTTAGAGCTTTGAGAAAAAGGGCTTATAATAACTTGAAAAAAGTATATTTGCTCCTATTGGGTAGACTTTTGCTCAAAATACTGTTTAAGGGGGTAGAATGTCAGAAGGACTAATAGGGCACCTTGGCACTAAGTTAGAGATTTGAGTGTGTTGGCTTGTGACTATCCTTTACACACTCAAGACTATGAAATAAGGCATATATTAAGTAAATAGAATGTCTTTCTCTCTATTCAATTTGTCTTTTTCAGCTTATTATGCTCGAAGGCTTCATATGTAATGTGATCTTGTGGATTAGCATGGTGGGTACTTCAATGATATTTGATATTGGCTTATGGACATGTTGTACATAGGATGTTATTGTTAGGTTTCGGATCAACATACGTAGTAGAATTTTAAAATTTTGATCCAATTCCTACTTAGGATCAATGCAAAACGGCATAAATTAGTATTAGGAATTTTATCTTATTTATGTTCGTGTTCTTTTTAATGAATCTTTGAGAGATCGAGATGAATCAAACGTCGGCCGAAAGGTACAATGTCTCTATGGTATCCATATAGAGTGAACAACGACTTCTCCCCTCCATGAAACTGCTAGGATTCATCTCTCTCACTAGGATTAGGATTAGGCATTTTTTGAGTGATTTAGGGTTTTATTGAAGTTTATATGCGTGAATTCAAAGTGCTGCTTTCAAGTCCCTTTTATAGAATTAAGGCATGTCACAATCCTCGTCCTACTAGGATAATGCTTCAAAAGAATCCTAATCACATTTTAACAACTATCACCTTATCCTTATCATAGAGAGAGTGAAGAGAGATATGACTTATCTACTAATTATCTAATATTAGATAATTACATTATCTCATAATATAATTATCTAATATTAAATTAGTATATAATTATCTTATATTAGATAATAATATTATCTCATAATATAATTATCTAATATCTAATAACATGATTATATGATATTACTTTAATATCAAATAATATCACATAATATTATATATATATATATATATATATTACATGAATAAATATATTATTATCTTAATAATATATATATGCACAAAAATAAGTCTAATTAATTAAATTTTAGTCTAACTAAAACTCAATTAATTA
Source organism: Sindora glabra (assembly GCA_020226215.1). Classification (NCBI taxonomy): domain Eukaryota; kingdom Viridiplantae; phylum Streptophyta; class Magnoliopsida; order Fabales; family Fabaceae; genus Sindora; species Sindora glabra. The sequence goes on from CM035227.1 coordinate 58,984,464, forward strand.
TTATTTCATTTCTACTCCTTTTGTGTGACTCTGTAGATTCTTACTACGTTGATAATGACTTATTTTAGGCCATAGACAGTGAGCGGTATCTAGCAATACATCACTGCCACTCAAGTAGTAAGAATGTATGTGATTCAACTTCTATCTAATATATTATCAATGCTTTGCATCATAATCCTTTTTGTAACAATATTCAAATCGAACTGGAGGCATGGAGTGTGTCATCCTTGTCAATGTTTAATTTATATTTTTTAATACTGAGTACACTTAAAATAAATAATCAATATCACATATTGATCTAATTGAGTATGACCATGCATTTCTATGTCTTACTCAATCAAAGAGCTCAAGAATATCTCTCTTTTATACAACAGTAACAAAATTCCATCTACATCACTCACTTCTCTTTACATGATTCGTGACACACCCAATCAATATCCTACTCATCATTCTGATTAAAGGTGATATAGGATAATATCAAAGTGAGTAATTCCTCATATAAAGAATTGTAGTAACTTCAGGTTAAAGGACTATATGCATTTGTAATCATATGAGAATAACTAATGACACGTCTATCCATACAGTATTCTCACAATGGGTCAGTCCAGTACATTTTTCACTAATAATGTACTCATGTATTGACTTGATATCACATATCCATGATTCATAATCATTAGTCACTATACATGCTAGTCTCGATATATTATTACTATTATTTTCGTAATAATACTTGATTAGGGGTATTTTAGGAGTAGTAAAGCTATTCCAAGAAAAATTATTATATTTAAGTTATAACTTGCACAAAATAAAATAAAACAAAATATAATAATTGTATTGCCAAAATGAAACGTAATACACTATGTAATATTACAATCATCTCTATGATTGGCTTCTAGGATACATACTAATAGTTATTATATGGGCAATAAATCTTCAATGTTTTCCTATTTTTACGAAGTATGCCACAAGAGGGCTTAGTGGGAAGGTTAGTATATTTGTTAAGAGTGGCAAGCATGTGTTGTATATTTTTAGTTGAAGAGCTACTGACCTATAACAATTTAGTATTAAAGGTTGGTTTGTGCTAAAGGGCTAAGATTGAATAGGCTACAATTAGTTAGATATGGGTTGTCTGATGTTATATGAAGGATATGTAAAGCTTTCATTCTCAAAGTCAAAGGAGTCATTACCAAAAACTTGACTAGAGGATGCAAGAGATTGAATCAACTTGAGAAGCTAGTGTATAAGAGGATAATGCATATGAGTAATCATGGATTGATGTATTAGGCATAAGCATTTATGAAAAAGGGCTTGCTTATGTGCACGGGATGTTGGTTATGTGCTTATTCATAGTAATAGCATCGATAGATACAAACCACCATCTAGAAGGATGAGTGAATTGATGGCCAATCTAATGGGAAAGGCCTTAGTTTGACTAAAGTGTTTGACTATTTTTGGAAAGGTGTGGTGGAATCAAAGGGCAAAACTTTTGGCCATATGCAAATATGTTACTATAATTGGTGGATATATCCTAAGGGATGCACATTAGAATAATGTGTCAAGTGGATTACCTCAAAGGAAGTAATCCAAAATCATGTCAAGATGGTTTGAAGGGATCCTTAAAAGGGAACATCCAAAATCAAAGTGGATTGCTTCAAAGGGAGTATTCCAAATCATGTTAAGATGCTTCAAAGTGATCATTCGTGTTACTTGGGAGAGCATAGCCGGAGGGCTAAGTAGTGATTCAAAGTAATTAATACTATGTGCACAATCTATGGGTTAGATAAAGAGTGCGCAATCTTCCTACAAGATTATTCCATTTTAGTGGGCAAGGCTATGTAATTGTTTTGCAAAGTGGTAACAATGATTTAAAAAAGGGTAAACAAATTAGCACTATATAGTTATAGGGTTGAGAGACTTTGTGGCAATGATCCTGAGTTCACATTTACTCGTACATAGGTAAAGTAAAGTTTAAGTTAGAGTAGAGGATACTCTATGCTTAACCCTCTTCAAGATGTTGAAGTGGGGGAGTCATAAAGGATGTGTTCAAAGAAGTTGTTAGAGGACATATATAGGAGGGGTTATGAGGATTGCGATACTAAAGTGCATCAACTCTAAGTAGGTTATGGTAGCTTATGAATGCTAAAGAGTATTAATTTAAAGAGAATTAAAGGATACAATCAGGTGTGAAAAGGACATTGTAAAGTATTATGAATTAATCAAAAGCATTGTAAGTAGTCTTATGAGTAAGGTTATGGGGCTTATGTGTAGATCAAGCATAAGTTTTGGATTTTGCATTGATGTTATAAGAGATTAGGTGTAAGATACTTATTAGTAAATAGTTCAAATTACCAAGCATTGCTTATAAGTTATAGTGTTAACACATATTTCTACCACAAAGGTAACATCCGTGCAGGTTATAGAGGCAGTGAGCATATAGTTGTAAAGGCAATTACCCATTAGATGAGTTATAAAGGTAATAAGTTTGGAAGAACTAGTGGGAAAGCGAAACTAAAGGGGTCGAGACACTTAAAAAGGAGTATCTAGAGGTTACCTTTTAAGAAATTTATGGGGGATGCATTTGGCCAAAAGAATATCAATATTGTAGAGGCGATAATCTAATTTTGAGATAGGGGAACTTTTATAGCACTCAAAGGGACATATATAAGTAGTTAAGGTAGTAACATGGAGGAGTAGGCTAAAGACTAACATGAAGTTTTAGTAAAGCAAGTAGATTTTTCATGAAGTTATGTCAGATTGAGGCATTAATAAGGGCATTGACATTTGAAAGGGATATTGTCACAAGTTGGTAGTTATTATAATTTGATAGGCAAATATGTTTAATTTAAAACAAGACTTGGTGGAAAAATTAGGCATGTTGTGAAGATATTGTGCTAAAATTTGGGATTAATCCGACTTTATATTATTTTTCTTGATTTTTTTAAATTTAGGGGTATTTTAATAATTTTGGCATAGTTCAAGAATTTAGAGGAGTTTAAAAAGCCTGTATATATGATTCTCACATTTTTATCTTCATGTTAATGCATTTTAGTATGAATCAAACACCTTGAAATTTGAAAAAAAGGGTTTATGTCAACTTGAAAAAAATATATCTAATTATGTGGAGATAGCTTTTGCTTAAAATAGCTTTTTAAGGAGGTAAAGTGTCAGAAGGGCCAATAGGGGTGCCGTGACATTGACTTAAGGGCTCAAGTATGTTAGCTTGTGACCAATTCTTTACAAACTCAAAACTATAGAATGAGGACATATAACAAGTGAATAGAGTATCCCTTTTCCTATTCAATTAGTCCTTTTTAACTCGTTATGCTTAAAAGCTTCATGTGTGAGACAATCTTGCAAATTAGTATGTGCAAGTGTTTTGACAATATTCGATATTGTATTGTGGACTTATTGTACATAGAATTTTATTATATTGACTATAAATATTTGATATTCGGTTATCTTTACCAAGTAGTGCCATGGGAGGGTTTAGTGGGAAGGTTGACATGTTTGCTAAGAATGACAAAGCATGCACTATATGGTTTCAACTAAAAAGCTGTTGGCTCATGATGCAAGGTAAAAAAACCTTAATTTATCAACTTGATAAGAAAAATTATCACATGTGCCCAGTCTTTTAATGGAGGTTGCTGTAATTAACTACACAATAATTCCATGTACATAATTCCTTCTAATATATGTCTAGTCACAAGTTTTACTATTACTTGAACAACTAATAAAGTAAGTCTAAGTAACTTGTACATATGAGATTTCTTGATCTTCTAAAGGTTAGTATGCAATTATTTGTACCACCTAAATATAAAAATATTTGCAGTCCAAAACCATTAACCTAAATTGATAATAGGCTGCCTACAATCGACGGATATGGGATAACCTTTATCACTTAGAAAATACTCAGGCCTAGTAAATTTTAATCCTTTTAGATTAACAAACTTGAAAGCACACTAATATATTAGACTCTTTTGGTATCAAAATGAGATATGCCAAATACTTGTGGGGTCTATTGAATATTGGCCCACCATACAAATGATTTTGGGTCTATCACATTTTACTCTTAGACCACCTTTATCTAGGTTTGAGTTAATTGCTTTGTCTTGATCAACACATCCATATGATGACAGGCTTAGAAGAACATCATCATTATGCAGATCCAAAATTATTAAATACCTAAATACATCATATATTGATTCACATTACTTTCCTAATATTTGAGAGAAATTATAATGTCACCAAAATGAAATACAACTATGTAAATAGACATTTCTAATTCTTATTCTTGCTATCAAGTTATTAATCAAGAAGGCTATTCTCATTTTCTGACTAACACGATTCTCCAAGTTTTTTTTTTAAAATGTCAAGAGAAGATAGTTAAGTTTTATTTGTTAAAAATTGACAATTGATCAAAATAAATTTTTACTATTAAAATTTTATAAAATACTATGTTTTGTAGACAAAACATAAAACGCAAACGAAACCCATCTCTAGTTTTTAAAAACTTGTCAAGAACTTAACAAAATTTAGTGAAAAACATTTAGAATATACCAAATCAGAAAAACTAAAATTTTATATTTTTATCAAATTAACTAAAATAAAGTTCATAATAGGCCTTAACAGCCTTTCGGCCTTATTGTTAATTGCTCCCTTAATTAATGACCATTTTCTGCTCAATCAAATTTTACTGATTTTAGTTATTTGAAATAAATAGGTCAAACATTTACTAATTCAAGGATCCACCATTTAATAGTTTAGGCCCAAAAATGACCATTAGATTGGTTCAGTTTAAATGAAAACCCTATTGTGTTCCAATTTTGCATTTACAGTCAAATTTGAATTAATAGTGGTTCCACACTTAAAATTGCAAGATACACTATCTAGAATTGGATCCTATTAATCATAACTTGTCCCATCTAATATATTAGAATTTTATTGCATAGATATTAAATTTAGGAAATATTAAAATCTAATGCATGTTAAAATCTTAATCATGCAAAAATCTTCTTCACAAAATCAAACTATGCAATCATAGTTAGTATTACATTATAAAGACCAACACCTGAAAGGAATTTAAGTCTTTATAACATAATACAAGAGTTGAACATTATGCTCCTAAAATCCAACACCAAAAGGGTGTATAAAATCTTAGGAATGTAACTTTTAACCTTATACTTATATTATAGCTAACTTACTATATTAGTAATATAATACCGAAGGGAATTTAATATTGTTAATATAGCCCCCTTGTACAATTCAAAACAAAATTTTCCTTTTAAAATTCTAAACAAAATTCCATCTAGCTGGTCCTATGAAGGTGAGTATACAATCATGCAAAATTTTCATGGAATAATATAAGTATAAAGTAATTCTTAATTAATGTAATAATCTTTCAAAATTATTATATCACAAAAATATTTTCCAAAATTACTATAAAATTATTATAGCTAACAATATAGGAATTACTTAAGAAAAAATTCATCCAAAAGTAATTTCAAATAATTATTCAAATAAATTGAGCAATAATTAGCATAAAAAAATTTTATTTCAAAAAATTCTGAAAAATTATCCAAAAAATGTGTTCGAAGAGCGAAGCACAGTGGTATACGCACCTTTACCAAAAATTGCCAACATGATAGTGTATGCACCATAGGTGCCTACAGTGTGCAAAGGCTAGCATGCTATCTAACATCTTCATCTTTCTCACCTGAAAGACTAGTTTTTTGGGCAACCCAACTCGTAATGGTACTCAATTTCCACTAAAGCCATTTCACACATTTCATGTATGATTTTAATGTGGTTTTTACCTAAATTTGTGTTTTGCATGACTTTCTAACCAATCCACCCAAAATTTCAAGCTAAAACACATTAAGAAATTGCTTCCAAAATCTCAAATTCCATGGCATGCCTTTAAGTGGTGTTTGAGATATATGCCATGTTTTTCCGAGCTTTAAATGGCTCTTTTAAAATGAAAATTCCTTTTAACAATTAGTCTAGTGATAATTTTCATATATAACATATTTGTTTTATGATTTCCAAAATTTTGAAATGGTTCCAAAAAACACATTCTACTACCTTTACATTTTTTGGAAACACTATCCCCATGTTTTACAAGATTCACATATTCATAAAATTGGCTTCTCAAAATTTTCAAAAAACTTGTGCCATAATTCTTACTAATTTTAAGGTTATCTCTGTGAAATTATTTTCTAGATGTTCCTTGAATTATTGAAAACATTTAATAGCCTAGTAAAGAAGAAAACTATACTTATTAAAGAAACTACACTTATGCCTTTCAACATGTTTATGTTGAACTAATAATTGCATATCAATTTCATGATATTGAGAATATATATATGCATTGTATAGCACATTATATGCACCAAAATATATATATGTGCAACTATAATATACATACATTTTCCACATAATAATGGTATAGGAGCTTATCATATCAAAATTGCAACATAATAATGAAGGTTATTTCTAGAAAACAAAACAACAATACATACGCTCACTATCATTCCATAAAATACACAAAGCATTAGTTCATACAATGCATGGAAATGCAAAACAAGTTACGAAACTCTAGTAACATATCCATGATAAAATAATGATATATTGCGGCACTAACTACACATTGACTCATTCATTCAAGATATATATATATATAATCAAAATTAGAAGTAAGCATATAACTTCATACATATTCATGCATGTTTTTTACGATAACATGCCTCACATTCTAGATTTACATGAAAAATATAATATAGCAAAATTAACAAAGAGAGGTAAATTTGCAATTTATACAAATTGGACCAAAATCAACCATAATTTAAAGCCACAATTAGGGTCTAGTACCAATTATTAGAATAATATTTAAAATTATAGTAATTCTTATAACTTGGCTTTAAATTATAACATAATGTAGATGAAGCCAAAGAACTTAAATATATGATCAAAGGAGGGATTGGGCAATCAAGCACTTGAAATATGAGATTTTATTTACTATTCAATCCTTTGAATCTTCATATTACTACAAAAGTCACTTCATCAACATTGTTATGAGGTTGATTCTCCCTCTATTGTAACCATTTATCTTCTCACTCTATGAGGAGAACAACAACGTTTGAGTACCAATGGGATAACATAAACTTAGTTGGTTACTAGAGGTAAAGGATCTCTTAAATAAACTAAATTGAGTTATGAATCCTACTCATCACAAGATCTATGCCTAAGTAACTCATATTTGGGCTACAATACTATACAAAGCCTAATTCCAAATTGTCATTTTATTTTGAACCCATATAATATAATTTAATATTAATTACCATTTAATAAATTAATGTGAGGCTCACATTAAAATTTTAACATATTATACAAGAATTGAAAAGGTCTCATATGGCATAGAGTCAAATTAGTAAGTGGTTTATATCTTAATTTTGTATTATGTATGTGATTAATTATTATTTAATAAATTAACAATAAAAAAATCTTAAGTATGATATTATTAATATAATTTTGTATGATATTTTAATTTTAGTTGATAATTAATTTTTTAAATAATTATTCAACATAGACTATAAAATAAATTTTATTATTTATTTATTAGATATTTTAAGTGTAAAATTAATCCTTATCTTATAATTTCAATAAATTTTGAAAATTTTCCCTATAGTTAATTTGCTTCTAATTGGATACTTATTTTTTTATAATTAATTTGTAATTTGTTCCTTGTCAACACATGAAAATTAAGTTCATTAGTGAGTTATTAATTGTTATTTTGCCTTCTGGTGCTTGACAAGTTACCACTTACATGGAAAGGGCTTCAATATCCCCTGCTCTTTATAGTATCAGTAAATTTTGAAATTGCTCCTATGATTTATATGTTTTTTATTAGATAGTAATAGTTATAGTAATTTTTCTTAACTAATCTAATTTATTTCTTTAATAAATAAAAATAAAATTTAAATTGAGATTTGTCAATTAATTAGAAAAATAAGCTCTAAAAGAAGCCACATAACAAAATACATGGAAAAAATATTTAAATAATGATATTAATATTGAGTGAAAAAAATGTAATTAAATAATGATATTAATGCCAAATGGTAAAATATGTTCCATCAATTGTAATTAAATAATAATATTAATAATAAAGGTAAATGACTAAAAAAATCTCAGTTGATTTAAAGTTTGAATGAAATCTAATTAATATTAATGTCCAATTAATTAACTTTTATGATAAAAAAAAATTTAACTATTGTCATTGATTAAAATAATCAATTATTGGGATAATTAGTATATTATAGGAATTTGATTATGATATCTTTTCCTATATTTTTTTGTCTATAAATGAATCCACATTAATTTGAGAAACTTTTTAAAATACTATTTAAATTACTTGCAATTATATTGTTGAAAAAGAACAAATTATTTAACTTATTGATAAATGTGTAAAAAAAGTGTACAATAATCAATCACTTTATTAATTATATAAAAGATCAACTAGTTAAAAAAATATAATTAATAAGACAAGATATAGGAAAATAGTACATATATATAATTATTTTTAAAATAATGTTTTAAAATAATTTAAATTATTTTTATATATACTATTGTTTATTAAAACTTTCTAAACTTTTTGTATTACAACTAATAGGAAAGTAATATGTGATTAAAAAAATAAAAGTAATTAATAAATTCTATATTTCTAGTGAATTAAAATTAATCCATTGTAATTACTAATTATGATTGAATTCTACTTCTAGTTGTCCCATGTTTATCACCAACAAAAGTACCTTTAATTGGAATGTACTTTTTTGGTTCCTCTAAAAAACATAACCAAATAAGCTATAAACATTATAATCTTTTTTGGTACCACAAAAAATGAGCTGCTAATTTTAACTAACTAAAATAAAACATTATTCATATGTGTTCTTTTTTGGCCCTTTCAATCAAAATATTGTGATAGGGAATTCATACAACTTCAATGTATATGATAATTTACTATAAAAAACCTTGCTCTCTTAAGAACCGTTATCATTAGGCATATGTATAATTTGATATTTCATATGCTCAAATAAGATATTGGAGTAAATTTAATCTCAACATATTGTTAAGGTAAGGAGAGAAAATGGTAGTTCAATAATAAAAGATTAAGAGCTATGAAAGCAAAATATAAATTATTAAGTTTAACAAATTAAGGTTAGCCAATTTCTAAGCATATGGATCAAACTAATTCTAATAAAATAGGAATTAGATTCTATCAAAAGAATATCATTTAAATGTTTAGAAATATCTTTGTGGTCTTAATTTTTCTCTTTTCTCTCTTTACTTCTTTTTTTCCTATGTTATTTGAGATATAAAATAGTATTAAGTTACCTTTGACTTTTGAGGTTCCATTTTTTTGCCATAAGAGCCACTATGAGATTCAATTCATGATTAGTGAATTGAGAAAATTGATGAAGGTTAAGAATATAACTAATAAGAAAATAACTAATTAAATTGAAGAAATTGGAGTAGAATCTTGATCAAAGGATAAATTTTTAGAATAAGAAAGTTTACAAAAGGATGGATGTAAGGGTTAATAAGCTAGTAATTAAAGAAAAATAGGTAGGGATATGAAGTGAAGTAATTGATATAATTTATAGGTTAAAAGAAGGGGTGAACTAGCTTTTAAAAATTTATTAATAAATATTACAAGTTAAAATTAATTTTATTTAATGTATAGAAATTGTGGGAATGTAAGAGAAATTTTTAATGTTTATTCTACAAAAATGTGAATATGTTGTTTCAAGAACTTCTTTTTTCCAAGAAATGCAACAAGCCGTGTATATGAGATTTAAAAATCACACAAAAACTTCTTTAATAAATATACAATAACTATATATATGCTTCAAACAAAATTTGAAATTGTATGAAATGTAAAGCGCATGGAAACTAAGATTTAAAAGAATAGAGAAGAAGAATAAATATTAAGATTTTTTTATAGAGATTTGATAGTACAAAAGAAATGCTTTTAGGTTTATTCCTTCTTTTTTTAATTTATCAAGTATCACTTGATGTATTCTACTAATTGTTCACATTTTTTCTTGTCAAAAGAACCTTTTCCAATCCTAATCCCAAGGCTCAATATAAGCTATCAGGACCTTTTCAAGAAAAACCCTCTTTTTCTCCTAATCTCTAGCTTTTTCCATAAATACAAGAAATAATTTCTCATAATCTCATTAGGAGGTTTTTACAACATTTACTCAAACACTCAATAATGTGGATATGTAAGTTTAGGCTCAAGAAATATTAGAGAAGAACACTAGACTTTAGAGAGAGCTAGAAAGATTTGCAAGTTATAGATCAAATGCTTAGTGTGTTGCCTTTAAGGGAATGTATCCTATTTATAGAGAAAATTTGTGAAGACAATTTGGGCTCTAAATAAACTTACTCCACAACCTTCTTCCTTTTTATTCATATGTAGAAAAAGACATGCTTTTACTATAGGAGACAAGATTCAATTACTTTTTCATCTAATATTTGTCCATGTCCTAGATAGCAAGTGATTTGTTATTTTGTTGTGACTTGAATTTCATCTTAAATTTTAATCTAGCTATATAGGATTGTGCATAAACAAATTTTATTTGATTTTGAGTTGTATAACGGTATAACAACTCCATATTTTAATTTATTTTAGATTTAACACATGTTGAAATAAAATTTGAAATTGAAATTCACTCTCATTAATGATCTAATGGTTTTGAAAGAATTTGAAATTGAATAATAGCCTTTGGATTATATCACTAGCCTTTTGAAATATATTTTAAAATTGTAGCTAATAAAATGATTTTTTAGAGTGCAAGTTAGGCATTTTCAAAATTAAACCAAATAGAAATTCATCACATAGGTGACGTTTGGTTTATAGAATGTTTTTAACATTCCTAGGAATGTTGTAAGGGAATATTATATTCCTATATTTGGTTCAAGTTTCGAAAAAAAATACTTGAAAATGTCACATTCCAGGAAATATTTTTGGCCCAACATTCTCCAAAAATATTCTCATAGGGGGAGGTGGGTATTTCAGATTCCCATGGAATGGGAATGTGATATTAAAATATTCTCAAAAAAATTTATAGTGACCCAAATATAAAAATGTTACATTCCTATTAATTAAATTCCTAGGAATGTACACTTTTCTAAAAATGTAAGATCCCGTGAACCAAATGCCACCATAAAGTAATGTGATTTTGTCATATGTGGAAATAAAATTTGAGATGCCATTTGGGAATGTATTAGAAGAGTGATATGGGTTAAGGATTTTCAAATTAAAGATTCTTGCCTAAGTGAATTGGATTACAAGATAAAAATATTTGAGTCTAAAATCCAACCTCATATTTTGTAGGAAAATTTCAAGTAAAAATATTTACAATACAATGGCTTAAAAAGATTCAAATTAATTTCCCATTTAGTTCCTTATTATCCTCTTTTTTATAATGACAAAACTTACAAAGTTTTGAAAATAAAAAGATAAAGGCAAGGACAAGTATTAAATAGAAGGTTAGGAACTTAGTTAGAAAAGGCTTTCTAAAAGATTAATTTTGCTCCTTCTAAAAAATGAATTTTGGTTCAAGAAAGCTTTCCTCAAAAACATGCTTAAAGTTTTTTCAACTTTCCTTACTTCCCCATTCATCATTAGCATAAGAACATAGCAAATTCAAATAGTAATTGAATAAGAGTAGTAGTAAAAATAATAGAAAAAAATTGAAAATAGTGTCATTGGCAAAAAAAAAATAGTATCAAAGCATAATGAGAATTGGAGTAAAGCAAAAATAGAAAAAGTAAGACATTCTTAAAAAAGAAACAAAAAGGATCAAAGTAAAAAAAAACAAGTAGGGAAGAAATAGGAATGCTAAAAGGTAGTTATGATAGAAATAACGAATAGTGATCAAAATTAGAAATAAAAAGTAAGGACAACATGAAAAGTTATGAATGACTCAATTTAAATCATAATAAGTTAAAATGTCAACTAATATGGATGAAAATAAAAAAATTAGAAAGGGGCAACATGAAAAGTTTATGAATAAATCAGTTGAAGTTTAAAATAAATGTGGTTGTAATTAATGGAAATGAAAGTTATACTTTTTAAAAGAAGGAAAAATGAGATTGTAGACAAAGCATGATGGTTAATGTAGTTATTATGGGAAATTAGATTGAATAATTAGAAAATTCAACCAGATAATAGCATATCACAACATAAATAAGAAAATTAACTAAATAGTAAAGCATAATAGAAGGAAGATATCATGATAATGATAAAAATAATAAAAGAACACAAACATATTTGGAGAAATACCATAATAATATTAAGGTTAATGTCCCTAGTAGTAAGGTAGTATAATTATACTTTGAATCCTAAACTAAAATTGTTAACACAAAAGAAACAAATTGACCTAATAATTTTAAGGGCATATGCATGTATGCAATACCTATATAAGACCAAAATGCATATGTATAGCAAGCTAATGTATCTAGGCTTTAGGAAGGCATGGCCTAGTTAAGAAGAAATTATACGAAGGTGTCTATATGTCCTTTAATATCTTGAAATCCATTATCCACCTTGTTAGTAAGCTTTTTAGTAAGCTTAGGAATATCCATTTTCAGCTTGTTACTATGATTTGCATTAGAAGGTTTTGAGTAAGAGGGATTAGCTTCATTAGGGAAATAAGGCAAAGAAGGAACAACTAGAGTTAACAAATAAGCTTCATAGATCATACGATTAACTAAAAATTATGTTAGTACTAAATAGAATTGGCTTAAGGATGAATAGGTTATGATAAAGTGGGTGCGATTTTAAGTGTAAATTAAGATGGAGTGCATTATGGTTTAGATAGACATGTAGGTTCATGCTTAGAGATAATGTTTGGAATAGGTATCTAAGGTCAGGCCAGGATGGGTTGTTTTACCTAAGTTATCCATTCTTGATGCTTACTATCTTAAGTAGTGAAAAATTCAATAGTAATATGACATAAAATATATTGAATTAAGGTTTACAAGCTACCTATCTTTTTGCAATATAACTCAGGTATGTTTGGAATTACACTTAGATCAGTAATGAATGGTGAGATCCTAGATGTCTAGCAATTATAGCATAGTTTCATCAACATAAGCTTAAAAGGACTTTGAGGAAGGCTACTAGCTCCCTCAGAATCTAGGATTTGCTTCTTTAGTTTTTTAGTGATTTCAACTGCTATTACTTTTCAAGATTCTTCAACATCAAGATCTTTAGTCATTGCCATTTATTGAGACTATTCTATATCAATCTCCATTTGAAAAGGTTCATATAATAGGATATTCCTTTATTATAGACTCATAAGTTTAAAATTCTTGTTCTTGTTGTTATGCATCTTCTTAATCAAAATGTTCTTCTCCATTATGTTTATCTTTTCCTCTTCTTCTTTTTTATCTTTTTCTTTTCTTTACTACTATTCTATTTTTTTTATGTCTTTTTCTAACTCTATCTTGTTTTCCTAGTTTCTTCTAGTCCAACTTTAATGATTCCTTAGATTTCCTCCAAATTAACAATTTTTCCTTTCTTTCATTTTCTTTTTCAACTTTTGTTTCTTCATTAACACTTTCAGTTGAGGTGTTGCTTGGGTACAATTTTGTTACTTCCTTTCTTTTTGATCTTTTTATTTTAGTTTAACAATAATTTAGGGTGAAACCAATTACCATTATCCTATTACTCTTCTCTTTTCTTCAATAGAAACTTCACTTTTTCCTTTTACTTCTCCTATTTCTTGTTTTCATCTTTTTAAGAATTATAACAGCCTCTTTCATCTCTTTTGCTTCTTTCTCTCTTGAATTTTTTTATTTTCCTTTTGCCTTTCTTTTTACTTTTTCATCATCAATTTCCTTTCTTTTTTCTTTCTCACCTTCTTCATTGATTTTTATCCCTTCAATAGTGGGACAACAACAAGTTCCTCCTCTTTTCTTTCTTTTGACACATTCTTCCTTTTCTTGTTTTCCTCCATCTTTTTCATTATATCTTTGATTTACTTCCTTTTTTCATTCCATGAATCTTGGTGGAGCAGTTTTTCAAACAAATCACTTTTCTGCTCATACTAGTAGTTAATTTTGGTTCCTTATTCAATGTTAAAGTTTTCAACTAACTATCATTCATTATAGTCCCCTTACTCAAACCCTTTCTTTTTCCTTGAGATAAATTAATCTTAAAATGCTGTAGGATTTTATTAAATATCATATCATATCCAATTTAAGCATTAATTGTAGATTTAATGGATATGATTTGTCTAATTATTAAATTTCCTAGATTAATTTGGTAATTATTTTAATTACCTAAAATAAAAAACTTTAAAACTGCTAACATTATTCATAAGCTTTCTTTTTGGGCAAAGAATTTTATAAATGTAATAGTGAAGTATCTTTCTATTCATTATTAATGATTTACTTAAGGTATTTTCTTTGTTTTCCATTCTCCAAGCCTTTAAATATACTTTTTGAGGTTAAAATCATCATCATCTTTAACAACTTTGCTCATATTGATAAGAAAACCTTTATTTAAGGTTCCTATTAGCTGATTTAGAAGAGTGGCATTCACCATGCATTTTATATTTTTTATGAATATTAGGAGCTTATTGTTATCTTTGGGTGATTCCAGATTGGCATACTTTTAATATACTAGTTTATGCATAGTCAAGAAAATTTTCCAAACCATCTCCTTTATCCATTTGAAACACTTAACTTTTTTATTTTTTAGAAATTATGTGTCTACTTTTCTATGTTAGATGAAATCATGATTGACATAATCTAATTCAAATCTTTTTACTATGATCTCATCTTTGAAATTGTCTTGATTGAAAATCTAGGCTTACAACATAAAAGGGAGAGCAAATTAGAACTTTTGTTTCAAACAAAAAATAAAGGAAAAGATAAGCAAAGGAGATAAAGATTAAATCTTTATAAGGATAATTTTTAATAGAAAAATAGATAAGAACAATGTTTAGTTTTAAGGTTTAAAGAATTTGGTAAGACATTTCTAGAGAGAATAAAAGGATTATGGAATCAAAGATAGAGACATTAAATATATTACGATGTGAAATTAAAACCCATTATCTTGAAAGGCCAATTTTTCTTTTTTGGAAAACTATAAACTAATTAAAGGTTGAATAATTACCTAGGAAGTGACTAGGGATCTGCAATAATGTTTTAACTAATTAAATTGGTTCAATCCTAACTTAATTGAGATTAAAAGTGTTAACTCTAAATTAGATAAAGATGAAGGGTTTTCAATTACAAAAGTTAACAAGATAATAAATAGAAGAGTTAGTAGTCCTTTAATATTAGACTACTTTTTGGCATGAAACTAAATTTTGGAAAATTCAAAATTCAGTTTCACCAACTTTTTGGAAGCTTAAGATAGCAACAAGTTTGCTATCTCATAACCTTATTTCTATTTCTTAAAAATTCTAAACTTATTTCTAAAAAATGATGCATGCAATGACATATAGACATATAATAAGACATAATTCCAATTAAATTAATTAAAATTAATCAAAACTTACCATGATAAGTTCCTTTCTTATATAATAAAACCTATCTTTATGAAAAGGCTTAGTAAAGATATCCACTAATTGATTTTCAGTATTATAAACTCAAACATGATATTTTTTCTATACATATGATCTATAATGAAATGTTTTTTTATTTTAACGTTTTTCAATCTTAAGTGCTAAATAGAATTTTTTGCTTCAAACCATAGTTTTCATGTCACCATTTCATCTGTAAAACTTAAGTGTAACAATTACTAATATCCATATATTCTGCTTTGGTGATAAGGTAATTAAAATTTGCTTTTTTCTCTATATTAAGATATAATTCATTGTCCTAAAAATTGACATACTCTGCTTGTACTTTTTTTAATCTAACTTGCATCTTGCAAAGTTAGCATTTAAGTATCTAACTAAAATTAAAGAACTATCCTTATAGTACCAAGGGCCATAATTTTTTGTTCCAAGTAGATATCTAAATATTCTTTTAACAACATATAAATGAGATTTCCTGGGATTTGATTGATATTCAACACATAGACAAATGCTAAACATAATATCTGGCCTACTTGTGATTAAATAAATTGGTGAGTGAATCATACTTCTATATCATTTTTATCAACTGGCTTACCATTTTCATCTTTGTCTAATTTCATAGATGGATTCATAGAAGTGTCAATTGCCTTTGTATTTTCCACCCTAAATTCTTTAAGAGCTTGTTTGTGTACTTTTGCTTGATTTATGAATAGGCCCTTATTTGTTTTCTTTATTTGAAGTTTAAGGAAGAATGTGAACTTTTCCATTATACTCATTTCAAATACTCATTTCAAATTCTCCTTTCATGATATTTGAAAATTTATTGCATAAAAGCTCATTATTATATTAAAAAATAATATCATCCATATAAATTTGCAAAATTAATATATCAACCTTAATGGTTTTAATAAAAAGTGTTAAGTTAACTTTTTCCTTTAGTTAAACCATTTTCAATAAGAAACTTACTTAACCTTTCATACCAACCTCTTAGAGCTTGTTTTAAACTATATAAAGCTTTTGTAAGTTTAAAAATATGATTTGACTTTTCTTTGTTTTCAAATTTGTGTGATTGTTTGACATAAACTTCTTCATATAGAAAGCCATTTAGAAAAGTATTTTTCACATTTATTTGGTAAAGTTTAAAATTTTTGAAACATGTAAATAAGAATAGCATTCGTAAAGACTCAAGTCTAGCAATGAGTGTATAAATTTCATCATAATCAATGCTTTCTTATTGATTGCACCCTTTCATTACTATCCTTTCCTTGTTTCTTATTTCATTGGATTCATCTAATTTATTATGAAATACCCATCTAATTTGAATTATTGGATGATTGGATGGTTAAGGTATAGGATTCCAAATCCTTTCTTTTCAAATTTTATTCATCTTTCATAACTTTCACCTAATTTTCATAATTAAAAGCATCTTGTACAATCTTTGACTTTATATGCGAAAGCAAAGCCAAGTTAGTTTTATTTTTAAAAGAGAATCTAGTTCTTATACCTTAAGATGGATTACCAATGATAAAATCATTATGATAGCTTATATGATTTCTCCATTCTCTTGTAGATTTCTAATTTCCTTTTGAAGTGTAACATGAGGTTCTTCAATTTGATTTTCTTCATTTTCATCATTACATCTAGATAGTGATCATCTTGCTCATTTTTTTACATTTTACTTGAGATAGTAACTTCTTTATCCTTTTGCGTATTGTGTCTTATATTAATTTTCTTTGTTGAATTTGGTTTGTTCCTTTGATGCTTACTTCTTTGAAGTTATTTGATCATCATTTTCTATTGCTTTTTTAGAGAAAAAGCATTAGATTCATCAAATGCTACATACATAGATTCCATTATGGTGAATGTTCTTTTATTGTATACTTTATATGTTTTACTCGTATTAGAGCACCCAATAAAAATTTTTTCATCACTTTTTAAGTCAAATTTTATAAATTTTATTTTTCATTATTTAAGATAAAACAGTTTTATCCAAAAGCATGGAATATCTAGTTAGCAGTTGTAAAACATATCCTTTTCCCTATTAGATCCATCTATATTAACTTTATGGTCAATATTGACCTTGTAAAATAAGGGTTAATATGAGACAATCTATCATTTATTCATTTATACACATATATATAAGAAATTAACTATTGTATTATTCAAATCAATAATAGAAATAAAGAAAATATTATATTAAAATGTCTTACTAATTTATTCATAAAAATATATTTTAATAATTTAATGTAAATTTAAATATCTTCAAATTATATATCTTGAGTAAACTGTCATATAAAGGAAGTAGAGTCGAATCTAGTCACTTGTACTAATCTTATTTTTAGTATATAAAAATTAAATTTAAAAGTAAATTTTTTAATATTAACTAATTTCTAAAAAAAATCATAAGAAATAAAATTAAGCTTTAGAGAGGGAAAAACTTTTTCATTTATACAATTCTTGATCATTGCAAAGAAAACCACATGCATATTGTTATTATTGCCTCATAATTTGTTAAACCTATTGCTATTTCTCCCTTTTTATTCATTATATCAAGAAAAATCAATATATTTAATTGGTAAAATGAATTATTCAAATTATATGTGCAATTTGAGTCTCAAATTTCATCTTTCTTTATTTCAACTTATAAATTATGTTTGATGACACAATGGGAGAGCCAAATCAAAATGTAACCTAAACTTAACCCCATAAATACGTATGAGTGATTGGCTAAGGTCATGGAAAAAACATCTTAGAAGTTTTTTTTATAACTATTACATTAGGCAATTAATTTATTTAAAATTTTAAAATATATTTATATGTACAAAAATAATCTTATAATTCCTTTAATTTATAAGAGTAGGATGGATCTCACACATATTTGATTACAAAGTGCCATTTACATAGTGATTACAATTTAAGTGTACATAAAATATGAATACATGATTTTTGATGAAAAACTATATTGTAATACATTGAGGCATGATTTAAAAGGTAGATTTTTAATCAATCACTATAGAAAATTGAATTTGTTTCTATTTTGAATACTTTTTTTTATTTTTTAATGTCAATTTTGAATTAAATAAGTTTTATTTAATGTATGCCAATATTGAAACATTTGGTTGATTATATCTAATTTTATGAATTTTAATTTTAAGAAATATAATGTTAAAAAATAGTTATTAATGTCACAAAAGATAAATAAAATTAGAATTAAAAAAAAGAATAAACATTTAGTTTAAAATTTTTAATAATATAATTTTGTTTTGAAAGGATATGACAAATGCGACATAGTAATGAAAAAAAATAATATTGATAAGAATTATAATAATTGAAGCAATAATAATTTGGTGGATGAATAGATAGATCAGGTTAACTATATATTTAATGGTCATGGTTCAACAATGACCCATCTATTTTTTTTATCCAATCCACATCTATCATAATACATTCATTTGCCATATTGGCTAAGTTGTATATATTCTAGTAGAGGCGTGTGTCCTTATTGAAATTTTTGAAATTCTATATAAAATTATGTTTATTATTTAAAATATCCTCACTAATTTGTAAAATTTTCCTTATCGAAATATTGAAAAATATTTACCCTAATTAACTCTTAGGTCCTGGTTCACCACTAGTTTTCCACCTTTAAAAATAACAAATGTTAGGTTTTTTTTCTCATTTATAATTCATGTGAAATTTTCTTCAAAATGGGTCTTTTGAACCATTTATTTAAAAATTAGCAAGATGTGCTTATAACTTTAGTTTAAAAATTTTTGTGAAAGTATTTTAGGACATTAGAAATTATAACAAATACCATTATTTTTACAAAAAAATTCAAAATTTTTATTTTCAAATTCTTCATTGTGGTCACTTCTAATATTGGTTATGCAAACACTTTCTTCATTTTGAATTTTCTTATAAATTTTTTTAAAAGATTTCAAATGTACTATCTTTGTATACAAGAAAATAAACTTGTGTATCTAAAGTAATTATCAACAATAATCAATTCACGCCTTTATCTTCCAAAGTTTAATGTTTTTGTTATACTAAAAAAATCTTATATATAAAAGTTTAATCTAAAGTCCTTGAAGTTAAAATCACATTTCTAGGTTGGAAAGATGGTTTCGCTTATTTGTTTTATTAACATACATTATATATATGGTCTTTTTCAAAATTTATTTTAGGATGACCTATAATAAGGTCTTTTTTAGGAAAATTTAAAATGAGATACATGTTAACATATCCATATCTTCTATGTTATAGAAAACTTTCATTATTAGTTAATGTAAGCCTTTTTAAAGAATTTGAGGAAATATCTTGCATGTTTGAAATATAAATATTGTTAATTCTTTTTTCAATAAAATAAAATTTATTTTCCTTTATGTCTTTTTATGATAAATGTTATAATGTAATTTTTGAATCATAATGCTAAAAAAATTATGTTTAAAATCATTAACCAAACTTCTATTATTAGTAGAAGTAAATCTCATACCCATCTTACTTATATTGGTGATTTTGCATTAGGGGTGCCTTCAAGGGTGGCATACTCACCATTGATAGGCTTGAGAGAATTAAATTTACTTCAATATCTTGTCATATGCCTTGAACATCCACTATCTAGAAACTAGTCATCTCTCTTAATTATGGATTTAAGATTGATATGCAAGATATTATCCATATTATTTTCTCCTATTTTATACCTTATGGGGTGTTACATATGCTTAATTTTATGGAATTGTTCTTATTATGTAATTAGGTAATGATTTTTCAATATTTTTGAATTATTTGGTTAATATTAAATTTTTACACTATTTTAAGTTTTTAGATATAAGTTAAGTTATAGATATCCAACTTTGGTGATCTTTACATCATTGGAAAGGTAATAGAAATATCTAAAACTTTTATGTTTTAGGCAAAGTTTGGTTCAAACATTTGGAAGGTCAAATTTAGTTATGAAGATGAAGCTATATTTCTATCCTAGTTGAATCAATAATGGATTTTAGGTTATCTAGAGCTTCAGGAGACTAATTGAGGTGAAACTTGGTCGAAAGTTAGATATGACCTTGCCTAGCAAATTTTATGTTTGGAGTTTATCAAAAGTACGACATTTTAATAGACAAAATTGAATCGAGATCTGAATTATGAAATTTCATTATAATGAATGTTGTTAATAATTTAAGTTGTAAATTAGGCAATGGACTTTCAATTTATGCAAGGTCTCATTATTTGTAACCCTAAAAGGCATATCTACTTAATCTATTAGGTTTTCTAGTTAGAGAAATTAGATTTAACAAGGTTTTGTGCCTTCAAAGGCATTTGTTCTTTCTAGACAACGAATATTCTTCTTCTATCTTTCTCTTATAAAACCATCATGGATGGCTAATTTTCTATATCAGTTTAAAAGTCTAAGAACTCCTAATTAAATTTGATTTAAAGCTTTTCTTTTCAATCTATTATAACTTCAATTATATCTTTTTTTTACTCTTGTTATGAATGATTGCTTAGATAATTTGTCAATTATGATTAGTTAGTTAATTATCCATTGTAGTCTATAGCTAAACAATTAGTTGCAACCAATTCTTGCTTGTAGATTAGTTGTGATTGATTGAAATAAGTAACAATTATTTATCAGTGACTTGATGCATAGGTAAATCATTAGTTACCTAAGAAAAATAGAAAATGAATATATCAATAATCACTTGTAAAATTATTAGATTTCATTTAACCTAGTTCTGAATGCTTAAAACTATTATTAATTTAATTTAGTCACTTATTTTAAATTGAATTAATTATAAAAGATTGATTAGTCACTTATTTTGATTAGTTTGTATTGAAAACTTACATGATTACTAGTTGGCTTTAGGATCTTCATCAATTAAATAGTTGAATTATAAGCAAATTGTTGAGTGTCAATAAAAATCTAAGAATTAGGGTGTGAAACCTTTTGGACTTGATTCCTGTCTTTTGTTAGTTTCAATATAGTTTTATTTTGAATTGTTCATTTAAAATTACTTTTGAAACCCCTCCCTACCTTGGGTATGACCCAGACTTAGCCCTTTCCTATGTTTTTGAACAAGTTTGTTATTTAATTTTGGTGTGGAATGACACACATCAAAGATTTAGTTAATGTTTTCTTCTTATTATCTTGTTCTTTTAGCATCCATGACTTTTGAGTCCTTAGGAGGTTAGTTGATATCTTTTTAGATACCTAAATCCTTTTAGGGTCTCTGGAGGTTAGTTGATGTCTTCTTTTTATGATTTTATTCTTTTAGCATCCATGATTTTTCTTCATGTTAGTTTTTTTTCTTAGATAGAAAGAAGAAGCTATATGTCTTTTGTTATCACAAAAATTACAAGTGATATAAGGACTTAATAAATAAGACACTTTCATAAAAAAATTGTAATTCTTATCACAAAGTGATTGAAGATGTCCCAACCCTTTTTTTTCAAAAAATATCTTTGAATACCTAAAAGTGTATCCAAATTATTCTTTCCTTTAATAAATTTAGCAAGATAATTTGTTAGATAATTTATCTTCATTTTTAGAGCAATTTTTTCATTTTCAAGATTAAAATATTGATGCTTTAACTTGAATCTTATTTTGTAATTTTTTATTTTTAAAACTTTCATAATATTTGTTAAAGTTTTATTTTATCTTATTGAAGATTCTTCCTCTTTTGAAAACATCTTGATTTTCTTCTTTCAAGAATTATATTAATTTTGTTAACAAATTATTTTCATTATTTAAAACATGTTTTTCCTTTTGTAATGAGTCAAGAACTTAGGTCTTCTTCCTTTAAGGAATGATTTTCCTTTTCACAAGAAATTAAAATTTATTTTTTTATTTGAAAGAATCTAATTATTTTTTCAAAACTTGATTTTGATTTTCTATTTTAAAATAATTTGTGAAAGTCTTCCATCAAGTATCAAATAATTCATGTGATTCATCATAAGACAAAGAAAATTCAAGTTCATTATTTGTTATCTCATCCTCTTAGCTTTTGGTCATGAAGCAATAATTTAAGATGTCATCATCTTCATTTTCAAGCTCCTTTTTAGATGATAATTCTTTGTTATTCCAAGTAGCCATCATAACTTTATTTTTGATTAGTTTCTTTTGGAACTTCTTCTTGAATCATGAACAATCACTCTTTTTATGTCCCAATTTTTTGCATTTCAAAACTAACCAAAGGTTGATTGGTTGTTTCTCTTTTATTTTACTCTCTTCTTTGAAGTGGTATAGATTTAAAACCACCTTTTCTTTTATATATTCTAAAGAAACACTTGGCCATTAATGTCATCTCATCCTTTCATTTTTTGTTTCTTAATCAATATTATCCTCTTTCATCATTATCATCATCATCATCTTTTGAGGATTTTTTAAATATTATTGTTTTCCTTTTCTTTTCTTAATTTTCTCTCACGTATGTTCTTTCATAAGTTAAGAGTTATTTTTTAGTTCATTATAGGTGAGAGTTAAGAGATTATTTCCTTTTTGTATGACATTTACTTTAGATTGACATATTTTTGGGAGTGTTCTGAAGATTTTCATCATTAGTTATCCATCAATAATGATTCTTTCATAAAGCAAAAAGATCATTAATAATGATCAAGAGCCATTCAAACATAGGATTTATTTTCTCATTTTCTTTTATTCTAAATATTTCATATTCATATACAAGCATATTTATTCTAATTTCTTTTATTTAACTAGTACCTTTTTAGGTTACTTCTAGCTTATTCCACATAGCCTTTGTCGAAGTACATTTGGAAATCTTTTTGAATTATCTAGGTGTTATGGCACACATGATTGTATTTATGACTTTTGCATGGAGTGCTTCTTTTTGTAATCTTCTTCTATCCAATCCCTTTTCAGCTTAAGCACTTTTATTATACCTTCAAGTTTTATTAGTTCTTTATAACCTTACTTGATAACTTCTTACACAATGATGCTAGTGGATTTGATAGAGGTTATCATCCTTAATTTTTAATAATCATAATTTACACCATTAAAGAGAGATCTAGTTATTAAATGTCCTTATGATCCGTAGGTATGGCTAAGAAGCTTTATTACTTACAAGGTTTTTATTTACAAAATTGTTAGACTTCAAAAAATGTGAAACTAAACTCAGATACCAATTAATGTAACTTTTTGTAGAGTAAAAAGGGTTGAATTTACTTTTAAAAATCTACCAATGAATATTGGAAGTTAAAATTCCTATTTTTAATGTGTAAAAACTATGGAAATGCAAGAGAAATTTTTAGTGTTTATTTTGTTAAAATGATGAATATATTGTTTCAAAAATATTTCTTTAAAAAATGCAACAAGTTGTGTATATGAGATGTTAAACTCACAGAATAAATTCTTCACTAAACAAAATTTAAGTATTTGAAATTGTATGAGATTTAAAGTGCATGGAAAAATAAGATTTGAGAAGGTAGAGAAGAAAAATGAACTCTAAGAATTTTTATAAAGGATAGTTGTCATGACTTGCTTAATTGTGTTCGACATGAATCCCATTTTCTAATTTCCATAAGTCTAGTTAATCTTAATGTGATATCATAGCATAATTACTACAACTAAGTTTAATTAAACTAAACTGATTTTATGACTAAAATTTACATTAATCAAAATATGCACATAATTAGTTACATTGCATTTTATTCAAAATATTATCTACAAAATCCTTTTCTAACTTGTATATACAAGACTCATGGCCACTTCAAAGAAACTAACAAGAACTTCCTACTATGAAACTAATTGTGATGGCTAAAGAGTTTCCATGGAAGCATTTGTAGAACATTTAAAATAAAGAGTGAGATAAAGTTTTAATAAGAAAATAACTCACTTAAATACAAACAATATAGGAATATTTCACATTTATGCTTCTTATCTCGATAAGGTTTGCTTAGCATAAATGAGTAAAAATGAATTAAATAAACCAATAAACATATAAATATTTAAATTGCCTGTGCCTCTTGAGTCTTTCATATCCTTTTACGAATGTCTTCCTTTTCTCTATAAGATTTGCCTTATCCCCTTATAAATGGTTTCTTGTATCCTAAAAAAAAAAACCTCACCTATAAATTGTACAAGACCTCTTCCCATTTCATTCCATTATCATTATACAATTCTACACATTATTCATAATCATTCATTACACATATTTTAATGGTTCTATACATATAAACAAGCATGTGTCTAATTAACCATTCAACTAAATAGTCAAGTAGTGATTTCATAAGTTAATAGTCTTGTGATATCACAAATATCTTAAAATAATTTACAATACAATTTGGGTGTCACAAGTAATCGAGTATGATACTCAAATATATGATTCCTAAAATAGAGCTTATATTCAAGTATTATATTTGAATATAAACGACTCGAGAGTTCAACATAGTTTGATATTCAAACATGATACTTGATTTTAATGAGTAGGCTATTACACCTAAACCATATTCATATACTATACTTGCATATAGGTTGGTAGAGGCAACTAGGCATTCAGGTATTCAATTATAATATTTAGGTATCTCTTTGTGGTTCATATTTTTAGGATAATATTCAAATATCATAATTAAATATTGCTCGGAATTTTCTAGAAATCCATTGAATTTCCCGTTAACATCACCATAGTTCACATTCAAACTTTCAAATATCATCCCATAGTAAAAATCTAATAACAAAGAGTTTACGAAACCTCTATTCAACTCAAGTACAACTAACAATTCCTATAGCAAGCATTAAATACTAAGCCATCATTATTATGAGCATAAAACTTATATGAAACCAAACAAACCATATATTTACTATCATTGAAGATTTACTTACCTAATGCTTGAAAAAGACTAAGAAGATGATGGAGATTGTAAGTCAGCTACCTTATTCAATTTCAATCACATACAATTAGAATTTCTCTAAAATCTTTAAATTATTTCCTTCAAATTCTTACTAATGTTAAAAGGTTTAAAACGTTACCTAGAGTTTGATTGAAGAAGATGATGGTGCTCTTAATTTATCTTAAATCTATTAACATTAATTATGGAAGGTAACAGGATTGAAGATGAAGAGGAAAAGCTTCATCAACTCAATAGAAGAAAAGAGAGAAATATGCAAAAAAGGAAAGTTAATTTGGGAGATATAAAAGGTAAGAGTATTTTAATTATATGTCAGGTCAAATAGGGGCAAAAGTGGAAAAATCTTCCCTAAATTTTTCTCTAAATACATTCCTTCAAATTTGATTTTACACAACCTTTTATTCAATTACATTCTACTTATTCTTAATTTAAAATTCAATTTTCCTTAATTTAGATGCTATCCTAAACTTATCCCACAACTATTTTAATTACTAGTTAATTCAAGTAATTATTGTTAAAATAATTAAAATAAAATCCTAAAATACTATAAGTGTGACAATAGTCCAAAAGAAATGTCTTTCAAGTTTTACTCTTCTTTTTTTAAGTTATCAAATATCATATGAGGTATTTCATTAGTTGTAAATAAATTACAACCATTTATCCTTATAATTCTTTCAACTTTTTTTTTACAATAATCATACTTGTTCTTCTCACTAGAGCCTTTTCCAAGCTTAATCCTAAGCCTCAATACAAACTATCAAGATTTTTTTAAGAAAGATTCATTCTTTGTCTCAATCTCTAGCTTTTTTTTTTCAAGTACAAGAAATAATATCTCACAATTTCATTAGGAGATGTTTACAACATTCACTTAAACACTCAATAGGGTGGATATGCAAGTTTAGGCTTAAGAAATTTGGAAGATAGCTTTAAACTTTAAAGAGAGTAAGAAAGATTTCAAAGTTATAGATCAAATGCTTGGTGTATTGCCTTCAAGAGAATGCATCTTATTAATAGAGAAGGTTTGGTGAAGATAACTTGGGCTTCATGTAAACTTACTCTATAAGATTCTTCCTTTTTACCCTATGTTGAAAAAAGGCATGCTTGTACCATAGGAGACAATATTTAACCATTTCCTTGCCTGAACTCTATCCATGCTTAAGATAGCAAGTAGCTTGTTATTTCACTATGAGTTTAATTTCATCTTGACTTTTGGTCTAGCTTTACATAAATATGAGTAAACAACTTTTATTTGATTTCTAGTTGTATGATAATTTAACAACTCCATATTTTAATTTATTTCAAATTTAGCACATGTTGGAATCAAATTTGAATTTGAAATTCCCTTTCTTCAATGATCCAATGGTTTAGAAAGACTTTAAAATTAAATAATAGCCATTAGATTGTATCACCTAATCTTTTAAATATAATTTTAATATTGTAGCCAATAGAATGGTTTCTTGGAGTGAAAGTTTGTCAATTTTAAAATTAAACCAAATGGAAATTCATCACATAAAGTAATGTGATTTTGTCATATGTCGAAATAAATTTTTGAGATGCAATTTGGGATTGTATTAGGAAGAGTGATGGTCAAGCATCTTCTTAAAATGTTTAATGGGCTAAGGATTTGCAAATTAAAGATTCTTTTCCTAGGATGTTGGATTACAAGATAAAATTATTTGAGTCCAAAATCTAACTTCATATTTTATAGCCAATTTTTGAGTAAAAACATTTATAATACAATGGCCTAGAAAGCCTCAAATTAATTTTCAATTTGGTTCTTCAATATTTACAAGAAAGATTACATAATAATGATAATAGTAATAATAAGAAACAAGTAAGAGTTTAATCAAAGAACAGAGAAATGATTGCTTTCAAATCAGTTGCTACTAACTTCAAGTTCTAGGTGGTTAACTAAATTTAATTATTCTTAATCACTCATAATTAGACATCATTATTAAATAATTCCTCTTATAATTTTAATAAAAAAAGCAAAAAATTTCCTATTTTTGTCTTATGTTGAATTAACCAAATATTAGTTGAACTTAAATTAGTAAATTATCAGTTCAAAAATAGTTGGTCTACTATGAATTATTGGAAATGACCTATGGGTTATCTCATTTGTCTATAGATTTGACAAACTTAAGTCTCTAATTTAGAGACCTATTTAAATGGAGGACAAACTTGACTTAGTGCATATGGGTTAAAATGTAGTCAAGTTAGGTTGAATTAGCCTATAAAAATTTTATTTTTTTAATTTTTATTCTCTTAATTTATATACAAGTCCAAACTTGAAATCTCAACAAAATCATGCTCCCTTTTCTCACTTTTGATTCTATAAGGTCATATTATGAATTATTTGTAAATGATATTTTAATTTTGCAAATGTTTTATGACTTATTTATATATACATAGTATTTTTTAAGGGTACATATAGACATTAAATATGTTAGGATTTATTTATAAATGAATATAAGGAACTTTTTTTTTTCCTGCTAATTTAAAGAAAGAGCATGGACTACTTGTGTTAAGTACCCTTTGTCAGCATTATCATAAAAATACTTCCTCAATGCAAAATATTCAATTTGAGCTATAACTATTGCTTAAAGAATAAGCCTTATCACTATAACTCCACTAAAGCACTAGGGGTCCTAAGAGTCCTCCACCCTTTCATTGATAAAAAATTGATGCCTTATGGAGTTGATCCTATGACCTTTAAGATGAAGTAATAACTTATACTATTAGGTCAACTACCTTAGAGGTATTTTATAATGTTTTTAAATTTTTTATTGTTTAAAAATTTTAAAACTTAAAAAGAAGAAACCAAAAAGTTCAGGGGTTTTCTTATTTACCTATGGACTTTTTGGAATTAAATTAGGGCCTCCCTAAAAATATATATGCCAATCCAAGGATGGACCAGGTTGGCCTGATTCATGGACAAGCCGATCTGTCCTATTTCCTAATTCTAAATTTACTTGCCATGTTAAAGGGCTATTATCTTCAAACTAAAATTTTCACATATAGTAGCAGTAGTTTCTCACAACTTAAATAAAATTGTTTTCATATTTAGACTTGTCAAAATAGGTTAATTTAATCTTAATAGATTAGTTCAATGAGCAAAAATTATATGTCAAGTCAATTATAGATCATGGCCAACTTGGGTAACTATAGTATTAGTCCTAATTCCAAATTGATATTTAACAAATAGAATTGAATGGATTTTTATAACCTTTTAAGTTTATTTTTATTTTTATAATTTATTATATTTTATTATTATTAATATTAAATTTATATGATTAGTTAATTGGAATCAAATATGTGTATTGTTATTATTATCATCATATTTTTTGAAACTTTTTTCAATTCATAATTTTAAATATTGTAATATTAGTTATCAATTGCTTTAATTAATATACTATTTACTTATTTATATATCATGACCCTCCTATAACTATGATCGGAATAGAAGTATTAGCAGTAATCTTGAAAGCCTTTCCTAAACTTAATGCCAATTTAAAAAAATTATAGAGTAACACTATTTATAAATCTTCTAATTACTTCAAAAATAATTTTAGAATTTAGAAATGTGTCTTTTCATTCTAGTTAAAATTCAATTTACATATTGAATATTCAAAAAGAGAAGTTAGACAAATTTATAATCTTAAAAATTACAAAGGAATAAGTTAGCCTAACTATAGCCTTCCATGAAACATTTTATGTTGTACCTTTTTATGACCATGCCCCTAATATTGAAAAGTTTAGTCAAAGTATTCTAAAATTAATTACATTTCAAAATAAATGCCACTTGATCCACAAAAGAATGTAAGATCCACATTGTGATGATTTTGCGAGGTGGAATCTTAATCTAGATATAGAAAAATGTAAACTATGAAAAAATAAGTACAAAAGCTTGGTGAGATAACATTTTACATAAAATAGATAAATTCATAAGCTAAGTTTAATACTCAAGTATCAACCAATTGATATATGAACAACTTCCAAGTGTGGACTTACTTAGGAGTAGCTAACTAATACTAACCATATATTTATCATGTGAATCATAACTCAACCTTTAGACAAAGCATTAAACATGCTAAGAGATATTCTGACGAGCTTCTACACGAGTATTATTCAATAAACAAAACCATTAAACCTATACAAGTGATGTCAATAGTCAAATCTCATGATAGTAATATCAACAAAAATAAACAAGGCAAGCAAGCATTCTTATGTCTTTCGGTCATCTTTATCCCCTTTGCAACTCTCTTTATTCTTCCAAAATTTACCTTGTCCTCTTACAAATTGACACACGAAACTAATGCATAAGTCTCAAACATAAATATAATTCTTCCCCTCCATCATTTATTCACATTCTTAACCCGTACAAAAGCAAAATTCAACAAATCTCAATTCAAGTGATATCACAAGGTATGAAGTCCATTAGAGTCATAACAAGATCATTCATTTTTACATAACTCGTAAGAATTCAAACAGCATTTTTTCTTTGTTATAATCGATTATTTAAGCTTAAAGAGCATATAATTAATTGTAGGAGTTTAAAGAGCTATTTTTTTTATTATAAGTGATTATATGAGTTCATAAAGCTTATAATTGATTATTGGAGTTTAAAGAGTAATTTTTTTATAATAATCAATTATATGAGCCCAAAAAATTATAATTGATGAAATTGTGCAAATTTTCATGCAAAAGATCTTATTCCCAACAAAACTTAACATAAATCCTACTTAACCTCAAATTTTTCTAGAGCAATTTTTTGGTAATAATCGATTATATGAACCCAAAAATTTATAATCAATTATATCAAAAAATTCTGAAAATTTTCATGCAAAAGACCTTATTCATCCAACAAAACTCAAGATAAATCTTACTCGACCTCAGATTTTTCCACTAAACCATCATATCTCATAGAGACTGCTATAACATGTAGAAAATCATGGTATTAGTAGCATTTCTTCCTTCTTAATAACTCTCCAACATAAATATAAAAATTCAATCATACTATTCGTTTTTGTGTCATTCAATGTTAGAGTGGTTTAACTTTAAATCTATTTTAACGTGTCACAAAAATAATGGATATTTAGACACGTGCGCGCTTACACACACGAATTTATACTCTCTTTTGTAGTTTGGAATTCCATGTACTCTCCATAAAATGATTTGTTTTGCATCTAGATTAATATGATTATTAGTCTTCCTTGTTATTCAAATGTCAGTAACACCCACGAAGCAACGGAGGAAACCTCAAGGCCTAATATCCTCTGACTCTGGCAGGATCCCCTGGCCCGTTATATGTTGTCATTAAAGAGCTTGTACCAGTAGACTTTGTTAGGCAAGGCTGTATTCTTTAAGCCGAGGTTTCTTAAAGACATCCTTGGTCTCGGAAGGGGAACTGATTTGAAGTTTATTTAGAAGCGTTTGAATAAACAGGATGAAGTCGGGTGGGCATTTAGGATTTCTTGCTAGCTTGAAGCAATCAAGTAGGGAATTTTGATTTGAATAATCATCATTTATGGTTGCAATTCCATTACTTAAAAGAGACAATAAATCAACAGGGGGAAAGACGCACATTTTATGAAATTTAAGCTGTCTACTTAAACCTTTTAATAGTACAGAAAATTCTGTTCATATCAGAAAATTTTATTAGTACGCAACCAAAAAGACTTTCTACATTTCACTAAACACCCATTAAACCTTAATTCTCTTTATTATCCACAGATTAAGAATTGAAACAGTGAGTTTCTACTCTGCAACATAATGATTTTCCATTTTATTTATCTGAAACCCAACAATATACCATCAAAAAGAAATTCTTACAGAGATAGTGGAGTGATCTCAGACACAATCAAAATTAGGAAAAATAATATTAATCTATTCTGGGAAAGATAAATTGCAGAGAACAAGTACATTTCCACTGCTTCCGTTGCTTGAGAGAGGGGGAAAAAAAAGGGAAATTCGATTTGATAAAATGATGAAAGGAACATCAGAAAAAACCCCTATCATAATTCACAAGATCAAATTCTATTCAGATTTCATTTTCAACTCGATTTGACAACGGAGGAACGAAGAAATGAGAATATATCTCTGAAGGTTACATTTTCCAGATCGCTTAGCAAAAAGAAACTTGTGATCAATTAGTTTAAGTTTCAGAAACTACTCTTTCTATCGCGGTAACGAAAAATGAAGCCTCAGGTATTGTGAATTTTGCATCAACCTGCAATTTCAGCCGGCACTTGCAACAATATAAAAATCATCATCAGCTTCATTCACACTCAGTTATAAACCAATAACAGAAAATTACTAATTTTTTTCTTAAAAAAAAAAATGCAATTACAAATATCAGAACGAAGATCCAGAAGTTCCTGTGACGATGCGAAACAGAAAATTTGCCAAACAGTTGTTATTGCAATTGCAATTGCAACAAAGACATCGTCACTGTCGCGGCACGAAATGCAAGCGACATCCTGGAATCGGATCTTTAACACCGTACTTTAGAACATGAACAACAGATACCAAAAATAGGTTATGTTTTCTACCGAAGGTTCAACAATGCTTAAATGAAAACGAGAAAGGATAACCTGAAAAAATATTCATCAATTTAGACGAAGCACTGCCAAAAAACTTAAAGAAAAATTTTAGACGATGTTTTCCCTCGCACCTAGCAGAGTCGGCGAGAGGAAAGGAATGGGTTACCAGACAGGTTATATACGGTGAACGTACCCTAAACAGCCAACTACGATTTTTTTTTTTCATTTTTTATAATTACTTTTTACTCATAATTTTTTTTTCATTTTTTATACTTTCTCTTTTACTCATGTGTAATTTTTTTTATTTTCACTTAATTCATTTATATTTTAAAATTTTATAATTTACTCACATGTATTTTTTAATGTAGTAATATTAACACTTTGCTTATTAAATTTTTTAGCCAAGTTTTTAATAAAATATTTTATAATGAGTGAATTAAGTGAATTCAAAGGAAATTATAAGAAAATAAACTATAATGTTATATTTATGTGAATTAATGTTTGAAATTCTTAATTGAGATTAAAAAAATTTATATTTGCTCTATTTCTTTAATTTAGATCTACAAATTTATTACAACTCATTTGGTCATAATTGGTGTATATTTTATTTTCTAATTTTCACAAATTTATTTAACCTCTTGTCTAACCATAACACATTTCCACTTGCTAGGCTATTTACAACTATGTTCATGACTACACCATGAAATCACCAAAGGAGATTTCTATCTTTGAGATGATGATAGTGGTTAAGAAACTTCCATAAGTAATATCTATAAAATATTTAAACTTAAAATAATAAGATAGAGTTCCAATAAATAAATAACTTACTTAAATATATAAAATTAAATAATAATTTATAATCATACTTCACATGTTTCAATAATGGTCACCTATTATTAACTAAATAAATAATCAAATCAATAGATAAATTAGTAAAAATGCTTCCATGCCTTGCTACTATTTTCAATATTATTTTCATCAATATTTCAATTATTTTCAAAAGGCAATTGATCCAGAGCTCCCTAAGCAACCCCATTGCAATGTATATATGTATATACATATATACATACATACATATATGTTTATATACATATATATGTATACATACATATGTGTATATCACATTCATGCAATAAAAGAAATAAAACTATCTCCAGTACATATACACCAAAACAATGTAGCATGCTTTTTGATATCAATTGAAGGAAATTTTCATAAACATCGAACCTTTGATTATGGACTATAGCATGAGATGATTAAGCAATGTCAAATAGAAACAATAACTATATATATTTAATTAACAAAGTCTATGAAATTAAACTAACCTACTTTGGTGTATTCATAATTCTTGGTTCAATTTTATTTACAGCATTCACCAATTGAAAAGGAAGGCTAAAAGGGTTAAGGCGTGTCTAAAATCACATATTAAAAGAAGAGGGTAAAAAGGTTAAGGTGTGTTTCTTACTCTACTAAACCCTTAATTTTAGTGTTCTCTAAGAGAAAGCATAATTTCCATTTTTTGATGGAACGAAAATAAACATAAGAGAATGGAAAGATAAGGACCCCTTATAGTTAGCAAGCCAAGATATGGATCCTATTCATTAAGAATTCATATTGCATAACTAGATTTTAAATCTAGGTACCAAGTACCAATTTACTTAATGTCACTTATTGGGCCTTTAACCTATTAACATTAATACTCCATCTGTTCCTATTTATCTGTCGTCATTAACCGATTTTATACATATTAAGAAAGTAGTTAAATTTATTTATTTTTAATGAGCTTTATAAGATTACCCTTTATGCACAAAATTTAATATAGTTAAAGATAGAGAGAAAAATATAAAGAAATAAATGCAAGTTGATTAATAATATAGAATAATAAAATATTTATTAATGAAAAAAAAGGATAAATTTGTAAAAAAAATATTTAATGATTTATTGGAATTCTAAAGCGACAGATAAAAAGGAACGAAACTTCTTTTAAAAAAGCGACAGATAAAAAGAAATGAAGGGAGTATTTCTAATTTATAAATTAAGATGGACCAAAAATTACTAACATTCAAGCCAAGTACAATTTTAAGTTTATTGCATTCGATTTTGTTTGCATGGGGCTCCAAGGTGATAGAAGGGTTCATGGAAAAATACTTGTACGTCATGATTCTTTGGAGTTATAGGTTGACTAAATCAATTAATGTCATAGTTTTGACGGACTCGTTGGAAGAAAGTAGAAGGTATAGTGTAGTAAGACTGTTGTCTCCAAGAACCTCCTTAGTTCTTTATCTTTAACATGTTTTGTATTTAGACTCAATGTTTTATTTCTGGGCTTGACATATAATGAATCATTTTTTTGTCCATTGTATTTTTTTATGAAGTAAGCAACCAAAGTATAAGAGCAACAAAGACCAAAACAAGATAATTTTCTATTATAAACTTCCAAATTTCCTTGTGTACCCATGGTAACAAGTTTGTCTCTTGCATAGGAGTAATGTTAATGGAAAAGTGGATTCCCAAGCTTTATATTGTTCCGTTTGATACAATGAAATGAAATAAAATAGAAATGTTAATTTCATAATTATATTTAATTTAATCAGAAATAAAATGAATATTTTATTTTATAATTATATTTAGTACAATAAATATTATAAAAATAGAATAGAAAATGTGTTAATGATAATAATGCCCCTTAAAAATAAAAAAAGTGTAAAATTGATACTATTTTTATATAAAAGATGATATTTTAATTAGTAAAATATTTTAATAATATAATATCGATAATTGATGTTTTATTATTTATTAATAAAAGATAATGTTAAAATATATAAAAAATATAAGAGATAAAAATATAAAAAATTCATTCCATAAATAATATAATAACAATTTCATTATTTTTGTTATAAAATAAAAATTCTATCATTCATTTAATAGAACCCTCATTCTCTAAAAAATGAAAATTATCGTCTTACGGTATTTACCAAATAAACTTTATATATCGTATTATATTATACCAAGACATAATAATGTGTTTCATGGTGAGTTGGGACTCACTCTAAATTCTTTCACTGAATTAGTGAAGTCATATTTAGATCATTTGAGGTGATAGGCTTGTTACTTCCTCTTGAAAAAACTTAAGTGGTATTGCTTGAAGAGATGGTTTTTGTCATGTTCTCAGAAATAAGGTTGTGTCATGGTGCAATCAACGAGATGATTGGAATGTGACTTAGATTTGTGTTTATTTGGAATCTTTTAAAATCAAACTTTCCATTTATACTGCCACACTCATGGTGCACTAAGAAAGGGCCACCTTTGAAGAGATAATTTTTGTCATGTTCTTAGAAATAAGGTTGTGTCATAGCTTAATCATTGAGACGATTAGAATGTGATTTAGGTTTGTGTTTGTTTAGAATCTTTTAAAATCAAACTTTTCATTTATACTATCATGCTTATGGTGCATTGAGGAAGGGCGACCTTCGATCAGCAACAACGAAATCCCTGCATATTTTCATCAAATTTTACCTCTGCCAACTTCTATGGCACTCCTTGTTAATTTGGTAAATTATATTAACTTTTTCGAAATTTGATCCAATTATACTTGATATCTCACATTTTTTAAAATTATATATATTTACTCTTATTCATTTTTCTACCATTGTGAAGTAAAGTAATTTAATTGTTTAACTATAGCCTATTCTTAATATTATTTCTAATGATTAAAGGATATTTTTATATACAAACAAATCTTTTTATTAAAGAATAAAGATATAGTAAATTCACATTTTTTTAAAAAGATAGATTTGTGTATAAAAATATAGAAGAATTATCTTTCAATCATTAAAAATGATATTAAGAAATGAATTGCAATTAAAAAGTTAAAATTATTGTATTTCATAATAATAGAGAAATGAATAGATGTGAATTTATATAATTTTTAAAAAATAAGGGATATTGAGTATAACTGAATTAAATTTCATGAAAGATTAATATAATCTGCCTCATTAATTATTTGTTGTTTTTTTTCATTTTCAATAATTTTTCACCCAATCCTGCTACTCGGTAGTAAATTGTGTTCCCTTTGGAAAAATTTTCATATCTTAGGCTAGCATTAAAAATTTAATGTTATTTTTATATAAATTTTATTTTTTAGTAAATCATATAAATTTTTTAAATATGCTTTTTAACTTAACAATTTAATTTTTTAAAAATATTAAAATAAATTATTGAATAAAAAATAATACATTTAAGAATAATTATATTAATACTAACGTGGTATTTCAAATTTTTTTTCTTTCCATAAATCAGGCAATGAGAGGGCCTGAGCACGCCGCATACGGTGCAAGAAAAGGACAAAATGCATCACGATACAGATATTTTTTTCCGCGCAGCACATAAATAATGCATCAATAATGGATGAGCACTTGGCACATAATAGTATAGTTTTACATGTAAACATGTATTTTCACTTATTTTTATTAAAATTTTAAATAAAATTATATATATTATTAAAAAAATTTATTAATTCTTAAATTTTACCTCACAGACAAATTAGAATACGTTTATTCCATTGACTTTCCAATGCCACTCGAGGAATCCATTAATCAAATGCGCTTGATCATGTGAACTTCTTGTCTTTTTACATTGATGAGTAAATTCTAATCTAAAATAAAATAAAAAGTTTCAGAAAATACAAAAAATAAAAATGAACTTTGAAATATTTAGTAAATTTCCCTTTTATTTGTTGAGGGACCCGAAAACCACACACCACCGTTCTAAGTACTCTCATCCATGTCCTCACAGTTCTCAGGCTTTCACACTTTCTCTCTCTTCTATTTTTCATTATTTTCTTTTCTTTTCCTCCTTCTCTTTCCTATTTCCATGATTTCCATTTCTCCTGTTTTCTGTTTTTTTTTTCTATCTCCAATGTCTCTATCTATGAGGATGACGAGGATCCTGGCGGGAACGATCACGCACTCCATTTACCATTCTACCCTCACCACCGTTGCCAACTTCTCCTCTCTCTTCATTTTTTCTTACTATTTTCACGCACATATCAAATCTTCAATGGCATAAATTCATATTCAACAAACAAACAAAAATCGACAACTTTCAGCATTCAAAAGCCTGTCCCTGAAGAGTCCTGCAGTTGCTCTCCCCCCCCCCCCCCCCAAGTTTGCCACGACACGCCTTCCGAGCCAAGCAATTGAATTTCTGTCACCCAACACAATTCATTGATCATTCGACAGATACCATTTAATTCAATTGCTGAATATCGAACTTCCCTGCATTTATGCGCTCTGAGTATTGTTGTTTTGGTGCGCGTGTCGTTTCTTCTTGTCTCTTCTTCTATCTAGAAGGGTACAGTGGTGAATTTCTTTTTTCTTTTCTTCTGCATTTTGTTTTTGTTATGAGGTTCTTCGGTGATTGCTTCATTGTGCTCTTGGTCCTCAGCTTTTATTTTCCAATTTTATGGAATTCCAATCTCTCTGGTATTGTTTCACCGAGTGTTTTATGGAATTTCTCATGTTGAATTATGTGAATGTCTCAGGAGTCTTTTTTTTTTTAAATAAAAAAAAATATTAAAGCAGATATTGGTGGTGAATTTGGATGATTTCTCTGTATTAAGTAGTGCTTGAAGAGTGATCTCGATGGGGATAGGTGTCAATGGTGGCTGCAATTTTCCTCTTACTAGTCTGCAAATTGGGTAAGTTGTATTTTCATATGAAAGTTTGTCTTCAATTGCTGTTAGATTGGACTTAAGTTTTAATGCACGAGACATTCATCTTACGTTAAATCTCCCTCTTTCTCTCAAACTACGATTGTAATAATTCGGAAGGAGATATATATATATATATATATATATATATATATGATGTTTTGAATTATTCTCTATCTGATTTGATTTACAAACTTGTTAACTCATATATATGCTTGATACATCTTTCTACTTCTTAGTTTAAAATTGAATTCAATTTTTCGTTCATTACGATTGTTTGTGTCATACCAAATCTATATGGATGGTAAGCATGCTTCGCTCTTCATGTGCTGAATGTTTTGTCTTATTTTGATCAGCATAGAACAAGTTTAGTTAAAGATGACAAACAGAATTGATTGAATAATGTGACTAATATAGATCAGAGTTTCTTGGAGAGAAAAAAAAAAGAGTAAGGACTAAAGACCACCTCAGTAACACTGGATTAGTAATGGTGTTTTGAATTTCTATGTGTTGTGCAGAGATTTGCGGTCTTACCTCTCAGATATTAGTCTTTTCCTCGCCAATGATAGTAAAAAGATGTATATTTTGGTTGACAACCGCCCATGGTTGAGAGACCTGGGCTACTGGAGTGCACACTTTTGGCAATTAATGATTACCAAGGTTGCTGTGCAAGCCTTAATTTATTGAAATAACTGGCATGTTCTGATAAATCTTACATGGTTTTTATTTACTTCCAGTCAAGGCTATCTCCATTTGCAAACACCAAAATCCGGAGAGGAAGAAAGGAGGAAAAGGAGATTTGTTCTGAATCGTGCTCACCAAGTGAGCGAAAAAATTCTTTGAAATGGTTCTCATTGATTGATGCAGCAATGTTATCAAGAGAGAAGGTTTTGCTACCTGTAGAAAAACTAAGTAATTCTTTGCAGTTCAGCAGTGAACTGCATAGGACCTTGCATGGCTTTATTGTATTTGAAGTTGCATGGACTAATGTCCGTGGTATTAACTACCTCAGCGTGCTTCAGGTACTATATCTCCTACTTGCTAACGTGCTACTTATTTTTCTTTGTAGTTTGCCGTGTACTCCATCATGTTTTAAGTTTCCTTTTCATTTTTAAATTGTTTGGCAGACTGATGCCTCGCTTGCCATAGAAACTAAATTAATGCGTAGATGGGAATTTGATGATATAGCCCAAGCTGTAAGGTGTATTTGTTCATGGTTCTCTGGAACACTATCTGAGCAGATGATTATGAAAGAGCACCTGGATTCTGCAGCTGGTAGTAACATGGATTCTTATCTTTACTTTTGCATGAGTGTGCATGTCACATGTTTGAACTCAAGATGGCCTTGATAATTTTGTGTCGTCTATATGATTCATATATCATGTAAGAGTATGATTTGGAACATGTGATGCCAGATTCCGTAGACATAAATGCCTATGGAGGTGAGGCCTTTGTGGGGTCTTTCAAGATGAAGCCCTTGTTTAGTGGGAATTTGTCCATCAGAATATACTGATAAATTATCTTGTAGTAGCTGAGGTGATGAATGGACGTTTAATTTTCGTAGTAGTTGACCATTGAGGATCTGGCAGCTAGGACATACTTAAAGAGAAACATTAAATTGTGTGACTAATTTTAGCCATACCATATTTTTGGTGTAGGTCCTTTCAACCATGATTTTTACAATATACCAGCTGCATGCCGTAGGAACACCTCAAGACAATGTATGGCCTGCCACAACATAAGGTGGGAATAGGAAGCTAGTCTTTTCATACCCCTGCTTTGTACCAAATAAGTGTTGGATAGGATAAAGACAGAGATCACTGAGTTGGTTGGTTTTACAATCCTACTTGAGAGCAGAAATCTGAAGTTCAGAGAAGCCTCTTATTGGTTTTCCACCTGAGACTAGGAAAGTGAAAAGTCCTTTTTTCCAGCCTTATGTTCTCATGCTTCTAAGTAGAGGAATGGATTGATTCAAAATCATAGTTCTAGGTTTCTTTTTCCTTGGAATCTGATACCAGTCCTATCAATAGCCCCTCAAATGTGGCATAACATTACATTTAGAAATTTGCATACGCTGGATATGTATCCTTCTGAGGTTCGCCAATGGCTCATTGGCTTCATTTTGATATGATAGTTCAGTTCATCTAATTTCATTGGATGGATCAAAGATTGCTGTTACATTTTTTCCAATAAAGCAGCTTTAGTTGAGGTTATTTTTTGCAGAAAAGGACGCAGGTTTAATTATAACTGTGGTCCTGCTATTAGTCTATTATGCAATCGCATTTGATCTCCTTAAACACCATATTAGTAACTTCTGTCAAATTGATGACTGAAAATTCTAATTGGCATACAGTGCTCCAATTGTGATCCAAGTTGTCAATTACTGAGAGAGAAGTAGTGAATCACGTGCTGCCAATGGCCAAATGCGG
The DNA here is from genome assembly GCA_020226215.1 of Sindora glabra. NCBI lineage: Eukaryota > Viridiplantae > Streptophyta > Magnoliopsida > Fabales > Fabaceae > Sindora > Sindora glabra. Next base: position 59,024,602 of record CM035227.1, read on the forward strand.
GATGTTTTATGGGTTGGGTGGGTCATATGATTTGCACATTTTTTGATGTGGCAAGGTGAGTCCCGCCAATTTTTCTCCTAATGATAGCCAACTGGGAGCCTTGGCAGAATTCTATGTGTCGCTTAGGATTTTCCATCTTCAATGTGATGGAAGTTACCAATTTGGACCTGATTTGTATATTAAAGGGACCAAAATTGAATGCTGTATTTAAGGAATACCAAATGCTACCAACTTATACATTTGGGGGACCATATTATAATTGAGCCAAACATTCAATCAACCTTGTAAAATCAAGAAGAAATAATTGATTTGCATATTGTTTGAGTATGGAAATGAGCATAGCCACATAAGATCTTTTGCTTCTTCTGTGCCTCTGGGGACTCGATACACCTTTTTGACATTTGTTTTCCAGTGTGCTGCATCCCAGTGTGGTCCCAGAGTAACATGATTGGAGAATATAATAACTTGCCACGATTTTAGTATTTTCTTTACTAATAGTTGGGCCTTACCATAAGTTCTTTTTACCTTTCACTTGGTGGCTCCTTTTATAATTGATTATAAACCGTTTGCTACTAATTTTTACTTGCGTTAAAGGAGAATTTAATTTACATGTCTACATACATACAGCTGTGCATAAATACAAGTATGCTTAGTGAGAAATATGTTTATATGATTCACTTAATTGTACATTTGGAAATGGTTACATATTATAAATGCATCTTTATTTATTATCTATTTTTTTCTGCCTATTCATATTAGACCTTTCATGATTATATCTATACCTGCTGAGATACATTCATCTGTCTTTGATATGCAATTGCTTAGATTTAATATTTCAATACCCATATGATGGCAACTAAAGGCAATCAGCAAAATGAGGTAGCAATATATGTTTCTTAATCTGCACTTTTTTCAGGGGAGCTCTTTTATGATGCTAGCCCAGATTTTTCTGAGACTATACCTATTGATGGTGACAATAACATCTGCAATAGCATTCTGAGTGTCAAGGATAGTTCTGTCCATTGCCTAGGTAGCAATATCAGCGTATATTCTGAAAACACTGAACAGGCAACAAGCATGCCTCACAATCCTCCCCTTCCTTCAGGACTTTATAAAAGGAGAAAAGTGCTGAAGTCCTTTAGTAGGGGACCAGACGTTGATAGCTATTCTGAGGAAACGCCGGGTTCAATTGATGACTCTTTGAATTATTCTGAGACCTATTCCTGTATTTCGGATGATGCAGTTGAAGTCACTCAGTACAGGGATGTTCTAATTTTGTTCAGGTTCAATGACCGTAACCTCCCATTTAAACTAAAGGAAGTCATAATATCTGATCTGCGATTGCTTACCTTGTTAGAAGCGGGCCTCCCAGCTTGGGTTATCTTCCTTCAATCATACCCAGTATTATGTCATCTTTATCGACCATGGATGTGCCCACTGGCCAGAGTCCTATATGTGTTGATTTCATTTGTTACTGTTCTTATTGGATTCTATGATTTATACAAAAATGTACCTGTCCTTAAGGCCACTGCATCTCATTTGTGTGGCCCACTTTTTGATTGGATAGAAACTTGGGAGATGGTTTCAAGAGTCAAGTACCTGGGAACGATGCTGTTCCTTCATAATTTTCAGAAGGCTGTTAGGTGGTTTCTTGCCTTGACGCATACATCAAGACATTTTTTTTCAGTTCTTCTTCTGCCTCTGCAGCCCTTGTTTAAATTATTTGGATTTCTTCTTCCAGCCTTCAATATGCTGTTTGGATTAGTTGAAGACATTTGTTCAGTAGTTTGGGGTGTGATTGGGACTTCGTTTGATATTGTGGGGGATGTGCTAGAGCTTTTTTTATCACCATTGTGGTTTATTGTTACTCTTGTTTGGAAAATTGGTAGGTCATCATTTTTTTTAAACTTATAATGCCATCTGTTCCTGTCTTTCTATTAATCTCTTGATATGCTATGTCTTGTGCTAATTGCTTGTGTGGTCTTGTTTGCTCTACTGCAGCTACTGCTATATTGTATCCTATATTTTGGATTGTCTGGCGAATACTATATGCTCCTATCCGTCTAGTCCTTGCAGTATCCAGTGTTGTGGCTTTCATATGTAGCTGTATATGTGATATAGTAGGAGATGTATGGCTGTTTGCTAGTGGCATTTTCCAGCTTGCATCATCTTCTGAGGCAACTGTCAATGCTACTGTTCATGAAGTTTCAATGTTGCGATCTCTTTGGAATGACCTTTTTTCCCAGGTTGTAACATGGTATGTCAATAAATTTGATGTACACGGTTTTATAAATGGCAATATTTCTGATTGCTAGAGGTTTTTTTCTTTTTCCAAGATTTTCCGTGCTATCAGGAGTATATTATATGGCTTTGTTGCCTTCTTCACAGCATGCAACCGGCATCGTCTAAGGTATCCATATATACTGTTATACTTGCAGAAAAATGTAATGTCAGTTTTTGTAAATTTGATGTTATGATGGTTGGTTCTTTGTTTTGTAGCTTTAGAGATGTAGTCCTTTGATGGAAATTTCTATGGCCAATACATTGGTAGTTTAGATCATATGTGAATATTTGTTTTTGATAGACTATAAGCATAATACTTTAAATGAATTAGATTAGATTTAAACTTTACAAGAACCTGATATCAGGAAGATAAAGAAGATTCTTACTTTCGATGAAGTTCATTGCTCATTGGTGCATGGATTTAAAGAAAAGCCCAATACGATATAATTGTTTCTCCTTTTTGCTAAAATTTCAGATATACATCAATAGCTGCAGTAGAAATAATGAGCAGCTGCAAGAGAATGCATTCTCCTTCTCTTCCCCATCTCTTCTTCAATTAGAAAATCGTAGAGTCTCGTTCTATATTATAAACAGAAATGTGAATCTAAGGCTTTCTGCTTTCTGGTCTGAAAAGAGAATGGATGTTCGTGAGAGCATATTTGTGCTTTCAGATGCAAATCACTTCTGATTATTTTTTCTTTCTTTTTTTTTTTCTTTTAGTCTCTGATGTTTGGTGAATGATAATTATGCTGCATATCTGGCTTATCAGGCTAACACTGATTTTGCTTATCAATATGCAGCATTTATAATCATCTACAGGAGTTTATCAAAAGATTATATCGCCAATGCCGAAGATCCCAGAAAACAGACTTGAGAGATGACAGAACATGTCAGGCACCAAATTAGGTGAGGACTCTTAAAATTTGTGATGATTGTTTCCTCATAATCCAGACATAATTTATTTGCTGAAGTTACTGACTGAAATGGTGTTCCCCGTCTCCTCCCACTTTTTCCCAAAAAACTGAACAAGAAAAACAAAAATAAATATATAAAACAAATTTGGTGAGTGCTCTTAGGGTTTATAATTTGATATTATTCCATAATTTAGTCAACATTTCCACTACAGCTCCAACTTTCTGTATAACAGCTGACGATATAACATCTGTGCATTGTATGAGTTGCTGGCTTTCTGTGTGGCCTTAAGGCAGAATGCAGGAATAGTTTGAACTGATCAGGTATAGGGTTTCTTCTGTTCTGGTTGGTAAATATAATGCATCATTCCTGCATGCTGATTACCTGTTGTCTTGAAGAAGCTGATACATGTATTTTGAGGCTGTACCCAATCAGAAATGTTTCTGAGACGTATGGATCTCACATGCTAACCATCATGTATCCTTAATTTTTTGAACTTTTTGTCTGAAACGTTTCAAATTAGGTCCCAACATATATATATAAAAAAGCAGCTAATTTTAACACTATTTTTGATATTATATATCAAATATCTTGTCATATTTTCATTCTATTAATTTTTAAAGGAATTGTAGTATTCATGTGTTTCGTTGTACAACTGATATGATATATTGTTTGATGCAACCTATCTTTGTGGACGCAAGCAATGCGTAGGTGAGTGACGCCCAATTATGGGACTATTTTGTGATTCATAGAAGCCCATTTATTCACTTAAGAGCAAAACAAATGACAGCCTGTTCTGAGAGTATATAGAACTGGTATGCATTTGAGTAGCCTCTGTCTTATCAGTAACTATAGTCTCGGCTATAATTTCTACAGAACATGACACAGGAATTATTAATAAAGTCCAGCTTAATTATGGTGTTGCTAGCTTGTAGTTATTACATAATCAACTATGTTTAAAATCCAAGTGAGTGTATGTTTCCTGCTATTTTTCATGTGTTCTGTAGGTACTACCATGTTGTTCTGTGACATGATGATATTCTATCATCAAGGCATTTGTTAATGCTGAAACAAATGATATGAATTTCAAGTTTAGGTTGAAGAAACGGGAAAGTTCCGTATTGAATGAAGTTCCCTTCATTTTTTTCCTGGGGATCGGTGGAGTTGTAACATACTGCCTATTCTTAAGGGATTTGACAAAGCTGACATCAATCTGAGTACAGAGACATGGTATTCTGATATAGCGTTGCAGATTCTGCAAACACGATACGGAAGGTCTATACAAATTCTTAGGATTCTTTTATCTTTTTGCAAATTTTGCTGTAACCTCTACGCCTAGGTATCTTCATTCTTTATAAAACCACTTGTTGTCTATTCCCTGATATCTTTTCTGGGGAGAAATTTTGAAATGTATATAAAATGTACAGGCAACTTGTATATTCTATCTGTGTTCCATCATTTGCTTCCATGTACAGTTATCTAAAGGTACAGAGAATGTAAACTGACAATGTAAACTTAGAATAGATCCGAGATACAGTAAAACCTTTTTCTCAGGAGATTGTGTTTTACTCTGATTATTTGTCCTTCGTACAAGATATCTTGTTTCTGTCTCTTGAGTTTAGACTTTCAAGGTTAGACTTGCATTGGCAATGATGTTTTGCTGTATTTTCTAGATATTATCCCATGATCATTTTCTATGACTTGGTCTGTTTAGGAATAAGAAAATTGGAGGATGATAGCAGCCTAGTTTTTAAAAATCTTACAGTAGAAAGTTTGACTTCTATTTTCTTTGCATTCATGTATTTATTTATTTATTTGTAGTGCTTACTACCAAAATTTGAAGGCGTCCTAAATGTTAAATTTAGGCATACCAACAATTCAAATTAGATTAAATCATTCCACCCATTTTGATTGAAAAATGTTTTGTCCATACATGAGAATTTAGTTTGTACTGTCCTTTAAAAATATTAATCATGAAAAATGGGTAGATTTTACAGTGTCACGAGTGAAAATTTAGGTTCCAAAACTTAGATAATGTGGAACCTTTTAAAATGTGAAGATATTAATGGAAAATATTCAACCATTGATGGAAGAGTGTGTTTCTTTATCTTCGCTTATTTGGATATTTCATATGCCCTTCTCAGCTTCTAATAATTTCATTTGTTGCTAAAATGCTACCTCTGTTGTTTGCACAATTATCCACTATGGCATTCCCATTGATTGCATTGACTATGGCAATATATGAAATACTTTTTCATTGAAAAGATGGCTTTGAAATTAGGTATCAAATAATAAAGCAGAACATTAATATTTTAAAATCTCGTTCAACTATTGATCTAACAAGATAATTGGATTAAGATTAGATTACTTCAATTAACTGAATCAAATAGTTGAATTGACTAATATATTTTTTATATATATAAAATTACATTATATATATACATATAAAAAAATTTAATCCACTTAACTAAACAAATATATTTTTGAAACACAAGAAAATAAATATTAATTTTACTATAATTATAATTATCTGACACAATTTTAATATTATTTTATAATACATAATATTATTTTATAATATTAAAATTATATTAAAACAATTTCTTAATAAGAATGATTTAAGTAATATATATAATATAAAATATAAATATATAATACATCTTATTTATAAAAAATTTTAAAAAGTAAAATTTGAAAAATAAAAAATAATATGCATTTATATAATAAAAGTCATTCTAATATCATAAAGGAAGGTAGCACGGGTAGTAAAATAGGCCTCTAAGCCATAGGATGTCATTTTGGAGGTTTCAAAATGTCATTACATATATTTTATTATCCGCTTCATTTTTTTTTTTGGGTAAAATACTTTTACTTCCCTAAGGTATCACGTAATTACACTTTTTAACCCTCATTTATCTAAATTGGGCTAGACCTTCCTTTTCGCATATAGGAGCTAACAATGTTAAAAATTGACCACGTTAGATGAAAATGTCCTTTTTATGAAAAAGAATTGAAGGAAATTAGAGCATTTTTACTTTCATTTCATTTTATTTTTGCAAAACTCATTTTGAAAGTTTCTTTCAGCACTTGAATCTAATCAAATTCCAGAAGTTTCCATTTGCCATCTCCATTATAGTAAGTTAATAGATGGGTTAGGGATTTTAAGGCTTAAGGAAGGTTAAAAAGTAAGATTTTTGAGATAATATTTAATTTTGATAAATATTTTTAGTAGGTTCTTTACCTTAAACACTTTTAGGGAGATTTTTCTTAGTTGATCAACATCTATTTGCTTTTGCTTTTAAAATTTTAAAGAAAACTTTAGATTTTTCTTGGGTCTTTACAAAATGAGTTCAATTATATAGGGACAAAGACATTCCCAATGATTGAGGAAGGAAAGAGACTAATTTTTGTAATGTGCAAATGATAGTTTTTATGTTTCCTATGATATGCTAATAATGGGTTTTCATCTAAAGTTTTAAGGCTTCTTCATTATGTATTTTATTAATTTTTTTGTTGGAAAAAATATGCACTTTATGCTTTAATTATGGATGGATAAATGTTTTCAATGTTGATTAATGTGAGTTTCTAGTGTATAGCATGGTAATTGGGGTTTAGGTTACTAACAAGTCAAAAATGGCTTTTTAGTTTGTGTAGCATAGATTATTACTAAATTCAATGTTACTAATTATTGTGTTATATCATTGTTAAAAATAGAGAAATGAAAACTTGTTCATTAGAGTTGATTTATTACTATAGTGTATAGTAAGTATCCTATATTTTTATAAAATGGAAAAAAATTATGTAAAAAGGGGTGCAACACTTGAACAACTATATGATTAGTGTAAATCAAGCTTTTAATATACTAAGTAACCACCTATGTAAAATCTCATAAAGCACATACAAAAGCACAAATAGAAATGTCATATTTTATGAAAATGGACAAGAAGAAGTAGACATACTATTATAGGCCGTTTCTTCAACTAAAATGATTATTTGCCATCTAGAAAATTATTTTGCTATTTTTAGTAAGATTGTTGCATGTGTTTTATTATTATCATGAACAAGTGATAAAATAATAATGTGTTTGCTTTTGTAGGGTGAGAAAATGGTTTTACTTGGTTTCTTTGACTTGGTGTTACACCATTGTGATAAGATAATGACTATCCTTGATGTTAACCTAGATAGGTACTCCTACCTTGACTTACTTGATGATGTTATAAACAATTTATTTAATAATGATAGGTGTGTAAGCATAGATATAGACTTTTGCTTTTATGTTCCATATGAAATGGTGATAAGGCCAATTAAATCAAATGATAATATCTCGAAAATGTTTAATGTGAATGACTTTCAAACTAAGATTCGTGTCTATGTTTATTTTACACTTTTTAATACACTTGTACTAGATATGGAACCCTTGCATATGAGATCCCAATTACACAAGTTAGCCAAGTCCTTCCTACTAACACTAATCCTAAACCATATCCTAATTGTGAACCTTTGTTAGTTAGCATTTGTCTTTGTAATGAAGATAATATATACATGGATGATAGTAAGGTTGAGACTAACTTCAATTATTAACTGGAGTTTAAGAGATGGAGGACCAGGTGATTTTGTTAATGTAAATAATGATGATTCTAACTTAAAAAGTAAGGGTTGGGGTGATAGTGATGGACTTGGTGATTTTAAAGAACAAGTTAATGAGATAAGCAAGTATAATGGATTTAACTCTAACATGCATGAAATGTATATTGACTAAGGTATGATTAGGAACTGATTCATAAGACTACCTAATGGTAAGGTTGCATTGGAGAAAGGAATGTTATTTGTTAATGTATATGAATTTAGGGAAGTTCTTAAGGACTTTGTCATACAAGAAGGATTTGGAATAGCTAGGACTAAGAATGATAAGGCTATGGTTATTGTTGTTTACCATACATGTGGCTACACATGGTGTATTTGCTTCTTACTTACCCCGAACGGAAGAATTTAAAAGATAAAAACTTATAATCCATATCATACATGTATTCACACAAGCAAAAATCAAATGTAACTTCATCTTAGATTGCCAAAAAACTAAATGAAAAATTATATGTTGACCCCAAGAGATCTTACACTAGCATGAAGTTAGAGTTAAGAGAGAAATATGAAATTGAACTATACCCAAAGCAATTGTATAGGGTTAAGAGAAAGGTAAATAATGACAATAAGGGCATCCATGCAAGGTCTTTCAATAATCCACCTAGTCGAAGTGACTTACTGAAGGAAACTAACCTTGGGAATATGGTTAAGTTGGTTATTTATAGGCCAATGATGTATTCCACTCCTATATTCAAAAGGTTCTTTGTATGCCTTAAATTATGAAGAAAGGTTTCTTAGAGGATGTGGACCATAATTTGTAATTGACAATTATCATTTGAACAGTCTATTTGAGGGTATTATGCTCTTAATCATTGTTATTGATGGTAACAAAGGAATGTTCCTAATTTATTATTGGTATCTAGAGACCGGGGGTAAAGATAGTTGGAAATGGTTTCTATACAATTTACATGAAACACTGTTAATGGAGCTGGAGTATCAAGTGTAACCTAGCTTTATAATCATGAGGAACTAGCAAAAGGTAACTCATTTAATTAAGTTCTATCCATTTGTAGCTTCATTGACTATATGTTATATACTTCTAAAAGGAGCTAGTTTGATGATAAGTAATGTACCATTAACTCTGACTTCAATATTTCATATTTACTAAGCATTTTGTGTCTTCTTGTAAAGGTTGCATTAAGTTGTGGCTAAAATTATGCCTTCTGCATGGCATAAATTGTGTTGCTTGCACTTGCTTGCCAATTTCAAGATAAGGTTCTTAAAAATGATGTTGAGACCACACTTTTGGAGTGCTATTAGAGCCCATAATGAATTTTTATTTCATAAAAATATGAAAAAAAAATTTAAATATCAATAAAGAAGCTCATGATTAGTTAATGGGTAGGCTTGAATTGTAGGCAAGGCACATTATGCTACCTATGTGTAAATATAATAATGTAACTAATAATGTAAATTGAATTTTAGTCGCTTTATTGATCCTTTAGGATGACGCTATTTGATAGCAATTTAGGATGTGGGTGGCATAGGTTCGATATTAAATGCTAGATTCAATATAAATTTTCTTAGACCAATAATTAGTCAAGGGAGGCTATCAAATAGCTTCATTAAAGCCACCACCTAATGATCCTATTTTGTTCAAAAGAGTGGTTAATATCTCTTTTTATAGCTTATCTCTTGATCCTACTATTCTAGATCTAGATCTGCCCATTACACCACCTATTCTGCCAATATCTCTAATATCACCAGTCTTATTGCTAATACCAATTATGGTGCAACCTTGATCATGCATTCCACTAGGATCTTTTGATTTTATTCCATATTCCAATAATCATGATGATGAGTTTGATATAGATTTATATTTTAATGGCCACCATGAGCAAAATAGAATAGGATTGTCTGATTTTATTTCACATTCCAACAATCAAAAGATATTGTGCGGATGGCACACTCTTTTGCCTATAAAGTTCTATGGTATAAAGGAGCGAAGTTCATTTCCCCCTCTTACACCCCTTCGAACTCCCTCATTCCTTCCCCCATTACCTTAGTCCTTGCTCTTGTAGCAAAAAAAAAAATATATCATATTTTAATGTTTCTATGAATAGATAATCTAGCTAGTAATTGTTAACTAGATTTATTTTTGTTGAATTTTGTATAAATTTTTAACTAACCATGCACCATTTAGTAAAAGTAGGTTGACAAAATGGGTATGGTAAAACCTATATCTTTTGTATAAACAATATGTACATGTTAAATTATAACCATGTGAATATGATGTGTTATAGTATGTTTTATCTGCTTAATACTATTTTAGAGGGCTTGTTTGTAAATAGAACATATAAGAGTTTTCTTAACTTTTCAAAGGAAAGAGTAACAATTTTTAGCAATAATTGAGTAATTGATTTTCAAAAAAAATACATAATTTATCTTAAAAGGTATTTCTATTTAGTTTTCAAAGAGAGAAAAATCTAATCTCTAGTTCTAATGTTAAGTCCAAAATATTTTAATGCAAAATAGAATAGGATTGTCTGATTTTACTAAGTTTTATTGCCTAATCCTATTCTATTATATTATTTTTTACTTGAACTTAGTTCTTTTAAAGAATTAGAAAAGTTTTTCAATAATTATTTTTTCCTAACTTCTTGAGAAAGACTTTCTTAAAACTATTGATTTCTTTTGTTTGTTTTAGAATAATTATCTTTAAATATGTTGATTCAAGATCCTTGTTAAAAGTAAAGCTATATTGTCTGATAAAAGACATTCTTTTGAATCACTTTATTATGTCTGAACTATATCCTATTTTGGGAGAAAATATATTCTATTACAATTTAGATTTTTATTTCAAAATGAAATTACTATATTTTTTATTTTAAAATCTCCTTCAGAAAGAAAGCAAATGATTTATAAAGTTTTTTTTTATTTAAAAGATTGTACCTTAGTAATTATGCAGATTAATTCTAAAAAAAAACGTAGTTAATTTTTTAAAGTTGTGTGTTTTGCATCATGCAAGCTTTCATAAAATTAATTGATTAAAGAAATTAGTTTAGCTTTAAAAGGATTTCTAAAGATATCCAATTGATGTCTTTAAGCCGGTCATGATAATCCAAAAATTGGGTTGTAAAAAAAGAGGATATTTTTGTACTCTTTAAAAAATATTTAATAAAAAAATCATTGAATTAAAATTTTTGTGCTTTTAATATAGAAATATTTTTGTCAATTATAATTGATGATAAAATTTAAATTGTGATAATTTTTATTATTGATCATATCTTACATTTTAATAGCAATAAATTATTTAATAAAATATTTATTAATTTTATGATAAAGATATTATTGTTATTAACTATGATTTCCTCATTTCATTCATACATTATTCTATTATACTAAATATGAAAATGGAATGTAATGTTTATTTTATTCCTTACTATACCAAATATAATTATGCAATATATGGTCATTGTATTACATTCCATTCTCATTTTTATTCTCATTCCCATTCTATTATATCATTCCAAATATAATATAATATTATTTGAACTATAAGCCCTAGAAGAAAGCTATTAGCAAACTTTAAAATGTTTCTAATAAACTTTCTATTATCTTGGAGAACTATTATACTAATGTGTACCAATGAAATTATGGTTTAAGTTATATTTTATCATCGAAATTTTCATATCAAATAAATGATTTAAATGACATAATTTACTTGATAGAATGTTATAGACTTCAAGAAATTTTATTTTTGGTAGAAAACTAAGTTCACTAAAACTTGATATATCAACATTTTTTTTTAATAGAAGGAAGTATTTGAATGCATAGTGTAGATGTTCTACTGTTATCCGAAAAAGTATATTGTAATATACTACAAATTCCTTAACTAAATAAATATTGGTGTAGTGCAATTTTAAAAATACAATTATATTGACTATCTCTATTGATTTTTTATCTTTTATACCAAAGATTTGAATATGTCTATTATGAATATATCCTTTTGATATATTCTGGTTTATTTTTTGCACCGAGCAAAAATATCTTCAAGAATTTTTTTTCATAAAATATATAAACTACAAATTCATTTTTTATTTGCTTCTAAATAAAGGTAAAATAAAAATGACAAAATTACACTGTATAATTATTCATGTTAACTTTACGCCCCACATTTCTAGGACTAAAAAAATTGCTTTTATATTTTTATTTTTAATTTTTTTAATATTTGACAACAAAAAGGCATCTTGTAAATTGTGTCTTACCTAACTTCGTTTTATTATGGAAGAAAACTATCAATAATAAAACACTAAATCCATATTAGATTAAAATTTAATTCATTATTAGTTTAAATTAATTTTATACTATTACTCACCCATATATTATAATATCAATAAAAATTATTAAAACTCATTTACTGTTGTTAAAATTTTTTAATTATTATTATTTTTTAATGTCACACTATATTCTCATTTATTGATAGTATAAAATATTTTACACTAATAATAGATTAAATTTAAACTCATCCATATTATTCAATTAATACCATAATATATAAAATGTAATAAATTATTGTAAATATCTTTTTCAAACCAAGAGATATTCCATATTAGAAGAGATTCTTGTTGAATAGTAAAATAAATATTTATGACATTTTAAGGAACTAATTATGATATTATTCAGATTCAATTGCTTTCAAGGAAACTTAAAGGTTTCAAAAATCAATATAAAGAAAAATTCAAAACATCACCACATCTTCAAAAAAAAAAAAAAAGCAAACAAATTTACATAAGAAAAAATTCTTCACCGCTAATATGTCATCTTTAACCTCAATAAAATTTAAAGGCCAAAATCAATTTATTTTAAATAATTTTATACCGTATATAACTTACTCCCCCTCTTAATAAATGTATTAAATAAAAATATTTTCATAATTAATATACTAAAACTTTTAGTAAAAGATTGCTTGATAAATTAAGCCAATTGCTTCGTAAGTGATATTAAAATTATATAATATTTTTTATTCATTGTAGAAGGAATATTTTTAATTTAAAATATGAAATAATATTGTTGTAAATAAGATAGTTAGAAAATATATTTATAATATAAAAATTAAAGATATATTTGCTATATAATTAAATTATAGTAAAAGAAAAGGTTGTAATAAATATAAAATATACGCTCTCATAAGAATTATGATTATAATATTAGGTAGCTATGCAAGAGTATTATAAATATATATAATATAAGTATCTACAATTAACACATTAAGACTATAAAATATGAGTAAACCAAATAACTATATTGCATCACACAAATTTTTAAAAATATTATTATAACCATAAACATATATAGCTATATTGCACCTATTTATAGTATTATGTATATATTCCTTGCATTATTATAATTATAATATTCAAGTGAGCATACATTTAATACTTTTTATAGTTTTTTTTTATTATAGTTTGGCTTCATAATAAATGTAACATTAATTTTTATACTTTAAATATTTTATCTACAACACTATCATTTTATATTCTAAGTTAATATAAATATTCACTAAGCACTATATAATAATGTTTATGATTTTAAAATTTTTAATAAGCAATTGCCCTAAATTATCAAGCACTATGTATTTGATTTTAATAAATTCTGGTATAATATATTTTTTAGTATGCCAACGATATAAATATTTTTATTTAATACATTTATTGCGAGAAAAGGTAAGTTATATGTGGTATAAAATTTACCTAAAATGAATTAATCCAAACTATTAAATGTTATTAAGATTGATGATGTAGATATGGTATAAGTCATTTAAACTTACATTGCTATTACCAAATTTATAATCTATAATTAAATATATGAGTAAACTAATAAATGCAAATGTAATGGGCAAGAAAAAAATTCATGATTGATTTATATAAGTGTAAAATGTGAACACCTTCAATATAATTTTTTTCAGATGGATTGTCATTTTTTTTATTTTGGAGGAGAATGAAAAAATTGAGAGTTTGATACTTGTCCCTATCTAAAAAAATTTTAAGAAATAGTATAGATAGATTGAAATGTGCTAATAATGGTATATGGGTGAACTGCTTAAACCAAATTACACTAGTTTAGTGGGTTTAACTAGTCAATAGTAGGCCAAACCAATCCAAAATGACTTAACTAACTATCTGAGTTGTCGGTAATACTCAAATCAAGCTAGGTCTTGGCTTCTAATGGAACCAATTAGACCAATCGACTCAATTTGAATTTAAAAACATGACATGATACTAAAGATGCAAATAAATCAAGCTATTTATAAGTGGTTCAAGACTAACTTGCAAAAAGTTTGATTCCAATTTGACTTTAAATGAGTCAAATCTAAACAAGCTCAGCTTAATCAATATACAAGCTAAGCTTGACCTTTATACTACTTGACTCAAACTATTTGCAAACCTAAAAATAAAAAATATATTTTAATTTTTATATTACATATAAGTAAAAAATTTAATTACACTAGTAATTATTGAGATTGCATAAAAAAATATGATATTTTGATTGAAGTAATTAGCTTTTTGGTACATGTTACTTTTTGCTAAATGTAATTGCTATTATTATGTGATAATTGTATTAATATTTTTAATAAATTCAATTATTGTAAAAAAAATTATATTAATAAATAAAATGAGATTAAAAAAATATTCTGTCTAATTTATTTATAAAAAATAAAATCTTAAATTTATGTGAAATAACAAACTATTTGGGTAAAATTATATAAACTCAAATTAGAATTTGAATATTTAAAGTTTGAATAAAAATTAAAACCTAATAATACATTATTTAAATAAGTTTATATAAACTCATTTAAACTTATATTCAAGTCAAGCTCAAATTCAAATTCAAATTATTCAAGCTTAATAATATTCAATTCAAGTTTAAGCCCGTTTAATTTTAGCGACTTTAAACTTGAATATATAGATGTTTAGCTCAACTCAATTTATTTGTACTCCTACATGACACTAGAATGTACTACGTAATTAAAAACATTTTATCTCATTTTAATTTGGTATTTTTATTAAAGTTTTCATTTGTTTCTTTAGAACATTTATTCAATACATATAACACAACTCTTTAAAATTAGCCCAATGATATTATTTGGTAAATAACTTTTTAATCAACTTTTAACTAATTAGAAATCTTAGCTTGAATGTGACTGTAAAGCAATATATACATCTTTATCTAATCCCCAACCTCAAGGAAACCATTTAATTATGATTTTGCATGATATGCTTCAATTGAGCTAAGAAATGGAGCTTAAGCATATGTACAAAGAAAGGAATTCTTGTGCAAATTGGATAACTAATTTCAGTATCTCTATGGGTTTAGGAATTCATTTGTTTCATACAACTCCTTCTCATATATCTTCCTTACTTTTTGTTGATGATATGAAAGTCTTTAAGACTTGGGATATTATAATTGGTTAGTTTGTCTTTTCTTTTTAGGTTTAGGACTTGTTGAATTACCAAAAAAAAAATATTTAACTATTTAATCAGCTTATAAGCCATTAGTTAAACATTTTCAAAAAAGATAGGAATCTTAATTTTGGTTGAAACAGTTGATTTCTTAGAAAATGACATGCTTACCTATATTTATACAATTTTTTATGCTTATGCTATTGATAAATAAGAAGAGTCTAATTTATAGTTATTTATCTCTAAAAGGAATATCTAATATTTACAATAAATTTTATTTATTTTATTTTTAAACAAATTAAATAATTATAAAAATTATATTAAAATATGTATATAATGATAAAAATATACACAAATATAGTCATATCTTTTCTATCAAATTATATAAAAAATAGAGAATATATATATATATATATATATATATATATCATTTTATAGAGAACAATAAAAAATGTGTGGATAAAATCATCCAGTCATTTTCCAAATAATATCTTTTGAATTTAAAATAATACATATTAGGGAAAGAAAATAAAAAATAAGACTATTACTTGTGAAAGATAACTTTGGGAAAAGTATTATGTGAGTGTTCTAAAATCACAAACAATATATTAGTTATTTCGCCGAGAGCCTTTGGCTCAAGTGGCATTTGATGTTCCTTGAAGGTTTTGCACCTTTTACTGCATTCAGAATTCAATCCTTGATCCTTACATGTGTGTGTCTAATAGTTTAACTACTCTTATGATTACCAAAAAAAAAATAGTAATTATTTCTCAATCATAAAATTCTACACGGTTAATCTTTGTATAACCAATTTTATATTTATTTATTTTTTTCGATTTGAATTTGAAAATTGAAAATACATAGGTTCCACAAATCTAAAGTCTTCTATATTTACTGTGTCTTTCTCTCTCTTTTTACTTATTTAAAATATATTTAAATTTAAAAAATTATTTAAAAATATTAAAAGGAATAAGAGGTAATTGGTTCCTTATAAAAGGAGATTGTAACTAATATTGACCTAGAGACTATGATTTTGGTTTGTGATGTTGATTTATAACTTTTTATATTTAAAATGTGTAATTCATTAATATTCTTACTAACAGACATATTAGTTTTAAATGTTATTTTGGAAATGGTTGAAAAATAAATTTCAATAATCACCGAATCCATAAAAATGTTGTAGGAGTTCCATAGCTAGAAAATTATAATTATTTATTTGTTAAGGAGAATTAAATAAGTATAATGAATTATGATGATATATTTTTTAAAACAAAGCTTAATTTGATAAATTATATATTATTAAAGTAAAAAAATACTCAAATAAATTATAAAATACATAAATATCTTTATATATCATTTTTCATATAAATAGTTAATTTTTCTAATAATCTTTATATAAATATAATGCTATCAACTAATAAAATAAATTAATATAAATTAACAACTAATGTAATTAAATAATCACTAATATACTCAGCTGATTACCAAATAGCACCAACCTCTCAAATACAATTGATTATGCCTAGTAATTAATTATTACTCATTGATTCATCAATTAAAATTGTGCTAACTAATGTACACCACCAACTTGGGCGTAATGCATACAACCAAAATCTGAATATTTTAGATTTAGCATGTTCTCATATATTTTTATTCAAGTATTTTTAAATGATAACGGAACATACTTGCGCACATTTTACAAATAAATTATTTGAAATGGAGATAAAATGAAATTGCACAGAAAAGAGTCATTTAAACTATTTTCTGCATATCCAAATTTTATTGCACCAACTACTTAGGATTTCAAGCACTTACCTTTACTAAGACACTGTAGAAGCCACCTGAAAAATTTTCTTACGAGGTAAAAGAATAAAGGCCTAGAACTTAGTCCAAGATCGTATGAAGCATTCACTAAGGACTAAGGGAAACGAAAGTTAAGTAGTACCAAATCCAGTAAGATGTCATACACTCTAATTAGCCATTGAGGTTAAAAACAAAAACGAACTGACGTTAAAACCCCACATATTCTACTTGTGGTGAAGTAACTTGTTATGCTCTTGCATAAATAGCTCTTGAGCAACCGCACAATATCCTTTCATGCTAGCTGGAATCTCTGTCTGATCGTTTGTGTTTCATTGAAAGTGCCAAGCTAGATCAGCAGCCAAGAAAACATTCAAATATTTACCTCACACTTATCACCTTTATACTTATGAAGCTAAGGACCTGATTTGTACATCAATAGTGTAATTATGGCAAATATAAATTTGGAGAATGATCTTATATTTAGCACAACTTATGGTTATAATTGATTTCTTTAAACTAAAATGATGTTTGACGCTTACAGAGACAGTAAAATTGCTTATTGTTTATTGAGAATAAACTACAAAAAGTAACTAACGATTTATTCGAAGTTTTTATCTCATCAAATCAAAGCCTCCAACAATAACCAACAAAAAATTCAATTATTACAGAAAGACTTTCTAAACATTATATTTCAATTCACATACCCAATCCATTAAGCAATCAATTATTCTAAAACAACTATTCTATCAATATATAAAACGAGCCCTAACCACTTCCTATCAACGCTTCCACAAATTGGTAGTACTGTATAGTCAAAGATTGTCAAGTATTAACCATCTGATTCTATGTTTGAACCAATCAATAGTTTACTTAAGAAATAAACCATCTATTTTAACTTTGGAGGTTGCTTCAACCCCAAAATGCAGAGTAGAATAGCCACATCATACAGTTATCAAGGTATGAAACTAATTTTCCATAACACCAAAGGTTCTGAATTTTGTCTAGCTAGATAGATAACTGACGTAACTCATCAAAAGCATGCTAAGTGTCTCCAACAAGGTCTAAAATGAAAGTTTCCATCACATTAACATAATGCAAATCCACAAGTTATACAAACCCAAGTAACTACATATGCACTTTTTCATAAGAACAAACTGACACAGATCACTTTATCAGAGCTCCGCCAGTTTGGTGCAACATTGCATCAATCTCATCGCCATCCTCCATTTCCAGCTAAAGCAAAATAAGAAAAGGAAAAGAGCTTAGGATATAATTGTACTATAAGCATTATTTCCCAAGAGAGAGATTGATGGAGACAAACCTCATCAGGAGTCTGCTCTGCTCGGAGCCGACGGCCATCAAACAGGAAGGCAATCGAATTCATTTCCACAGATTGCCGATCACAATATGCATTCATGAGCTTCCTCAATTGAGTGCTTCTTTTAATCCTAAAGAAGACCTCGTTCCCATCCTACAACCAAATAAAAGTAGTCTTCAATTAACACAGCATTGTGATAATTACAAATGAACCTAGAGGCATTTATAAAATATTACCAACTTCATAGGGACCAAATATTGATCAAACTATATAGAAATCCATTACATTAAAGAAATACCTCTTACTACAATACTAAATTAGATCATCATTTGATTAACTTATGCAAATCAAAAAATGAAGACAACATTAGTGTAAATCTGAGTTTTAAAGATAGAACATACAAGCTCTGAGATCAAAACTGCAAGAAAGACAACTATACTGAAAAAATAGATGCTACTTGATAATCTGGCAATGGCAGATAAATGTTGAGTTGGGATATGAAAAGAATTATTTACATGGGAGCGAATAAGGCATTGGAACATATGACTGACATTAGTTATTAGTATGTGGTAACCACAAACTCAATCATAGAAAATCTAACTTCAAGGAGAATTATACAAAAGGTCAGGGCAAATAAAACCTCTAGAATACATGGAATGATGATTTCTCCATCAAAATATAATCATCAAATTAAGACAGCCATACTCAAAACATAGTATCATTATTCTAGGCATCATTTGATCCATTTAATTGACCTCATATAATGGGATAAAACTTGGTTGTTGTTGTTGTTTGTTTGTTTGGTTTTGTTGCCCAAAATGCCATTAGAGCTGTTCAAGACGAAGCGATTGAAAGTTGATTTTGTTTCAATAGGATCAAACAACCACCCAAAGCAATAAATGGAAAGAAATATTTTTAATTCTACCAGATTACTGACATTTCAGCACTACTTACACTTGCATTTTAACAAGTAAGCTGTTTTGACATTATGGTTGAGTGGTTTCTTAAATTTAGGGAGTGATTTACTTATTTGTCAAAACGTAAGTGAAAGTAGTACTGAAATTTTCAATCCTATGATAGGACAAACGTAAGTGAAAGTAGTACTGAAATTTTCAATCCTATGGAAGGACCAGAAATATTTCCTAACTGGACATGCAGCGATTCAACCAGTTTATCTTCAACAACTGTAAAATGCAGCCATTTTACAGACAACAGTATTCTTCATATTGTAGTGCTCCAACCTTCGCTTGTAAAGATGAAGGCCTAAAGTTCAAACCAGAGGTAAAAGATTATGAGGAGAGCAAGAGAAACCCTGGAACAAGCAGGGGCTACTACCTATTGTAAACCCATTTACAATTCAACCAGAAAATATTTAGCATTTTAATGGCCACATAAACTCCCAAATAGCCAGCAGTAATTCAAACAACTTAACCATGATATATCAATTGTCTCTTGTTTAACTATATTCAACAAAAAATCCTTATGTAAATGAAGTTTACTACAACAAAAGTGGCACATGAATGTTATATCCAAGTCAAGTATCTTGTCCTTGAGTATCCAAAACAATATACTCTAGCATAAATCTGATGACTACAATGGGGGCACATGAATGTTATATCCAAGTCAAGCATCCTGTCCTTGAGTATCCAGCACAACATGGTTGGCATACCATACTCAACGTTCCGGAGTAGCTTGCAAAAACATCTCAAGAAGTTTGCTAGTTTTCATGCAAACTTGCTACATATGAAAATTTTTGTACTTTTCACAATTCTTTTCATAAAATTTTGCAACTTGTTCAACTTCATATGCAGCAGGTACACAAAAAATTGCAAATCAGTCAACCAGAGTTGCAACCAAAAAAAAAATACTTTCAAAATTTGCAGCTTTATATAAGGTTACAATTTTTGTGGCAAAAGTATGTGCTTTTTTTTAATATAAGTTTTAAGTCCCATAACTAAAATTTTCTCTTCCCTGTGGAACCAAAACCTATAATTTAATAATGCTCGGTAAAAATTGCAGCTCTGGATACCTGAATTAAAAATCACCCATTTTATACTTCTTTATAAACCATACCTTCAAAGAAACATTACAGCAAATGACCAAAAGCTATATCCATCTATTAATAGTGATGAATTAATGATACACAAACAAGAATCTTATCTGTCATTGTGTCGCAAAAACTAGGACGAAAATGTCGCAAGACATCAATACACAAACGACAATTAACTATCATAAATGACAATATTCTAGACATCTGAATTGCCAAAGAACTGCAATCAAATCCATAATACCAAATGCAAATATTAGATACCCACGAAGCTAACTACAACAAAAATACCAGCTTGAATTTCATTTCGACAAGCATAAAAACTTCGCCAGTTCGCCCAAACCAAAAAGGCATATTGCCCAAAATTACAGTCCCTCGAAATGGTAAGTTGGAGAACTAAATGGAAGAGAGAAAAAAAAAGAAAGAGAGAAAGAAAGAAAGAAAAGGCAAACGGAAAGAACCAACTGAACCCGTTGGGACCCAAAAAAAAAAGAAAAATTGAACATAAATGAAGACCCAGAAACCATAGACAGACATAGGAAAACAAAATCCGTTGAAAGAAGTACATATGCCGAGTAGAACTAAGAAACCTAAAGGAAATCATATAAAAGATTTTCAGAAAGATAAAAGGAAAAAGAGGTACTGAAGGAAACAAACCTGGCCTTTCACCTTCAAATTGATGTGGGCAGACTGATCATTGATGTGAGCAGACTGATCATTTGGTTTCTTGTCCCCTTCTTGCTGCGTATTCGGAGTGCCAGACATCCTTACTTCGTCTCCCTATCTCACGCTATGTCTCTCGAACGAAAATAATTAGGGTTTAAATTTCCCCTTCCCCTCCAGACTTTTTGGGATTTTGGATTTGGATCAACACGTGTCGTCCTTTAAGGGAAATGCTGCGAAGCGCTTTTATTTTTATATTTTTTGGAAAATATAATTTAGATAAAAACTAATTTTCAACCTACGCAATGTATGAATTTAATTTAGTTAATAATAACTTATAATATAAATATAAATTTTTAAAATTTAAATTATAAAATATTTATGTGATTAATTTAAAATTTATTATTATATTTATATCATTTGAATAATTATAAATTTACATAATTATATTCAATTTAAACAACAATAAATGCTATATTTTTTTTTAAGTCAAGAGTTGTTATAATATTGTAATGTTACATTAATCAATTATTGTTATCATATTTATACAGATATAGATATGATCAAATATCATAACAAATGAAATTTAAAAAAATATATAAAAATATTAATTTATATAAAATTTAATGTATAAATGTTAATCCTTACATGTTATATAAATGCATATCATGATAGATAATAAATAAAAAATATTATCTAATTTACTAAATATAAAAATGAACAAAAAAAGTATAATTAAATTATTTCAAGCATATAAAAATTATAAATTAAACAAAGTTTCAAATATATAATCTGATTATCAATATCCTTTTTGATAATTTTCTTCATTTTGTTTGCAAACATCTTAGGGCTGATTAAATTTATATTTGATATAGTATTAGAAACATTATCAAATGTTTTTTTTTAAAGTATTACGGAATTCTCATTATCACAAGGGATAGAGATTGTGTTTTATTAAAATATTTTTTGTTCATATTCAAATATTTATTAGAAACGTAATTTGTTATTCCTAATAATAACAAAATAGTTACTATAATTTATTTAATTTTATATACTCCTAACAAAAATGTTATTATCAATATAAGTTATGTTTATAATTAATAATATAATAAAAGTTAAAATTTTTAATTTTTTTTGTTATAAAATGCCTCTAAGCAATTACAAAAATACTTGTGAAAAGGCTAGTATTTAAAAATTAAAATCAAATTATTCATTTAAAATTTATCAATATCTTCCTTATATTAATTTTGAATGTTATACTTCAAATTAAATATAAATTAATTAAGTTTTATTAAAATTTTATAACTCAAATAGAAAATATATTAAGTTAAAATTTTTTATTTATATACTTAAATATAAATGTATTAATATAAAATAAATAATAAATAAAATTTACATATTTTTATAATATTTGTCGTTAATATATAAATAGTATTTTATATTATAAAAATAATAAACACTGGGTGAAGGTACGGGCTAAATTATAATTTTAGTTCTAGTTTACTGTAGTCTAATAATAATAAGAAGGACAAGACTTGATTGCATTGGTTGCATCCCTTGCCATTAGTCGTCAAGGGCTGCAGCCTACATTGATTAGATGTCATGTGTTTTATTTTAATAAATATTACTTGGGTTTTAGAAAGAAGCAATGCAAGAAGACAAGTAATGTCGAAATACTACGAGTAAAAGCTACAGGTACATGGAAAGAGGAAGAGAGCTAGAATTATAGTATTGTATTGGGTGTGTGAAAACAACTCGCACAAAGAATTCATAGGTTAAAATTTTTTGAAAATTCAATACTATGACTAATATATAATTATTAGATTAATAAATTGATTTATAAAATTATAAATATCATTAAAATAATATCTAAATTATACAAAATTATTATTTTATTTTTAAATAATAATTTATATAAATGATTTTATTTTTTATAGTTTTATATTAACAATTTAATCTCTAAATTACTATATAGAGGAATAAAATTATTTATATGATTACTATTTAAAAATTAAATTAAATTTATTATAATTTAAAAATTATTTTATCAATATTTTATAATTTTAAATTATTAATATTGTCTATAATTTATCTTTCTAAATTTTTATTCATAAGCAAAAATATTCATAAATTTTGAAATCCTACACGTTATTCATGAACTTTCTCAAAAACAAAAAAGAAAAAAAAAGTTGGAAACGCCTTCGTGTTTATCGTATCTTTGGAAAAACTTGGATTCCAAAACTCTAATTATATGGATAAATGTAGAAATGACATGTGAAAAGTAATGTATTATAAGAGAAATTATAGAATAATTCATATTTTTATTTTAATTATGTAATGCACCCTATCTATTATTCATACAAGATCATATTTTTGTTTCATGAGAACCATAACCCTTAACAGCATTACTCCTCAAACAGAGAAAAAAGTGAATGGCGTTCACTTTTTTAACATAATATTCAATTGAATTTGTAATTTTTTTAATTTATTTTTCTATTTCAAGCTATGAAAAGTTTATGGTTTTCAATCTATAATTTATTTATGAGAAGGATTATGTTTATTGAGATATATATTAAAGATATATCAATTATAATATTAAAATTTCAATTTTATGTATCATCAGTTTAAATCAATTTTATATTATCATCCAATTATATGTTGTCATATAGTTAAAATTTTTATTTCTATTAAAAATTATTAATTGCTATTATTTTTTTAATAACATATTTTATTCTCATTCATAAATAATGTTAAAATATTTTATACTAATAGTATATCAAATTTAAATTCATTTGAATAAAGATTATATTTTTATATTATATATTAATGTAATATTTTTTTATCTCTTACTATGACAAGTTTTATTTTTATAATTTATTACATGTCAATTTATTATTTTTTAAATAAAAAGATAATTTATTGTTTCCTTTTCATCTAAAAGATAAATTATGAAATAAAAAAATAATTTACTTATATTTATTGGTCATCAACAATAAATAATAAGTATAAAATCACTTATTGCTCCTTTTTTTATCTTTCTAATATTAAATCAATTCTTAATAAAAATTTGAATTTGATTTCCATCTATCACTAGAATTCACAACTACTTATTTATTTTATTTTCATAATTTTTTAAAATTATATTTATATTTTGCTTTTTTTTCTCTCTTTGCCTTTAGTCATTTTAAAGTCATTGTTTAATTTTATATGAGAGTTCTCATCTTTATTTTCAATATCTATAAATTCATAATTACCTAATTATTTTATCCTCATAAAAAACTCTTCAAATTATAATTAAGTTTTATTTTTTTTCTCTCCACTTTCAATCATTTCAAAGGTTTCATTTCGTGCAAGTAACTGATAAAAGTAACTGATAAGTTAACTAATATTTGATAAGTTAATTGATAATTCATAATTGATAAATTAATTAAAGTATTTTAAAAAATTAATTGTTAAACTAGTTAAAATTATAAAATGACATAAAAGGACATATTAATAGAAATAGATAAATGATTAAAATAATTTATATTTATTTAAAAATTAAATTATATTAACATAATTAAGAAGTTTGAAATAAAATATAATATTTAATATTTAATTAATTATATTTTATAAACTTATATATTTATTTATTTACATAAATTTTATTTTATTATTATTTATAATAAAATTATAATAAATTAAAATATAATTAATTATATTTTATGATATTATTTATTTACATATATATTTTTATATATTTAGATTTTGAAATTAGGATATAATTATGTAAAAATTAAATTAATTATATCTTATAAAAAATTTAGATTTATATTATAAAGAGTATGTGTTATAAATTAATAAAAAAATAAAAATAAATTTAAAAAGAATTTGAAGAGACAGTAGCTTATAAATTATAAGTTATTTTAGGTAACTTATTAAATCAAAACTTATTTTTTTTCAATAAGTTAGTACAAGAAACACCTCTAAGGTTCCATTTCACACAATTAGCAGATAAGTTAGCTAATAACTGATAAACTACTTGGTAGCTGATAAACTAACTGATAATTAATAGTTTATAACTGATAACTGATAAATTAATTAAAATATTTCATAACATTAGCTGTTAAACTAGCTAAAATTGTAAAATGGTATAAAAGGATATATTAATAGAAATATGTATAATTAAAATAATTTTTATTTATTTAAAAATAAAACTATATTAATATAATTAAAAAGTTTAAAATAAAAGTATAGTTTCTAATATTTTATAAATTTATATATTTATTTACTTATATAATTTTTATTTTATTATTTATTATAAAATTATAATTACTTAAAATATAATTAATTATTTAAATTTATATTATAAAAGATATGAATTATAAATTAATAAAAAGAATAAGGATAAATTTGAAAAGAATTTAAAAAAGGGGTAGCTTATAAGTTATAAGTTACTCTAGGTAATTTATTAAATCAAAACTTATAAGTTACTTGGAGTAACTTATAAGTTAATGCTAGAAACACCTTTGAGAGCTAGTTTATAACTTATTGATCAGGTTAATAAATTATAAACTAACTTATTTGTTGCGTGAAACAGAACCTAAAAGCTAACTTATAACTTATTGATCCAACTTATAACTTATTGATCCAACTTATAACTTATTGATTGGATCAATAAGTTATAAGTTACCTTATTTATTGTGTGAAATAGAACCAAAGTCATTGTTTTCTCTAAGATGAGAGTTTTTATTTTCATCTTTAATACTGTAAGTATTTTCTTTTATTATTTTTGACATTTTGCACATGCTCAATCTAAAATTTCTATTATATAAATTTTTCTCTGTGATTTTTTTTTCTCTTGTGTATTGTTGTTATTGTAATTTGATTTTTTTTTTGTTATAAATGCTTTAGTTCATTGGATTTCGATTTATAAGGAAAAATTTATAACTTAATTCATTCATTACTTAATGGATTTTTTATGTGTAAAATTGCAAAAGTATGTATCTTTTATATAGTTTAATTATTTCACATTCTTTAATAAGAAAAACATGATTTTGCATAATTTTGGAGGTAATTATGAAAGAAGGGGAATTGCCACTATATAAATATATAGACTATCAATTATGAAATTTATAAATTTGTAGTTGATAATATATATGAATAAGTTATTTTTTATTACTTTATATTTATATGAAAATATTGATGTCAACAAATGCAATATTTTATATTTTGAAATTTAAAAGTCATTTTACCTCTAATTTCATATTTTTTTTTGAAAATTTTCCATTTTTTATCTTCATTTGATTAGAAATGTTTCTATCATTATCTTCATCTAATTTTACATACAATTTAAAATTTGTAAATTTTTATTTATAATGCACTTTTTCTATATCTTCATTTGATAAAATTACTCTTTTTACTTTTATAAATAAATGAACAATTTCATTTATATCTACAAAAAAAAAGCTTGAATTTGGTATCTTTATTTTTATCATTTTTTTTCTCTGTGTCCTTAATATATATTTTTTCAAAATTTAACTAGTTATATATCAAATTTTCTTCTAAAGATTTGTTACGTACTACACACATTATATTTATTTACTATTTTATATTTGTGATTATATTTCAAAAAAGGAATTTTATTATAATACAACTTTTAAAAAATACTAAATATGAGTCGGTTATTGCTATTTTCCAATCAAAAGCTATTTCTCTCTGTTATGTGAATTAAAAAACTATAAAATAATTGATATCTAAATATTGAACTTTAGTTAACTTGTATGTCATAATCTATAAATTTTAATAAGTTGTTTGTAATATAAAATTATTATTTTTGAAAGTTTATTTTATGCTACAATGTGGTAGATAAAAATTATATTGTCATTATAAAAAATATATTCTTATCATAAATTATGTTATTAAATATTATTAATAATAATAATTATTATTTTAATAAATAATATCTAATTAATGCAATACTTAGATTCAAAATTAATTACTTACTCGAATATTAAGTAAAATGAGTAGAAAGATGACTTTTTTTTAATTATTGGCTATATATTAAATAATTTTTCATCTAACTCTCTTTATAACTATTTTTAAAAGTTTGTTTTATGCTATAATATGATAAACAAAAATATATTGCATTACAAAAAATATATTCTTATCATAAATATATCATTAAATATTAATATTAATGATAATAATTATATTAAAAAATAGTATGTAATTAATGCAATGTTTGAATTCAAAACCAATTACCTACTTAAATTTTAAGTAAAATTAGTGGAGAGATGACTTTTTTTAGAGCTATTAACTATATACTAATCAAAATTTTTATCTAATTCTCTTTATTAATAATTAATATATAATTATAATATTATATTATTGAAATAAATATTTATCCATGTAATGCACAAATGATTTTTTGGTTTTAATATATACATGAAAAACTTTGTAGAAGTAGGCACTTTTATATATTTGTGAATAAAATAATTGTTTTAATTTGTCTGTCAAAATTTTTAATTTTTTTGAACATTTTTTATATAATTTTAATAAATAAATTATAACTCTTTGTATACTTATTATACATAAAAGTTATGCAAAATTATAAGTGTTTTATGGAAAAGTATTAAATTTCATATATAAAAAGTTATAACTTTTATATCAATTTTCTATGAAAATTGTTCAAATGTATACATAAATATTACCTTTTTAACAAATACTATATTGAAGTTATTATACATAAAAGTTATGCAAAATTATAAATTTTTATGGAAAAGTATTAAATTTCATATATAAAAAGTTATAACTTTTATATTAAGTTTCCATGAAAATGGTTCAAATGTTTACATAAATATTACCTTTTTAACAAATACTATATTGAAAATGATTCAATTTAACATATACTATACAAATAATAATTTTTATCACTTGAAATGAAAAAAATGCACTATTTTATGGGTGAAAATAGGATATATTGTAACCAATGATTCATAAAGAGAACAAAGCATGTAGATGTGATATTAAAATAACTAACAAAATATAAGAAAATAGTATTCAAAGAAAGAGGTTAAACAACAACAAAATGGAATAGATGAAATTACATAAATATTTTCATGAAATTCATATAAATTGCAAAAAAGAAAAACATCATTTTCTAATGTCACAAAATTTTTATTCATGGAATGTGTAAAAAAAAAAAAGGCAGTTGAGCACCATCAAACTATAATAAAATTAAGGATAAAATACATTCACCTCTCCTAAGGTTTAGACTAAATATACTGTTTACCCCTCATTTTTTATTTTTGGGCTACACCTCCCCTAAAATAGACTTTTATAAATGGCGTTAAATTTATATTTTAATGGATAAAATTCCCCTCATAGCTCTTTCCTTCTTTTATGTGCCTCAGGATTTGCACTTTCCCTTTGTTAATGTGTTTGCCTATAAAAACATTTGCATTTTTAATTGTAGGAATTCAACAAACATATATGATTTGTAAGGGTGAAACCAAATATCTAAGTTTCATTAAAAGAATTCAACAAACATAGTAGAAAAGAAGAAATCTATAAATTCCTTGACCAATCTGCAACATCTTCAATTAGCTTAATTTATCACTAATACTTTTGGTGCTTACAATCCAAGCATTGTGAGGATACTTCGTCAACGGTCGATCAGAGGTGGCGACGTCCACAGAGAGAGAGAGATAGAGAAGGACCAAAGGAAAAGGGTGATGCTAGAATGCAAAGGGAGGTTAACAGTAAAGAAGAAAAAAAAGAGAACGCAGAAGGCTTTGGTAGGAAGATGAAAAGGGCAAGGAAGAAGGGGAAAAAATGAGAAAGAGCATGTTTGATAAAAATGATATTTTTGTTGTGGTTAGTGTTAGGTATGGTTACTTCACTTTAAAAATTGATACTCGGAGGATTATTTCTTCTTTTTATATTAATTAAGTGTTTGATTAATATTAAAGAAAATTTATTTTCCCTCTTTATGCTTTTTAAATGCTTCAAAATTAAATTAATTATGATAATTTGCTAATTTAAAGGAAAGAATTTATTTATAACAATATATTCATTTGATTTTAATAAATTCCTTGAGCATATAATTTTAATGATTTTAAGAAGAATATATTATTTTCTTTGATAATTTTTAGTATATCCTTTTATAAAATACTTATTAATATTAATTTCAAGCCGTTTAATTTGTTTAATAATTTTAATTGATAAAATTTATATTATAAAATTATTTATTAAATTTAAATATGTATTATTTTTCATAAAAAATTTCTAATTATTAATAAAATATTCTTAAATTTTAATTGTCATTTTATTGAAATATTAATTATATATATAATTATTTATAATTGAATTATTAGTTATTTTTAATAGTATTTTTAAGATTTTAATATAAATTTTTAAATAGATTGAAATATCAATTCATTATCCATTTATCATCTTAATCCAATATATTTATTATTTACATTAAACAAGTTAACTTGCTTAGAATCCAAATCCGTATAAATTCAACTCAAAATTTATGTAAAGATTTCATGTTTACATGGAGTTATTGTTCATGTCAAAACTACTTGTCCCTAATTAAATGTGTTTGGGAAGTCACCAAAAGATTTAATTAAATAAATAGTTAATTTGATTGGATAATCTATTTGGATATATAGATAATAGCACATTGTAAGTATTTTATAGATTTAAATTTAAAATTTTGTATTTTTTTAAGATTGTATTAGTTTTTATAAAATTTTGTATACAAAAAATTTTATATGTATAGAAAATGATATTTAAAATTATATTTTGAATCTTTTATATGTATTAGATTAAATTTTATAAATTTACCTTACCATCTTGTATTTATAACAATCTTAAATTTATATTCAAAACTTAATTTTAGATATTATTTTTAATACATACAATATTATTAATGTATATAATAATAATGATTTATTTGCATGCTATAAACTTATTAAAAAAAAGATGATAAAACACTTTACTGAAAAAAAACTTAGATAGTTAGAGATTCAGTAACAGAAAAACACACTTAAAGGAGGGGAGTGCAATTACTTTTAATTTTTTAAGGACCTTTTTGGCCCAAAAATGAAAAATAAAGGATGAGGAATGTATTTAGCCCCAACCTCAGGGGAGGTAAGTATATTTTACCCTAAAATTAATTATGGAAGTATTCAACATTTTTTGATCTTATTCATGTAATTAGGAGAGAAAATGCAATCTTATGTTTTATTTATTAAGTATATATATATATATATATATATATATAAATATAATTTTTAAAAAAACTAGAAATTGTTTATATTTTAGGAGTCTTGCAAACAAAATGATGTTGAAAGGATAATTCTTCCTTCTTAATAGATAAAAGTGAAAATTTTCTTTCTTTACATCAAGTATATTTTAATCAAATGGCTAATATTTAATAAGTTTATCTATTGGCCAATATTATGCCAAATCAACTAGGGTTTTGGTGCCCTTTGGGCACCATAGAATCCCCCTTAAAAATGTTAGTGTATGTGTTAAAATAGGCAAAGATCATATCCCTTTCTTTCTCAATCCACAATTTGAAATCCTATATGGAAACTTATCAATTTAATGTTGAATCCTTCTATGTAATTGAAAAGCCCTAATTTGTTATTGTTTAGCTGCCAAATTTGATGGCATTCATGCCAATAACACCTACCTTGTTAATTTCCCTCCTAAGAATTTTGAGGTATCAATGCCAACAACAATAATTGGGATGTGATTTCAAGGATGCCAATAAGTTTATATAGCTCCAATGACAATTTCCATCCCAAGAATACCCATGTTTTGCTTACTTTGATGAGAAGGTTTCATGAGGGAAAGGTGTAAAGTGCTAAAAAGGTTGTGGTATAAGGCATAGGAAGTTTATTAAGGGAGTTTCAATGTTAAAAAAGATGAAGATCTACAGGTACATTTACATTGACACATTCCCTTACTATTTCTAGCCAAAATTTGAAAATTGGTTCTAAGGGTAGCCATAACCACAAGAAAGTAAAATGCACACTACAAATAAGATAAAAATAAGGTTTTCCATTTAAATTCACTTATTAAAGACCAAGCAAAATCATTTTGATGATTTTGTTATTACCTTCACAACTTCTTGTATCATCTTATTCACATTTTTAGCATTAAACTTGAAGGAATTCATAGGATTAGCAAAGAACTTAAGAAACAAGGGTAGAGAATAGCCATGTACAATTGTTGCAATCATTCCAATTCTTATTAGAATATAATCCAATCCAACAACAAATCTTAAAAGCTGATCAAATCCAGCTAATGCAACACTCTCAACTTTCTTCCTACTATTACTATTAATAGTAATGCTGTTGGCGACGGCACCAACACCAATGCCGTCATCTTTCTTGGATTTAAAGTAATCCATTTGCTTTGACTCTTTGATTTTCCATTAGGTGTTGGTGGCCTGGTTTTATATGAAGGGTCAGTACAAACTAGCTCAAGGCCTTGCGATTTAGACTATTTCTAGTGCTCAATTGTTTTTATCTACTTAGAATCTTATGAAATTTGTAAAATCCTTTAAGTTTTTATAAACAAATTCTGACACCCAACACTAGGCTTTTGTCATATCATCCTACTTGGTTGGCTTTTTAACTCATGTTCTTGTTGCATACCTTTCTCCTTGAATTTTGCAATAATTTTTGTCTGTCTTTAATGGATTCTTTTTCTTCTTCATCCTTTTTCAATTTCACTCATCTCATTCTTCATTCTCCATGTTTGTTTGTGGCTTGTTGAATATTATCTCCCTACTAAGAGTGAAAACATAACCACTATTATTGTTGAGTAGGTTAATGTTTTCAATTTACTTTTTTTTGTAACTTTCGATGAAGGATTTCAACATGAGCTTGGCAAGTATCAATATAGGATTTCCTATTGTATAGAGAGAAAGAGGCAATATGGTCTCCGTTTGATTTAATAGATAGAGTAATGCCTTCATTTTTTTTAAGTTCATTGGTAATGTATAAGATTTCAAAGTTTGCATATTATTTTTATTGCAAAGCAA
Organism: Sindora glabra; assembly: GCA_020226215.1. Lineage (NCBI taxonomy): Eukaryota > Viridiplantae > Streptophyta > Magnoliopsida > Fabales > Fabaceae > Sindora > Sindora glabra. The sequence goes on from CM035227.1 coordinate 59,056,716, forward strand.
AAATTAAGAGAGTAAATTATATCTTTCCCCTTTCTTTTCCTTATCTAAAGTATTAAATTTTAGATTAGATTTTTTAAATTTAGATAATAAATAAATAATATTATTTTTATTTTAAGATCTTTAACAATCTCTTTTTCAATTTCAAACTTTAAAGAAGATATAATCTGTAAATAGTAATTTTTAAAAAAACAATATTAGATTGGTGATTCCATTAAAAAAATTGTAAATCAATTTTTAAAATTGATCTTAAGAAATATGTAAAAAAATTAATGAATTAGTGTGAATCGGTAAAATTATGCAGATTGGTGTGCTTCAATTAGTTGATTTATTTTTTGAAAAAAAATTTATTACTATTGATAAAATAATATTATTTTTATTTGATATTAGATAAAGATATTTAAAGTTTAATATCTCAAATAATTAAAAATTACTTCATCTTTATAGATAATAGGTACAAAATAACAAAAATGGGTACAATATTATTTTTTTGTAATAATTGAATTATAAATTTATAAAAATATGAAACTATTTAATAATATTTGAAACATTTTTTTAGTTTTATACATAAGTTTAACATTGTGATAATTTAATCATTTGTAATTGTTATACCGTAGAAATTTTAATTTACATTCTAATTCTAATTCTGATTCAACTTTGGATTCAATCCTAATTGAACCAACAAACTTTGAACAACTTTAATTTTTTACTTAATGATTGATTCGATTTTCAAAACATTAATTAAAGTATAATTTTGTATGATTTAATTGTAATTTATGAATAGGAAGTGTAATTATTTTTTATCTTTAATGAAATTTAGATTTAGATATAGACAGAGGGCAAATATAATCTATGTACGGTATTATTGTAAAGGGGTAACAATTATTAATTACGATGTTTTGCTAAAAATATCATATCGATTTATAGATATATCATATATATAAACTGCCTATTTTGGACATGAATTTCTACGATTGAAATATTCATACTCTATGACATCATCATGTAAATATTTATTTTGTTAAAAATAAAAATATTCAACCAAATGGAATAGGTGACAGGAATATTAGTGGGGAAGGTATGGGTAGAGAATCAAAATCCTCATATAAACTGTACCCATTCCAATTCAGAAAATATTTAGGTCTATTTGTTTATTATTTTTAAAAATAATTTTTATTTTTTAAAATAAAAGAATTTATTTGACAACCTATTTTTAGAATATATTTTTAAAAATGATAACTCCAAATATATAAGTTAAAAACCAAAAAAAAAATTGAAACAACTTTTAAATGATTCAAAAATTATTTTCTTATTTTTTATGTCAATTTTATAATTAAATAAAATATTTTCTTACTTGCAATATTGATCATCATCTATTCTTTATTTTCTTTTAATTTGTAAATAATTTTTGAAAAACTAAACAATTTTTAAGAATAATTTTTAAAAATAAAAAATAAAAATATATCCAAACACACTTTTATCTTTCTCTATCTTTATATTTATATGCAAACGTGTGAAAATAGGTTAAATTTAACAAATTATCCTTGAATCGATAAAATTTTGTCTAACTTAAGATTGGAAATAACAAAAAAAAGATAACAATGATTTAACCTTGTACGGGATTGAAACTGATTAGTTACACTTGGTAAAGGATTAGGATTAATAAGCATTAGTTCATCGAATTATTAGATTAGTTTGTTAGCCTAATTTTGTTAGGATAATAATGAGTTAACTAATTAGATTAATCCATTAGTTTGGTAATATTAATAAATAATAAATGATTCATTTATTAATGTATGTTTATATATGTGGATGTGTATGAGTATATATATATATATGTATGTATGTATGTATGTATGTATGTATGTATGTATGTATGTATGTATGTATGTATGTATGTATGTATGTATGTATGTATATGTATGTGTGTGTATATATATATATTAAAATAAAATTATATATGTGAGAAATATTAAATAATTTTTAAAATTATGATTCATGAATTTATATATTTAATATTATGAATATATATTATATAAGTTTATTAAAATAAATAATTACATTAAAATTTAACAATACTTAATATTAAAATTAATTGTTTATAATACTTAATATTGTCAATATATATTACACAAAGTTATTAAAATAAATAATTATATCAAAATTAAAAAATTAACAAAAATTATCTGAGAAATTAAAATTGCTATAATAAAATCTAAAAATTAATAAAAAATAATTACACAATATAATTTCTATAACTAAACATATAAAAAATAATTATTATAACTAAATAAATATATTAATTAGAGTAAAAAATTTTACTATTATAGCAAATTAGTAATATCTTCTATATATAATATATTAGTCATATTATTCCATACCTCTTTTTATTATAAGTGTCACCCTTATGTTGCTTAACATGTGTCAATTTCTCATTTCTTCTCAAAGTTAATTTATTTTTTCCTTTTTTTCCTACTTGTTGCAATTCATTATTTAAAATCATAAATCATAATTTATAATCACTAATATTTTAAAATCATAATTAAAGATAATGCTCTCTTCACTTTCTCCTCCAATATTGCAACCCATTCTCCAATAAAGAGAAGATGATGCCTTGCTATTCCTATATTTTAGAAGAAATTTCATTGATTTCGTTTCTGTTTTAAAGAAATTTCTTTTTGTACTGATGATTTACCTTTTCCGTTTGAACAAATAGAATATAATACATTTTGGAAGGGATTTTACTGATTTCATTTTTATTTTGAAGAAATATCTTCATGTTCTTATGATTTCACATTTTCCTTTTAGGATAAATAGAAGATGACACCTTGTAACTTTTATTTTGGAGGAAATTTTGTTAATTTCATTTTGATTTTGGAAAAATCTCCTCTTGTGTTAATGATCTTTCATTTTCTTCTTGGACAAATTCTATAGTCAAATATTTCATCTCTACTTGCTTTTTCTCTTTGTTCCTTTGTGTCTATTCATTCTTCATTCAATTTCTTTAGCGAGTTTCAATTTTTGTTGGCTGCTCATTATTGGTGTTCTTAAACTCTACTTTAATTTTTTATTTGAGAAATTTTGGTCATATTTAGCTCAATGATAGTTCCTTGAGAATTAATTAAACCCTATTTTGCTATGTTATATATCATTTATACTATATTCTATTTGTCATCACAAATTCCTTTTAGGTATTACTAAACCCTCTTTATATCTTTTTACAATGTGAAATATACATATAATTAATAAACAAACACTTAACACCCATGTAACTTAATCCTAACCCAACTATCAAACTTGTTTCAAGTAATGTCTTTGATCTCCATAAAAGTAGCAAAAGTTTAGTTTACTAAGTTAATTTCAGGGCTTGAAAGATATAGAAACATAAGTGTGAGTTCTAGGAATTCAATAAGTGAATAAACTACTAAAACATGGATTTGAAAATATAATTCATAAATATCAAAGAAACCTTAATTCTTTGTAAAACATGTCAAATATCATAAATATATTTTTAAAAAACAATTTGAAAGTAATAAATTAATTTAAAAAAATTATTAAATGTGGCAAACAACTGTAAATCTCAAAATTTCTAAAATGCAATTTTCTTTTTTCTAAAATTACTTTAGCATAAATAATAATTTTATAATTAAAACTTACTTTTTTATAATCATTTATTTTGATATAATCATTTATTTTGATAAACTTACATAATATATATTGATAATATTAGATATATAAATTTATTAATTTTAATATTACAAATTATTTAACATTACTATATATAATTTTAATATTATATATAAGTATAGTTTTAATATACCAAAATTATTATTTTAATATTTATATAAAATTAAAAATATAATAATAAATTAATTATTGATTACTTATTACTATTATTAAGCTAACGGGATAATCTAATAACATAATGAGTTAACACTTACTAGTTCTAGTATCTTATTAGGTCGGGTCACTGTTATTATTTTCTATATCAATTTCAAACTAAGTAAAATTATACTAATTTCAAGTCAATCTGTTAAATTTAATCTATTTTAATATCTCTACTATGGGTGCGTTGTCTAGTGATTGGAGAGGGGAGAATTGAAGAGAAAGATAGAAAGAGAGTACTTGGCAGTGTAATGAAGCATCAGGATGAAAGATGCAAAATCAAGGTTTGTGTATTGTGAAAAAGAAGAAGAAGAATGAGGAACAACCAAAAGAGATAATATAAAATTATTAAGTAAATAATAAGTGGTATAGAGAACTAGTGGTCATGATCTTATCATTGGAAATATCTAAATCTAAACGGGGTAGAATATTACCATACATTTATTATGTATTAAGTAATAGACTAACAATAGTAATAATAATTTAATTAATAATCTCATTTGTAAAAACTAACCTAACAAGTTTTTTGAACTCATAAAATAAATTATTCATTACAATGAGTTTGATTAATAAACATTAAATAATTAAAATTTAATTTAATTTTAAATGTACTTCCATGAATTTCAAAATTTAATTAATTGAGGTTATCATGATATTTAATAAAGTTTAAGATACAAATTTTATCCTAAAGTAAAATAATTAGTTATTTTGTAGTTGTAACATATATATAGTTTATCAAAACACATAAAACAGCAATAAGTAATTCAAGACATATTAAGTGACTTTCACAATAAAGATGAAGCATTAAATTTGTTACCATTGAATTTAAAATCTAATAAAATTTTAACACAATTTAATTTAGATTCAAAATTTAAATTTTTATTATAAAGCAATTTTAATACTATTACTTATTATTAAAATAGTCAATCAAAAATATTTAAAACTATAATAAATAATTTCATTGATTTAAAAACACTTACTAAAATAATGGGTATGTTAAGACATTACAAACTCCAATTACCAAATTATAAACTTTCAATAAAACTATTTATTGAAATTTCATGAATATAGATTTTACAATTTTTGTATATATATATATATATATATATATATATATATATATATATATATATATATATTATAGATAAGCTTTTGTAGAAGTTTCTTCTTTAAAAGAAAAAAGTTTGGGCATCATATCATAAATTCCACTACTCACAAAATTCATACTTAGTCTATTTACATATCATTATGTCCATAATATAATAGTCACATTGAATTGAGCATTAAACTTTGTTAATATTAATAACTTTATTTAGAAATTAATATGAGGTCCAAAATTTCTAACAATTTTATATGCAATTCAGGAAAAAAAATTGAAAATCTCTCTTCAAGTAGCCAGCTAGATTTTGCACCAACCAAACCAATTAATCTTGAAAATTTAGAAAAGATTTAAATCAAACAAAAATTAGAATTAAATTATTATTACTATTAACTATTCTTTTTAATTATGTGATTTTTTTATAAACGTTTTAAAATTAAATTTTAATAATAATATTATTGTATGTTAATTTAGCAATTAGCTTTTTAGCACATAATATTTAACTTGTTTTATATGTTTAATTAAAATTTTAGATATATAATTTAAATTTCATTAATTTTATAATGCAGACGTCATGGGAAAAATGACATGAAAAATCACCATGCAATAATATTTTGACATTTGTTAAACAAGGTCATTATGTGCATCAACAAGTATCATCCATCGCCTAAAAACAAATACCAAATAGAGCTATCATGCGGATTAGTATTCCTAAATTACAATATTATGTTTTACACGGTAAAATTCAATATCACATTCTTTGACGAGAGACTAAAAATCTAAAATTTGATGAATAATAATTAATCAAAAAGAATTTTAAATTTATATTTTTTGATTCCATTGATTTTTCATCAACAACTTGAAATATCAATTTCAGTTTCTAAATTACTTCTTGCGTTTTCCAACATCCAACACCTCGTAAACATAAATAGTTACAAATGACAAACATAATAAATAGTTCACAAATTTTACAAGCAAATGAAATGAGACAGAAATTGTTGTGAAACCAATTCCGGAATCTAAACATCACACCCCACAAAACATAACCATCACACCCCATTATCTCTCACTTCCATATTTCACTCTAATATCTTAAAGTAACCGAAACCACCAAGTCTTCTAATCATTCAGAAACTGCTCCTCACAATCATCATATCACAAGATCAGAGAGAAAAAAATGAAGGGTTACTCAATCCTTCAAGCAAAACTTGAAGAACTTGAAGCCAAACTAAACCAGGCCTTGGATCTTCCACTAGATGCTAGGTCCCACATCGCTCTCACTGAAGAGATCACCCATAAGTTCGCTTTCGTCAGGAAACTCTTGTCTGCTGAGGCAACTTCTCATCCTTCTAAGCCCCATCATTTATACCCCATTACTAACAAACTTACCAAATTGGAAAAGGCATTTTGCGATTGGTTCAAAAGCAGAGTAGCATCATTGCACGATCAAATCGACAATGATTCCTCATGTTCTTGCACAGAGTCATGCTTGAATGATGACAAAGATGCAGATTGTGATGTTTCAGAAAATCCAGAAATGTTTTGTCAGAAACTAGAAAATAAAGAAAAGGCTTTAGTGGAATTTGAGGAAGTGAATGCGGAAAAGTTTTCCAGGGGTTTCGATGAGAACAAAGCAATGGTGGAATTTAATGGAGAAAGTGAAGGGAAAATGGCTGCTGGGAATATTGGATTTCAGTGGGATGAGTTTGGAAAAGAAGAAAGAAAAAATGGTGCGTTTAGATTTCGAAAGCTGTGTTTGGCAATGAGTGGTGGAGTTGTGATTGGGATGGTTTCAATGGGTTACTTGATGGTCAAATTTTCCGGTTGCTTCCATTATGTGGATCAAGCAAGTTACTTAATTCCTACTTAGAAACTTGTAATTTTAATCTATCTTGTAGTCCAGATTTACTTTCTGTAGGCTTTGTTAGATAATATCTATGGGAGGTATAAATTTTATTTATACTTATAGATATAGATATATAAAAAATTATGAAAAATGTTTTATTATTCAATATTATATACGGAACTGTGCACAATATATTTTGATAGGTTGGTTTTTATTACTACCTAATTCAAAGCAATATTTTGTTAATAAGTCTCTCACAAATAAGATTGTGAAAACATAGGAATAAAGTGTACTACTATGTGGTTTATATGAGTGGGAAATTTACGTTTCTTTGTACAAGAATTTTATTTTATTTTATGTTAGTTCAGTTTGCATTATTTTGTAGATAGAAATCTTTTCATGATCACTTCCATTGTCATGTGTAATTATTTGAGGGCATTTGTAGATAGAGATATTTTTCACTCTAAGTATAAAATGTTTTAAAAATATAATATGAGAAGTAGTAATATTTATTATTAAAATATTCATATTAATGTCATCACCAAGATGGTTCATACATGCTAAAATATTCATGTTAATATTACCACTAAGATAAGATAGTCAAGTGGGGTTACAAAGTATTTTTAAGACTATTAATTTCTTAGTGAGATAGTTTGATAAATTGTCATATTGAAGGATACTTGAAATTATTAGTGCCTTGGTAAAATTGTATGAGCCTATAATTGATTGGCTTAGTAATAGCAAGCTAAGTTTAAGACATTCTAAACCTAGTAAGGGGTCTTGAATTCAATTTTTGATGGCATCTTTATTGGGAAGAGTTTAACATTTACTACTTTAGTCTTGAACAATATTAGACCCATACTTGGTAAAAAAAGTATGAAGTTTCTAGATGTAAACAAAGAAAATGTAAAATTATATAACAAATTCACCTTCAACTAAAACACTACTTTGGTCTCTCATAAATGCAAGTTTTTTCAATTTAATCTTTATTTTTAACTTGATTCTTGACAAACTTAGTTTGCTTAATTTAATTCCTCCCCTATCTACATCTACATCAACTTATATTAACTAAATTAATAGTTTAGAAGTCCAAAAATTGATCGGGTGCCCTTTAATGGTGGCATTGATACTAAATATTACTTGTATAAGAACAAATATCTATGTAAATTAATTGAATATTGTAATAAATGATAAAAAAGAGACACAATTAAAATGATCATCATGTGTTTTTATTTTTAAAATTAAAGCCATGTCTTCAATTTTATTAACAAATGTTAGAGTTATATAGATGATCTAATTGAATTAATTTGCATTTTTCAAAGAACAATTTGAGAATAAAAATTAAACAATGACCAAATTGAAAAAGATTGCATATTTGAGGAATTAAAATAGTGTTTTGATATATTTACCTTTTAAGCAGTAATTAAGGTTGAATTGAATATTATGATTATCTTAGCTCTCACAGAAAAAAAAGCATATTAATATAAAAAAGTCATACTAATAAACTAAATAACTTAAATTTAATTTACTATCAGTGTAAATTAATTTTACACTATCAACCACTTATGTGTTACCACCAAGGTGATTGGTCTAGTGGTATTGAGTCACTACTTCATCTTGGAGGTCATGGATTTGATGCAAGAGGGCGTTCATTTGTAACCAATGAAAAGGTGGAAGACTCATAGGACCGCTAACACTTTGGTGGGGCTGTGGTGATAGGCTTACCCTTTGAGGTAATAGCTATGGCTCAAATTAAACATTCTACAGTAAGGGAGTATTCTTATGGTAATACTCAAGGAGAGCCGTCAATATTGGTTGCCTCTGCTCTCTGTTTCTTATAGCAAAGAAAAAAAACTACTCATGTGTTGTTATAGTAATAAAAAATGTTTAAATACCTTTATTGCTTTACATTAATAATAGATCAAATTTAAATTCATATAAGTGCTTATGTATGATTGATCACAAAATAAGTAAATGAATAAGTGAAATCAATTAATTTAAATTAAGATTTATATTCAAACATGTATGACTTATAATTCATGACATAAAAAAATGAATATATTATCACTTATATTTATACTAGATCATGATCCGTGCTATCCATGAATACTTGTTATTTTACTAGAATTATTATATGTGGAACAAATATATATTATATTCAATATGTTTTAATTTTTCTTGCAATACTTCAATCACTCTCTTACTATTTCAAAAATCATAACTTTACAAAAGTGAAAATTTGCAACTTTATTTTAAATGTAACAAGTATAAACACCCCAATTCATTGCAAATTTAGCTGGTACTTATAAACCTACGAATGCAACATGAAGTTTCCAACTATTCAACTATGCCTCTAGAGTAACCTTTTGGTGGTTATGGCTAAAGGTGCTAAGCTTGAAACATCATGAATGTCCTTGTTGTTTAGGTGCACAAGCTATAAATTTTGAAATAAGCCAACATAGTAAGATATAGTTGAAGTAATGACATGAAATCAAATGTGAAGAAAGTATTTAAATATACAACAATTTTGAAATTAAATTTAGCCTAAAACAATAAATAAATATAAGAAACTAGGAAAAAATGAGGTTTAATCATACAATAAACTAATTCCTACCTTAAGAATGATGATAGTTATTACTCCAACAATAGTAAGGAAAAGCAATGCCTTAATACATTTGTCAGTAGCAACCTATTGCAATTACAAAATTTCAAGTTAGTTAGTCAATAAAGGATTTAAACATAGAAGAGAATACATATAGTGTATATGGTCAAAATTGACTTGCTTACTAATTTCTTTGAGCAATTGAAAGGCTTTCTTTATAAAGAAAAGCTCATTTATAATTTTACTCATTTGTTCTATCTAAATATAGAAAAAAAACTATAGTCATCAATTATAATATCATATTCAAGAATACTTCTCTTTCATTTACTTGTGAAATTTAATGTAGAATAGAAGAAGGATGTATAACTTTTTAAGTGACATACCTAAGTCTTAAGGGTTGTTGTAGTTTCTATTCCAACATTTATTATTTCTTGAACAACCTATCTGACATCAACTTTTTGTTAGCATATATTAAGGTCAAATTTTAGATACTTTATAGCAATTCTTAACTCCATCATAATTTAATAACACATTACAATGCAATCAGCAACTCTATCATAAAATTTGATCACAAAATTATATACTTTTAATCTCTATATATTGCCAAAAAAAAGTGAAGAATTGAAAAATCATAATTGAGTATTATACCTTAACCAAATGTAAGATAGATAAGTTAAAAGCAATTTAAATTTTGAAAGATTTCTATGTAAACAATATTATTTGTTTGAGTGAAAACCTAATTGTATTTATAATGGATTAGAATTTTTAATCCATTTTTGCTTGTTACTTTTGAAATAGCAACATATAGTTGTTTATGACTAAAAATTAGGTCACATAATTATAAAACAATATATGAGAGAGATTGCCCTTAGTTTTCATTGATGGTCATAACATATAAATCAATTATTGGATATTGTCTTCTTTGCAATTTGAATGGCCACTTTGATTTTGATAGCAATAAATTCATCCTTAGGATAAAAACATTTTCACCAAAATGAGTTTTATTTAAAACTTTTGCACTAATGACATGATTACATAATACAGTCACACTTAACCTACTATGATTGCATAGACTTGCTAATTGATCAATATTCCTAAACAACATGATTGAAATGCCAACTTTTTAACATGATTTTGTGATAAGGAAAAATTGAGCCTTTAAATTATTCAATGCTTTTGGTGTTCATAAATTTTCTTCAACATTTGTGTTAAAACTTACTTTAAGTGAGTTTTGTCTCCTTAAGGATTTTTAATAGCATGTACTCATTTAGTTTATTCATAGTGTCAACTATTAGTACTAATATCATTTTAGCCTTTAACAAATGAGGATCATTATAATTTTCTTCTAATGAAGTATATGTGCTTTGACAATTGCTTCAAAAATATCTTCAAATTCTATTACCAAAAGATTATTTGGAATATCTATTTCAACTTCTCTATCATTGGATTCTCCAAGCTTTCCATCCTTCACTCTGAGTATCCATTTAGAAAATTGTTTTAACTTATCTATTCTTGATGTTAAAACTTTTGAATGCAATCTCATTTGTTTTACAACATTAGCACCTTACAATGCCTCCATAAATAAAGTAAATTAATAGTTGCATGAACTATATTAGATCTATGACTACTTAAAATAATTAGTAGTATTTGTCTAAAATTTCCTTTAAAGGAATAGGTTTTCCACCAAACAGTAACTTAGAATTTCTCTAAATATCGAATCGCATTTTGTCTTAAGCTTCTATTAAGAGCTTGAAAACAAATCTTACGAACCATTGGTACTTTATCCCATATAACAACTTTATATCTCATAATAATTCTGCAAGTTCACTCATTTGATACTGCAAGTGGAATCTTCTATTATGTTCAAAGGAATATGAAAGCAAAAGTGTGCTATCTAGTTAATAGGAAGAAGTAATGATGTAATTTCACTAGATGTAACTGTTAGAACAATTTCCCCTTCAAATCTCAATGCAAAAGCAAGAGTTTTCCATAAAAAATTCTACTAGAGTTACCATACCAATAAGAAAAACTCCTCCTTTATCATTAATAGAATTCATGATTGTGTGGAATACAAATCCTTGTTCTTCAATCATCAAGGAGAATAATCTTCCAACCTTTATTTCTAGTTTAACTTGACCTAAGTTTGACTCTTCTAGCAATTAAGTTTTTGTGCATATTTTCAAAGTTTATATCTTCTAGAATTGGTATTGGAGGGTAATCCTTCAAAAAATTCCCATTAATTCTTAAAAATTTCTCAATCTCATGCAATGCATACATCTTTATTTTTGTTTTAGTTAGCATTAAATATAATAATAAGGGACCAAATTCAAATTAGTAAAAGTTCAAAATTAAACATTATTGTTCACAAAAGCTTAAGGCAAAAAGAAAAAAATATGTTACAAGTATAAATACAAAATTTCCAACTTACTTTTAATAAAAAAATATAAAAATGAATTAGAAAAAATTTATGAATTTACAACTAATTAAGACTAAGGTTTCTTAATATCTTATAACATGAAGTATTGGAATGGAAGCAAAGTTTGAAGAGATATTTTAACCCTCAATCAACATTCTCTTTCATAATATCTTTTGCATGTCTTCAAAAAGAATATTTAAGTTTCTTATCATACATATTTAAGACTGAAACACTACTCAATAATAGCATTCTACAAATAATTTTCTTAAGCATTCTTCATTAATATAAAGAAAGACTTCTTTCATTGCTTCCACAAATTCTCTATCATCATTAAGAAGCCTTCTAATAATAGCATGCTTATCAAACGATCTTGTGAAGAATACCATTTATTGTAACTATATCTTTATAAGAAGTTGGACCTCAAACTTTGGTGAGTAACATTCTTAAATAAAATCTTTAACTATTACATTTTGGTACATAATTCAATTTACCAATTACAAATCCATCTTTCGATGTATGCCACTTAAGATCTTTAACACTACATATAAATTTTAATGAGAATTTAGTATAAGTTAATTCTCTTATTCAAGATATATTTTATTTGCTTCCACTTATGCAAGAAACATGCTCTGAGCGACAAAAGCTTTTTTCAGCATAGCTTATATTATACATACTACTCATTCAGGAGATGAAAGTTTAGTCTTTCCATAAGTAGCCATTTTTAATGAATATCATAAACAGAAATGTACTAAGAAGCTTCACAAGAAGAGATATAACAATAATCAAGATAAGTTTTGATTTCATCAACTTACTAATTGTTATCATTATTCTTGCTAAATTGATAAATAGTTATAGTAGTTCGATCATAAATCTTATTAATATACTTGAATAGGTACTTGATAGACCTTATTTAATTGCATGCTTTGACATTAATATGTATTTGATATTTCATTAGTAAATGATGTAAGGAACTACAAATTTATTGTTAAGAGAAGCCTCATTCTTCATTATTATTTTGCCATTATCTTCTCTTTCTTAAATTAGATATTGTTCTTCATTCTTAATGAAATTTTAGGAAAGAATTTTAAGCACTTTCAATCTTTCATAAATGGAAATTTTGGATTGGCATGACCATATGGAGCATGCATCATAAAAGTCTTCACTATGTCATAAAATTATGATTGTTTTTCTTTATTAGGTATTTTTAGATAAACAATTCTATCAATATCACCAGGAGACACAAACTTATGTTGCACTTTTAGGAAAACAAGTGTGTGAACATATGGTGTCTCTCTTTTTCAAAGCTTCATAATTTGAAAAACTACACCAATGAATTTTTCATAATTAGTATATTATCTCATACAAAATATAATTGTATTAAAAAGTAATATGAATCATTATCAAATTATTAATTAGAAAATTTAACAATATTAATACTAAGTCATACTAGACTTATATTTACCAAGAAAAGCCCTTTTTTTTTAAATCTTTCATAAGATATATTAATTTCTTACTAAAAACTCTAGAAAGCATTTAAGAGACAATCTTATGGTTGTGGTCCTAGCTTTTCAGTCATTATTGTAATCTTTACTTGATTTATATTATATGTAAATGTTATGAACAAATCTCTAAATTGTGCCTAATTATAAATTTCAATAACATCATGATGGTTTTGCATTATATACCTTGGACCTCTTGTAAAACTAGATAGTAAGATTACATGCTTTCCACCTGAATGTCTTTTATGTTCACATCTAAGTAGCACATCTTATAAACCATAATATAACTCAATTCTTAATTTCTTTTGATTTTATCTCACAAGAGATACTTGTTGCACTTTAATTATTGTAAAATCATTAATAATATATTGTTGTAGTAAATCTTTGATAACAAAAGAATAGAAGCACTTTTTTCCCCTAAATTAAAATATATAAACAAAATATTCCCTCAATGCATATATGCTTTATCTTTAGATTAACACTAGGAATAACAACATGTTTGATTTCATTACAGTAATCATTTTGTCTTGTAGCAAACAATAATGGGTACTTCTATAGAAGATACAAAGGATAAGGTTCATCAATACATTGTAAGAGGCCACTCTTTATGTCAATAATAATATCTCTATTTTCATTCAAATCCTTCATATCACCAATAATTAGCATTGTCACCTTTGATGAAGATAGTAAATTGTATATTTGGGAATTTGATCCTTTGTTTCTTACTAATCTTAACTTCAATTCTACGCCTCCTTTAGATTGAAAATGATCTTGTGTCATGCAATTTTTTTAAATGAATTATAAATGGCTTTTTAGATAATTCTAGCATTAATAGAAACATTCTCATCAATGAACCTACATAAAAATAAAGACATTTTTATTTATAAATCTGCTAAAACTTGTAAAGCATGAATATTCTAGTTAGAAAACAATTTATTAGTAATGTAGGAATATATCTAGCAACATTAATTTTATTTTGAATTTTATTATCAGTGTCATAAATATAAAGTTGTACAAACTTAGGTGATGCTCCATTAAGAGGTAGAAGACTTCAATTAAATGGCGATTTTGACCATTCTATTTAAATATGTAAAATGTACTATCATAATTGAGTGATCAAGCAATTCTTCTTCCTATTGAAGTGAAGGAGACTTTCTTATTGATGGAGAATCTATAAACATCGATAATTTCAAGTATGAATCTAGTACATGTAGTTCTTCTAATTTAATCTTCCCTATTAAGCAATAAATTAAACTAAGGATTTGAATTATCTTTATATCTTTCAATTCGCTCATCAAATCTTAATAGTGCACCATAGTGTCTGCAAATATATTCAAGATTATTGATATCTAAATAACCTAAACAAATAAAATAGTTTTCATATTAATTCAATAAGTAGCACCAATTAAAATAAAAAATAAATATAATTGTGTACTAATAAAATAACATAAAACTATTATTACCTTATAAAGAATGAAATTGATTTTCAGTAATGTCATCAATATGATCATATGAGTCATTCTAACAATCAATTTAATCCAAATAGAAGAACATGTATATTAGAAACCTAATGGCTTCTTTGTTGCATAATATTTCTTGGAATTTGAATACTTATGGTGGTAAATTCATTAATAAACATGGTTGATGACAAAGTTCTTAATTGTAATAAATTCCTTGCATTTGCTTCACATTGAGTACTTCTTTTTGTATTAACAAAGTTGAATTTCCATGATAATTTTGTGCTAATTGAGAGGTATCATGTGGTGCTACTTCTTGCATAAAATAAGCAGATGATCCACATGTAGACTTTTGCAATTCGATGACAATTTATTATAAACCCTAGAGATTAAATTTAACTTTTGCACAATTGCTTACATTTGTGAAATGAATAGCATAATCTAGTCAATAAGTATCGACAAATACTTGCAAATAGATAATCATTACATAAGTTGGAGAGAAACCTTTTGCATTATTAAAATTCCTAGGACATGTATCATTTTCCATATTCCTATAACCATACTTTTTCTTTTTATTTCTTAATATGGATCGACTTGTAGAAAGTTGTGAAAGGTAACTTGTAAATTGACACTTCATAATAGTTAAAATCACAAAATTAGTTATTTTGTTTTGATAGAAATAAAATAATCATATAATGAAATCGGTGATAATCATTGCTTTGAGTTAAAGCAATCTTGAATATAAGCAATTAATGTAATTCTTTTTCTTTAATAATAGCATTCTTGTACAACATATTAATTGTCCTTTGGAATTTTCAGCTTGCCTTAGACATAAATGAGCAAAAAAAAAAAACATTTATAATTGAAAACTTATATTGAAATATTTTAGTATAATGATTAACTCCTGAAGAACTCAAAAAATAGCATTAACTTTCTAGCTCATAACTAAATTCTTAAAAGTAAATATTATTAATGTACAATAATTCAAGTAATTTAATAGTTTCAACTCTTTAACTTATATAACAAGCTAAGTAAGATTTATTATTTTCAATAATCCAATAATATTCATACTTCATGTTAGATAAATCTAATCTTTGGAATGCTTTCTAGATTTAATGATTAAATGTCTACTCATCCTTACTTATTTGTATTTTTCTTTCCTATTGGAACTTATGCATCCTCTACCTTTATAATTTCTACACCTTTCACTTGTAAAATCCTCTATTTATAAAATAAAGAAATTATTCAACACAAGTACCTAATGGAAACATCATAAGCTATACATATTCAATTGTGTGAAATGCTATTTTTTTTTATTTACTTAGCTATAATAATGCCCAATCAAAGAATTAGTTCTAGTATTATGATAATATCCTTCTTACCCAACTAAATGAAAATGCATTTTTCATAATAACATTTGCTACTTTCTTTTTATAATTCAAAGAATAGTGATAAGGAAAACCTATGCCTATTTTAATTGAAAAGATTAAAGAACCCAAAAGAACTTTGACTTGTTAAATTAGTATTTACGTTGGTGTCAATTCTGTCAAGTAAACAATTCTGCTAAAGTTTTAACATTTTAATATTAAGTCTTTCTTGCTTTACTTGCATTATCTTCAATTTTTTAGTTTTCAAGATAAATCTAAAGCATATGTCAGATGTCATTTAAACAGATCAGTATGAAGATTTAATCATAGCATTGAATTATTGAAAAGTGGGTTGATTAACTTTTAATCCCAAAATATATGTGTAAATAAGTATGAAAAGCCTAGTAAAACCAAAATAATAAATGCATTCTTTAAAAAGTTACAGCATTGGTTATTTTGCAACAATGCAAATTCAAGCCAGAAGATATTTATAACATTCCTCATCATGTACATAAAAGCACTTTTCAGTCTAATTTCTAAGCGTAAGCCATTGACTATTGGTTACAAATCTGATCTTTATAGATTAGCTCTCAAAAATTATGTACACGAAAAATACCACAGAAGTTTTCATTTAGCCAATAGCTATAGAGGAATCTTCGAAGCTAGATAATAATGTTAACTATTTTATTGATATTCGTCTCTCTTCTCCACCCTCTAAATGGAATTGTTTTTTGATTGCCGAAAGTAATCTTTCTATATGCTTATTAATTGGATTGCTGGTATATCGGTGATTATTGTTAAAGATTTTGTTTCTTGGGATGTTGTGGCACGGTTTAGGGCCTATACAATTCCACTATCTACTTTATTTTAATTCAAGTGGGACTCTTCTAGTCACTGCTTTAATTCATGTTAACAACAGAACATATTCTGAATTATGCCATCTTTGTCAAGAAGTGGATCAAGTACTCAGAGCAATGATTGCATTTGCATCTGTTCTCGTGCATTTATACAAGCTCCTTCGTGGCATGACATTAGTTGTAACTATCTTGTTTCAGTTGCTCTATAAAATTTATTCGATTTTATGCTTATGAAAGTTTTCTACTTCTTGTATATGTTATATAGGTTATTCGAGACACGTGTTTTAAGTCATTTCAATCAGTTTGTTGTTGTTATATCTTCCAAGGGCACTTGCCATATCTTTGTTCTTGTCCCTTTTGGTGGTGAGATAGTTCTTTAGATACATAATGCAGGTACATGGGGGCTTGTCCTTCTACCAATTCCTCCTTTGACATGGTGGTTTTCTCCATATTTCACATAAACTAGAAATATTCTTTTTCTCGCTCTCCCAGCTCCTGCTACTCTCTCTACTAGTACAATAAAAAATAACTACTGGATGGCTCAGTAAAGTTGGTAATGCTGCATCTTTTGCAGCTGGGGAAGTCTCCATTCCATTTAGTGTTGTTACTGCTGAATTTCATAGTTGATGACTGCATACTAGGTTCATGCTCTGGAACATCTATCGATTTATGCATCTTCTAGTTACTTAGCTCAAACTAAATTGCTATCATCAATTGGTACTAAACCAAGTGAGCCTGTTCTAAGGATTGCCCTAGTTCCTTCGGCACAGGTGTAAGAAGAGGATTTGTCAGTGAAAGTTGAACCTGTTATTGCATGAGCCAAATTTGAGATGGAATGATCTACTGTTTTGCCTTTCTTTTTACCAAGTGGAAGGCAGATCTCAGACAAGATTGGATGATAAGTGCATGCCACGCCGAAGTTTTTGTAAATAATTGTATCAAAAGTTGAAAATCACTCCAGAGCGAGCAGAGTTAGGGCTCCATGGACTTTCTCCAAAATATAGTTCCCCAACAGAGAATCTAGTGTAGACCAAATCTGAAGTTTGTATCTATTCCATTCTGGCTGCACAATTTCATGGAAATTAGGCCAAAGGGGGTTCAAGAATCAATATTATTGTGAAATTAAACAAGCCTACCAAGTTGTAAACAACGACCTGCAATTCTCTTTTTTTTTTCCTTTCAAATTTCTAGTTGCAACATGTATATACATATATATATATACATATATATATATGTGTGTGTGTGTGTGTGTAAAGTAAAGACTGAAATAACCACTACAGCAAAAAAGACTTTTAGCGGCGACATTTGTCGTCGCTAAAAAGTTCTCGGTCGTCGCTAAAGAAAAAGTCGTCGTTAAAAATGTCGTCGGTGTAGATTCGTGCCTGAAGAGGTCATTAGCGACGACAATTTGTCGTCGCTAAAATATGGACCTTTTGCGACGACAAAGTCGTCGCAGAAAATAATTTCAAATTTAAAAAAATTTGAAATTTGACTTTTAGCGGCGACAATTGTCGTCGCTGTAGGTCATAAAGTCGTTGCTGAAGATTGGTCCTTCAGCGACGACAAATTGTCGTCGCTGAAGATTTTGTCGTCGCTGAAGGCCCGATCTTCAGCAACGACAATTTGTCGTCGCTGAAGGGCCAATCTTCAGCGACGACAATTTGTCGTCGCTGAAGGCCCAATCTTCAGCGACGACTTTATGGCCTACAGCGACGACAATTGTCGCCGCTAAAAGTCAAAATTTTTTTTTTTTTAATTTAAAATCAAATTGTCGTATATTTCAAATTAAATGTTATTTTAATTTACTTGACCCATTTAATAATTTATTTAAATTTAATTTATTTTATTTTAATATAAATTATACAATTATAATATATCAATAGTATTATTAATAATATATAACAATTTGATCCAACATTAAAAATGAATACTCATAAAGCAATGGTAAAAATAATATATATATGAATAAACGAATA
Source organism: Sindora glabra (assembly GCA_020226215.1). NCBI lineage: Eukaryota > Viridiplantae > Streptophyta > Magnoliopsida > Fabales > Fabaceae > Sindora > Sindora glabra. The sequence continues at coordinate 59,075,717 of CM035227.1, forward strand.
TATATATACATCATCCATGTAAATGTGCACACATAGAAAATATAAAAATACATAAACAAAATATACTATGGGGAAGTAGGGAGGTGCAAAATCACAGAGCACCATGGTCGTCGTCATCATCATCATCATCCTGACTACGAGGATGATAAAATGACGGTGGCGGCTGAGCGGTAGGTGCAGGCGCAAATCTACTCGGCCCAGGCGGTGTAGCAGCAGCAAATGGAGGCGGCGGTAGGACGATCCCCTGCTGTCTAAGGATCGAGGTCATCTCAGTGAGATAAGACCCAAACTGCTGCTGCATCTGCTGCTGCTGCTGCATCATTTCCTGCTGCTGTATAATCTGCTGCTGCTGCTGATCAAGCCGCTGCTGCTGCTGCTGAATCAATAGCTAGCTCTGCTAAACCTGCTCCCGACTCTGGTGTAACTGCTCCTGCAACTCACCGACCTGAGACACGGTCTGTGAGCTGGCCGCCGTGCTGAAGTCCCCATCGAGCGATAAGTCTGACCAGCAAGTACACGCCCAACAGCCTTCCTGTACCCTCGACGAGTGCCAAGTACCTCATCGGCGATGGCAGCCTCATCTAACTGTACAGGAGTCGTAGGCAAGCTAGTGGATGACACACTAGACTGTACATGCTGAGTCATGAGCTCAGTCATCCTCGCCTTAAATTATTAAAAAAGAGTAATAAGAAATTTATCTTAGAAGATACATTCGTAAAATTTTATTTAAATTATGAAATTCAAATAACTTACATGTTGCCCCTGAGGGATCGGATGCACCCACTCCCCCGACCTGTATGTGTGTCGGTCCCTAAAGTTATCGGGCACCGACTGTAGCTCACCAGTATCTCTGTTTCTCTGTTCAATTTTTGCAACAAAAAAAAGGATGAAGGGTAGTAATGTTATTTAACAAATAGATATATTTAAAAAAGATAGAAAAAATTTAAATTACCTTATCAAAGCGATGTGCAGCAATAGACTTTGACCCATGCCGATCATTCACGACCTTCTGTGCTCTATTATTTGTATTTCTTGCAGACAACTCCTGCAAATTAAGAGAAAAAAGTTAAATTTTAATGTTCACAATCAACTAATTATGGAATGCTGACATAATACCGTAAAATGTCATACTTACCCTGTACTCGTCACTATCAAAGAAGTCCACACACCTCTGCCATGTCTGCGGTGAGATAGACCGAGGGACACAACGTCGAGCTCGATCCAAGTCATACTCCTCGTATCGGTCACCTCCATGCTCCAAGAAATGCTTATTCAACCTATACTTCCAATCTCAATACAGGTCGGCAGCAGTTCGCATCAATCCAGAGAGTGCTCTATCCCGATCACCCTCGGAGATGCCCTCAAACTCGAAATGGGACTGCATTATAAGACATTTAATAAATTTATAAGTCATATATTTAGAAATTTCAATCTCAAAGACATTAATTCAAAAGGAAATGGATACTTACGCAAACCTCCTGCACAACTCTATCTCGAATCTCCTGAGGTACAGCCCGCCATGACTTATAACAGGGCGGCACGTGGGCGCGGATCATGCTGCCAATATCACGAGGGAGATGACTGGCATTCTCACCAACCGCATGCCATGTACCAGTGGTATCAAACTGTACAGGCACCGGTCTGCCTCCACCCCTGCCAATCTTCTCATGCAGTCTTAGGGACCTATTCGGCCCCCTCTTCTTAGCAGGTGCTACTTTATTTAATAAAGTAAAATATTAACAAAATAAACATAATATTTAATCAAGCTTAGGTATGCACAATTTATGTCAAATACCTGAGCCCTCACACTGAGCTGGAATATGGCTGGGTCGCTCCGGTGGGTCGCCTCCAGCGTCACCTCCGTGGTATCGTGCCTCGACATCCGCCATAACTAAAGTAATACACATCATATAAGTAATTAAAAAAAACTCAATGTCATGTTGAAGGATGAAATCGTTCAATCTCTTACAATCACATTTATTATTTTAATAATCATGCTTACACAATTATGAGTTGTAGTTGTAGTTTGAATATGTTATTTTATTCCTAATCAGAATCAGTGTCGGTGAACCTAATAGACTGATGGTCATCGGATTCTCCTTCATTATCAGATTGTGTGGGCTCCTCATCCATATAATCATCAATTGTTTCGTCCTCAAGGCTCTCGTCATCATCGATGAAGGTGTCTTCTCCATGAGCACCAGGTCCAACATTCCTGTGCGTTGGAACGATTGAAGGACTATTTCTTTCATTACGTAGATGTACTAGATCGAAATCTCCCAGATCAACTGTGAGGTTGAAGTTGGACGAGTTACTATCCTGCAGAAATAACAAGTCTTGTGCATTATCTCCATCACTGGGTAGATCCCATATATCGCGATGCACCATATCATGGACGACCCTCCAATTTGGTCCATTAAGGAGATCCTCGATGTAAAACACTTGTTTTGCTTGAGTAGCAAGTATGTAAGGATCATCCTTATACCATTGTCCGTTGATGGAGATACTTGTGATATTCTTGTCGGTATAAAATTTCTTCTTTGTAGGATCAGTGTCATACCACTTGCATTTAAATAAAGTCACATTGTACTTATTTAAATAACTCAACTCAATTATTTCTTCTAGTACACCATAAAACATGTTGCCATCAATCCCCGGAACAGAAATGCCACTATTTTGCGTTTTATGCTTCTCATCCTGAGCTTTAGCTACAAAACGTACTCCATTCACAATACACGCAGAGTATACCATGTTAGTGAAACTGGGACCGGATGCTAATGACAGTAACTCTTCGGTGGCCTCTGGGGAACCGTTCCTATGTAAATAGTACATCTACAAAAGTAGCAATTATTCCAAGAATCAAATTGAAATATCAACAAGAGAAATGAACAATTAAGTTAAGATATCCCTTCAATGGATTTGGGAAGAAAAAAATCCTTACCTTCGAGTAAAACCAGGAGGGGAATTTGGTTCTTTGTAAGTTATTAATATCTTCAGCACCACTTCGTTCGAGTTCCAATCGATGCTCACTGTAGAACATAACAATCTTAGTCTACTGTAATCACAAAAGGGAGAAGAACATAACTGAAGTTTAAGATACTCACTGGAGATATTTTTCAATCTCAGTACAATTATTCAAGATGTACCATACTGCAATATCCCGATCCTTCCTATCGAAATGAGAAATTATCTTCTTCCCTATCGGTCGACATTGGGACTGGAACACCGACAATGTCCTTCTTGTTTGACTAGGTGTTACATCTTGATTTCTATCAGAGCGGTTGAATCTAGTTTCCACTCCTTCCAAATACATGGAGAAAAACGTTAACGCCTCATCAACAATATATCCTTCTGCAATTGAACCCTCCGGTCGAGCACGATTTTGAATGTAATCCTTTAACTTTTTTATATACCTCTCATATGGGTACATCCATCGAAAATGAACGGGTCCTCCTTCCAATGCTTCGTCGGGCAGATGCATCACCAAGTGAACCATTATGTCAAAAAATGCTGGGGGGTATATCCTCTCAAGCTTGCACAAAATTATGATAATGTCTTGTTTGGCTCTTTGAACATCCTCCCTGTTAAGAGTTCTAGCACATATTTGACTAAAGAAATTGCATAACTCAACAAGTGGATATGATAATTCCTTTGGCAAAAAAGCCCGGACCCCTGGTCCTAACAGTCTTTGCATAATAACATGACAATCATGTGATTTCAACCCCTTTAACTTCAGGTCACGATCTGTGACATTCTTACTAAGACTCCCAGCAAAGCCATCTGGAAATTTCACATTCTTTATATACTGGCAAAATCGTTTCCGCTCTTCTTGGTTAAGCGTATATCCAGCATGTGGCTTGAAAAGTTGACCCCTCTGCTCATACAGATGCAAGTCAGGCCTTATTTTCATGTCTGCCAAATCTCGTCTTGCATTGTCTGTATCCTTTGATTTGTGCTCAATCTCCAATAACGTACCCAAGATGCTATCACATACATTTTTCTCGACATGCATGACGTCAATGTTATGCCTTAGGTTCATTGTTGGCCAATAAGGAAGATTAAAAAATATACTTCTCTTGCTCCAATTAAGTTCGTCGGCACCTCTCTTTCGCTTTACACCACCAAATTCAGCATGTTTTCCTGGAAGTCTCTGTGGCACTCTGGCCAACTGTTCCATGATAACATTATTGGTAAGAGGTCGAGGAGGGGGTCTCCTCTCTGACTTTCCATTGAATTCCTTCATATTTCTCCATGTGTGGCTTCTTGGAAGCCAACGACGATGACCCACGTAAGCTGTTTTTCCTCTAACTCGAATTGATGGAGTATCTGAATTACATGTAGGACATGCTTTGTATCCTTGCCCGCTCCATCCGGATAGACTACTTCGAGCAGGGAAATCATTAATAGTCCAGAGCAATGCTGCCCGCATATTGAACACCGTATTTGTATTTGCATCTCGAGTTTCAACTCCTCTCTCCCAGAGATCCCTCAACTCTTCTACGACCGACTGTAAGAACACATCGATATCTTTACCTGGCGATTGCGGCCCTGGGATTAATAGGGTCAACATGAAAAAAGATTGGTTCATGCATATCCATGGTGGCAAGTTGTAAGTAGTCATAACCACTGGCCACATGCTATAAGATAGGTTCCTATCACCAAAAGGATTAAATCTATCTGCACTTAAACCCAACCTGACATTTCGTGGGTCAGCGGAGAAATTAGGATACCTCTTATCGAACTCCTGCCAAGCTCTTCCATCCACGGGATGTCGCATTACTCCATTTTCTTTTGATTTTCCAGTGTGATGCCATATCATGTTTTTTGCAGTATGTCTCGACCGATATAGACGTTGCAGTCGAGGAGTTAAAGGAAAATATCGAACCACTTTTTGGGGCACCTTCTTTCCTTTTGTAGTTTTATTTACCCATCGACTCTCCCCACAAATTGGACAATTATCTTTAGAAGCATGATCTTTCCAAAAAAGTGCGCAATCATGTTTGCATACATGGATTGATTCATACCCCAACCCCAACTTGTTGAGCCATTTCCTTGCACCATAGTACGAATCAGGTAATTTATTATCGTTTGGAAGTGCCTCTTTTAATAATCGAAGAAGAGCATCAAATGATTTGTTTGTCCACTTATGCAGAACCTTCAAATGCATAAGTTTGACCAAGAAGTTCAATGCTGAAAATGCTGTGCAACCTGGATACAACTCTGTTTCTACTTGCTCGAATAGGTTATCACAGTTACTATATTTTGTTCCAATGTCTTCGTCACCCGCGTTCTCACACCTGTACTCGTCATTGTGAAAATCAACTTCGGTTGCCTCAGGGCCAATGAAATCATGTATAATATCTGCCAGCTCATCTCTATTGTTAGGAGATATCCCACTAGTTCCTCTAGAAGTCGAAACATCTGCTTCACCGTGATGTACCCAATTTATGTATAATGGATGAAATCCATTATCTATAATATGCGCCTCCAATGTTAGTAATGGCTGGAATATTAAATTCACACACTTTTTGCATGGACATCTTACCATACCCCTTTCATCGGCAAAGTTTTTGGCTCTTTGAACAAATCTTACTGCACCATTCCAATACTCATCCGACAATCGATTTGGTAGATGAATCCAACTTTTATCGACAGACATTGTATCACTGAACAGGAAGGAAATTGTTACCGGTGAAATAAAGTATGTTGATTAATATTTGACAGTCACCCTAAATGCACCGTATCACTCCAATTTAAAAGGGTAGGATCCTATCCCATTCGAGATATTTCTATAGTTATTATTTTTTTCAATTTATCCACGCTCATCGATTGACTCGTGCAGAAATTTCGGCAGCATCTCCCTATGGTTCTCCAAGTGCCTAAACTATACACGTGCATAGTTTATACCCAGAGAACAGTTAGGATGCTAAGATATTTCCACAATATCAAACAAGAGCCCGATAAATTGTTAATAATAACTACACGATAATATCTCAAACTCTCCAACTTTTCAGGACAATTCAAGGGTTGATTGATGTTCAGAAAACATCCAACCCTTGAACGGGTCTAAGCTTATAATTTAAATGTAAATGCAGTTCTATTTTAAATTATTGTAAAAATATATTTACAATAATTAAAATTAACAATACAACATTTTATGAGTATCGTTGTTTAAGTGTCAGTACTGTTATTTACGTAGTTTATTATGTAGATTAATGATTTTTCTAAATATTCATAACAACCGTTATGTTTCACAATAAACTTTTGGGAATTCAAAACTATCATCTACTTTACTATATTGATAAGGTGCACAATTCAGCTTCTCAATAGAGAGGTGTATACTATGAATACGGACTTCCTAGTTGTAAATTTAAGTAAGTTTAGTTTTATAAGGTGTATAACAATTTATAAGATGCACAAATTAGCTTCTTTATTTAAGTAATTGTTGTTTTATCCAAGAGGGGGGTGATTTTCATGCGAACTTCCTAGTGTATTGAAATTTTTAATTTTTATGTAATGCAAATATCATAATTTGGATTGTTAGGATTTTATTTTTATGTAGTCTCTAGATTAATTCAATTTTTCTTAGTATGTGATGTAAATAATACATTTACAAAAGGTTAAGGTTCAATCTCAATCAAAAAAGTGATTATATTATTGTAATCTCTTATTTTTTAAGATAGATTTATATATTTATTCTAATTTTCTATCTTACATTATCTCATCGAATCTAATAAGTTTGAAGTTTCCTTAATTGCATCATAAATTTTATGTTTTGTGTACGGACCTCCTAGTTGTAAATTTAAGTAAGTTTAGTTTTATAAGGTGTATAACAATTTATAAGATGCACAATTCAGCTTCTTTATTTAAGTAAATGTTGTTTTATCCAAGAGGGGGTGATTTTCATGCGAACTTCCTAGTGTTTTGAAATTTTTAATTTTTATGTAATGTAAATATCATAATTTGGATTGTTAGGATTTTATTTTTATATAGTCTCTAGTTTAATTGAATTTTTCTTAGTATGTGGTGTAAATAATACAATTTGAATTGTTATGTTTCAATCTCAATTAAAAAAGAGATTCTATTATCGTAATCTTTTATTTTCTAAGATAGATTAATATATTTATTCTAATTTTCTATCTTACATTATTTCATCAAATCTAGTAAGTTTGAAATTTCTTAAATTGCATCACAAATTTTAAATTTTATGAATAAAATATCATAACAATTTTATCTTACATTATTCTAAATGAATAATCTACACATATATTATATACTTCAAAATTGTAAATTGAGAGATGCATATATAATAATAATTAAGTTTATATTTATAAAATTAATAATGCTAAGTTAAATTTACATAAATAAATTTAAAATTTACAATATACAAAATTAAATAATACAAAATTTCATATTAAATTAAACATACTATCAATTTCATTAATTCATTGTAAACTATTTGAATAAATTAAATATATTAGTACACAAAAAAAAATTATATTTTTCTATTTACGTACCTCAATGGCAAAAATCTACTGATCAACTCTAAATACTCTCCACGAACTAAGCAAAGTGCTAATAATAACTAACAAATTAAAAGATATAATATACAAAATTAATACATATTAACATATATAAAAAATAAATATACTAAAATTAAAAAAAATTAAAAGAGAGAGAGAATTTAGGAACTTACCTCAGGTCCAGAAAATTCAAACGCGCAAATGAGGAGGGAGGAGGTGCGGGGAATAAATATTAGCGCACCTGCTTTCAGCGACGACAAAAAAATTCGGTCGTCGCTGAAGCTTTCAGCGACGACCGAATTTTTCTTCAGCGACGACATTGTCGTCGCTGAAAGTGAACTTTCAGCGACGACAATGTCGTCGCTAAAAGTCAAAATCGTCGCTGAAAATGAACTTTCAGCGACGATATGGTCGTCGCTGAAAATCCAAGGCTTTCAGCGACGACATGGTCGTCGCTGAAAATCCAAGGCTTTCAGCGACGACTATGTCGTCGCTGAAGGGTCAGCCTTCAGCGACGACTTTGTCGTCGCTGAAAGCCTTGAATTTTCAGCGACGACTTTGTCGTCGCTGAAAGGCAAAATTCCCCGCCCATTTCCGGATTTTCCCCGCCCAAATTTTTTTTAGGCCTTTAGCGACGACTTTTGTCGTCGCTAAAAGCCTATTTCTTCCCGCCCCCAATTTTGTTCCCTCGCAAAAATGTTTTTATTTTTTCCGACGACAATAGTCGCCGGAAATACCTTTAACGACGACCGAAATTTTGTCGCCGCTAAAAATGTCGTCGTTAATACTCTTTTTTGTTGTAGTGAACTTAAAAAAATCTAGTCTTAGGATTAGAGAATTTCTTTGATCGTGCAGTTTTAAGTTAGCTTCTATTCTTAAGCTTTGCACTTAATTTCACTAATTAAATTCTTATGAGCCGAAAAAAGCTTTAATCCTTTCGAAGAAACCAAAGTAGAAGATAATAAACATCAACAGTTCAAAATTACGGCTACCATCCATTAACTACAAAAAGTAAAACGGTTGAGGAATATATATTGAAGTTTATCACATGCACTAAGCCACACTCAATTGTAATCTAATTCAGAGACATTGCATCACTATTTGATTTTCAACACAAATCATAAAATACATATACAGTAGTTTCATCTCAAAACTCTCTCAACTCAAGTACGTAAAAGGGGGTAATGAGGGAAATAAAGGAATATAAAAGACATGCAGAAGTAACTTGCAAATACACATTTGCTTATGATTTTAATAAGTTTTCTCATAAATCACAAATCACAACTAGCTGCAATTTAAGGACCAAGATTAATGGACAAGGAAAATGGTAGTCAACAAGACCTGAGTTTCGAGGTAAATTCCATATGTCAACCAAAAGCCTCTGTGGAACCTCCACAATGTCTTTGATCTGACGTAAAAAGAACACCGCATCTTTTTCATCAATATTTTGCGATCATATGTTAGAGCAATATACTTCATTAGCCTCGGGACAATGTTCTCTCCAACAACAATTGTACACATTACTATGGAATGCATACCCATAATTGCCGACTGCCAATAGAATTACTAATCAAGTGAGAATCCAATCCAATGCAATAATTAATCAATGTCACATTTTCTATACATGAATGTATCACATACATGGTTTTAAATTGCGGTTGTGGTCGCGGTTGCGATATCACATGATGCGGAAAAATGCGGCTGTTGCGGAGTACAATTGCGGAGAAATATGAACGCGGTGTGGTCCGCAACCGCGATATTGCGGGCGATATTGCGGTTTTACGGTTGCGGAGCGCAATTTAAAACCCTGATCACATATCTTAATTATTAAAAGGAATGTGATTCAGCAAAATTACCTTCTGACAAGGAAGAGAACCGAAACTTAGTAAGTGGCTTGATTTTCCAATTATACTGATTCTTCTTAGAATGCAAGTTTGCATTCTTGAGAGCTAGTGATGATAACTATAAATTAATATTTTTATAATATGAAAAACACTTGCAGTAACGAAACTTTATCACCATTCTTGTCATTAGATAGTTGTATAGTACCCATAGAGATTTGATGATAGAAAATACTGAACTGGAACATGCATTGGATGACTATGTAGTTTCATATTCGGAAAAAAATACTATTGTGACATATATCAGATTTTTTTTCCTTAGGATAAGAAAGACCATTCTATTAATAATCATGAAAGAAATGTCAAACCTAAGAGGGTTAAGTATTATAGGGGTGCTGATGCAGCTCCTGTAGACAGCATTACTCCTTTTGTAAAGAAACCACCGGCCATCTTATCAATTGACCAACTTCCATCATTTGCCCTCTTTGCAAGGGTACTGAAGTCATTTCTATGTTTGCCAAGTTCATCTTATCAGCCTCATGAATAACTGGCATAATAAGGCCTCGACAAGGAAAAGAATGAAAGCTAAAATCATGATTTTATTTATACTTAGTTTATAAGCAAGAAAGATATATGAATAAATTTAACCATTAGCATTAGGACTAATAAAGCTAGTAGATGTTAAAGCACCCATACATGAGCAAATCAAACACTCAATCCAAGCATTTGACACCAAAATCAATATTTCCAACCCCTATGCCATGTCACAATTTTTATTTTATGTATCTATATTGGCATTTCTTTTTTATTTTTCCTATTTTTTGAAACGAAACGTTACTAAGATGACAAAAAGGGAAAAAAAAAGAAAAAAGAAAACAAGTGCTCTCCTATCTTTTTGCATGTCTACTGGAGAAACTTGTTTGGAAAACTAGAATGTCAAGAGCACCAAATACAGGCCATAAAAAATAGTCATGTTCCATAGCAAGTTTAAAAAAGACAGATTCACCCTTGAATGCGTGCACATTTCTTTCCGACAATTCAAATACCACTACTGTTGACTAGACAAGCCATAATATATCTAGAGGTGAACTTGAATATCTATTATGTAATGAAGAAACAAAATATCATGTGATAAAGGTCAATAAGAATTTAGTTTCACAAAATAATACATCCAGTCAATAAGATTCCTATGCTTAGTGACAAAAGGGAATGGAATGATAAAATGAATGATAGATACAAACCTTTGGAGGGTAATCTCTGTATATTATGTCATCCTTATCATTTACGGCATCACTGTTATCTTTATTAGTACTCTCACCCTCCACATGACCTTCTTCCTCCAGCTCATTATTAACATGCATATCCTCAAACCTAACAGTTATCCTAATGTTTGAGAAAGGCTTAAAAGGCCCTGCAATTGCATACCACATTGGTGAGGAAACAACTACTACCATATATAGGTTTTACATAATACACAATTATCTAAACATTTACATCCACTTTAATTGTTTTGTCAAGCTTAAATTTGACCTCCTTGTTTACTAAAATATCAATTGTTGTTGAAGAAAATACTATATCACTAAACATTAGTTTGCATAAATTAATTGTGCTTGCGAACGAGTTTACATAAGTATTAATAATGATTTAGCATGTTATGTATCATAGGCAACTGTACAACACATAACATTAAGATAGAAAACAACACTTATGGAAGCTTCGCACTATATCTACAACAAGCCTCCGTCGCTGTTGAAAGGTATATCGCAAAAAAAGAAGCACCCAATACGATCTACTCTCCACAACCATTCTTCAGCTAATCTTTTCATTGCAACTCAAGTTCATTTTTGTTTGAGCTTCCGCATTCTCAGGGAGAAATTTCTTTTCTGTCCTTTTTCTTTCAAGACTAAGGGATCTATTTGTAATTTTGTCTTTTGTTATTTACCCTTCACCAAACCTCCTATTACCGGTGGATTATTTTTTCTAAAATTAAGAGGGCACACATGTCGATCAACTACTGGTTTTTATTGTGTTGTATGAGATATAAAAAATTTAGATTTATAGCATAAAAACCTCCCTCAGTCTCAAGTTTAATTGGAACTTTTTACTCTAGTAATGACATGTATCCCTGGATACATTCTACTTTTTAAAGGCTAGTAATATGGATATGCCATACTTTCTCTCCATTTCAAAGGCCATCTCTGAACGCAGCATCATCGCTTGAACCCCATTTTACTGATCCCCTAATATTTTATTATACTTCCGCTTCGTTTCAAAGCCCCTTCTAACACAACATTATCTTCTGGTTGGGTTATAGGCTCTTTCTCTGTTAAAGCCTCCATGTCACAAAAAAATAGACACAATAAAATAATGGGATTCGAGTATAAAAAAAATGTAAATCCATAAAAATATAAAAATTATACCCTTATCGGTCACAATAACAAAAAAATTAAACATATAAAGAGATGAGAAAAATAATTTCCATCATCTAAACAATCACAAATTTGAAACATTTATAATCAACAAGATATAATCAAAACTGTTTGCATTTAATTTTATCTTGTATTATGTGACTGTTTTTTTCCAAAAAAATAAATAAATAAAAGAATTTGTTACAGAATTAGGTGTTAACCTGATTGCCTACTTCATGTTTTCAATACAGTTGGACCCATGTTTCAAGGTCAAAATATGGTAACTTTTTGGTGGTATTTCTAAAAATATAAAAAAATTTCAGATTTTTTTTTTAAATGAGGCATTGATGTGTTTTATTCCTACAATACTTTAAACATCATTTTTAAAATAATTAATATTTAAAATCATGATATTTGTGATATTTTTAAAATAATCAAAACTTTAAATACCAATTTTTAAAATAACTAATATTTAGAGTCATGGAATTTTTGATATTTTTAAAAATATTTTAAATTTAATTTACTTTTAGTATATATCATCTTTATAATATCATATATTCATGTATTCACATATCAATAAGAAATTATTAAAGCTTTTACTCAGATCAAAATCTTTTTATTTACTTTTATATTTTTAATGATTTATCTTCTTATTATTTATTGATAGCGTAAAATATTTTATATGGTCAATAAATCAAATTTAAACTCTTTTAAAAATATGAAAAGATTTTAGATATTGGACATCGATTTAAAAAAATCAATGTACTTTCTTCCTTTGAGACTCCATCAAAATAGCCATTTCTCACAATTTCAAGAGTGTAACCTGCTGTTGATAATTTGTTGATGGACAAATCTCAAAAAATTATATGAAATAAAAAAAAATCACAAACAAACAATGGGAAATTACAATTGTTCAAAGTTTTTAATACAAAATAGATATTTTTGACTACATACTAGATTTATTCAAATTTTTTATTGTACATATTTTGGTAGGAAAGCAAAAAATTGACGTTAAAAAAATATTATGTGAATATTTTATGTCAATTTTACTAAAATTCAATATGAAATATAAGAAAAAAAAACCAATTCTTTTTATAAAAAAGTATGCATAATAATCTCTTCTCACATCAATTTTTTGTGGATATAAAAATCGATGTGACTACATTTTTCATATAAATCTTATATATAACATTACCCACTTAGACGTGGGTTGTTTTAGATAAATAGCACGAGTGTATTTGCATTTTCATAGTACTAAAAAAAATTAAAAGAAAAGGACCAATTATAAAGATCGCAAAATCCACGGTTTATTGTAATTTTGAAGCTGCCAAAATTTTATTTTAGATTCAAGTTCAATTAAGGTACTCTATTATGCGGATTATTCTTTAGAATATTTCTCCATCACTTCAAAACGTTATCATCTATTTACAATTTTTTTACTATATATGATTATATTTTATTGCTACAGTCCATTTCGGTTGTAAATATTAGTACGATTTCTTTTTATCTATTTTTCGAATAATTTTTAATATTTATATTACAAATAGATTTTACATTTAATTTATTAACAGTGTAAAATATTTTATATCATTAATAAATAAAAAATACATAATTAAGAAAGCAATAGTATTTAAGAAATTTTAACAATAGTAAAAAAATTTAATAATTTTTTATTTACATAACAATGAATGATAATATAAAATTAAATTACATTGATGATGAATTAATTTTAAATCTTAATAAATATTTCTAAAATAATTTACACAAACTAACTTTACTGAATATTTTAATAAAAAGAACGACAAAAATATAATAAATTTGGTGTTCATTCTCCAATACTAAATGATGTGACATTTTATTTAGTGATCAGGGTACTTTCACTATATTTTTATTTAATATCATCATATTTAATTTAGTGATCTTTCTCTAGTAGCAATATATATTTTTTTAACATTTTTATTTAATAATAAGAATATGTTTAGTATATTATTTGATAACGATCCTCCGAAATCCAATTTCTAGTATATTAATTATGTGAATATTTTTATTTAATGCTTCGTTTAAGAGTACCATGAGTAACATGCAGCATAAAAATTACTTAAAATGAAATAGGATAAAACTTCTGCACTTAAAATATTTTTCTGGACACAGGTACCCAATTTAATATTTTTACTAACATGTTACAAATAATTGATTAAATAACTTGCTAAAATTTCTTTACCTATTCATAATTTCACGTAATTTAAATTAATTATTTTAACAACATTTCAATATTTTATTCATTTAATTTTAAGAAAAATGCATTGCTCTCCCTTGAAATATTGAAAATTTATACAAACTTCCTTCTATTCTATTTTCAAAACTTACGTTGACCTCTCTTGAAAAATCAATTTTCACTACACTTTCTCCCACTTTAAAAGTTTTTCATCCATCAACTGTTAAGTTTTCCATTAATATATGTTTAAATGATATTTTTGTCCAAAATTATCAATTTAACCTCTAATCTAATTAAACAAACATATGATTTGTTTTAGAATTGTTTTGGATATATCTAATACTTATAGTCTATTTTTTGTAGTTCACTTAATAAAAAATAAATATACTATATTTTTAATATAAAAATTATTTTCCAATTATTACTAAAATACTGTTTTATGATTCATAAAAAATAATATATTTCAATATGGATATTATTTTCCAATTATATGATGATTAATTTTTCATTATCACTGAAAATATCATTCTTTCATTAATTAAATTTATTTCTTTACTTTTTCAATCAATTTTAATTTTATTGGTAAAATCAATAAAATGAATTTATCAAAAATTATTACCATTAACTGATAATATTGATTTTCTTTCTTTTTCAATAAAATTCTAGTGAATGAATAAGATTTTCTTTTTGTTGAATTTCCATTAAAAGTTCATGTTGTGCTTTATTTATTGAACAATTTATTTCGTTTTCAAATATTTTACTGTATTGTTGTAAAAAATGGTAATAGACTGCTTTATTTTTCCAACATGACCTTCACGTTTTTTGGGGGTAAGCTTATTTATTTCCTCGAGTGTTTTTACTATAGGATGCAGAAAAAAGAGATAAAAAATTAAAAATATTAGTAAATATTTAACAAAAAAGGTAAGTTAATTATTGTTACTTGCGATCTTCACTTTTTTTGTTGAAATGAATTAATTAAATTAATTTTTAGTTATACAGATAAGAAATTATTATGAGCAATCAATTAAAATAATTAAAGAGGATTGATTATTCTAACATGAAATTAAATAGTGAGATTGAAAATGGTACATAACAAATAATTAATTAATGTAACATGATTTTAATAACTCATATGAGTGGAGTTTCTTTTAAATTTAAATAAAATTTTTGGCAGATATAATGTTAATTCTTCAAAAAATTAAAACTTATCTATCATGTCACTATGAAACAAAATCAAACCATGTATTTAATAAATGATTAATCTAATGGTTTATTTTTATCTAAATATCTAAGTTGTGAATATTCAAGAAAATTAACTTTGTACCGAAGTCTTGGCTAGTGAATTAATATTAGCCTTTAAGTTTTTTTGATAATGATGATCTCTTAATACCTTTTATTAAAATAGAATTTTATTACATTAATTATGAAAATATTCTTATTAGTGTATTTTTTTTTGCTAATTGAAACCACTAATTCAAGTAGAAAAACAAGTAATATTAGTGAGCACAACTTCCTCAATCGAAAGAGAGACTTGGGAAAGACTACTTGACCCCCTCTAATAATTTTAGAGACCCAAAGAGTTACCTCATAAGCAATTTCATTACAATACCTTGGGCACCACCCAACATTAACATAAGTAAGGGTATAAATGAGTTGAGCTATTTATGAGTAATTTAAGATTAGCTCACAAAAAGTTTGGTTTGAACTTGAAATTAAACGAAGCAAGCCTAAACAAACCAAGTTCGATTAATAAACAAATCAAGGTTAAGCATTTTATTACTTGGTTCAAACTGTTTATAAGCCTAAATGAATCTAATTATATATATATTTTAAATTTTTATATTATATATATAATGTAAATAAACATATAATATCTATAAGTAATATAATATATTATTAAATTAATTTTGCCCTTTTAGGTTTTCAAATTCCTGTTGTAACTTTGTTTAATAAATTTGAAGCCATAGGCCCATAGAAAAAGGTTTTCAACTTTGTCTATGGCTCTTTGCATTGTGTATGGTATCTTTACCTTTTAAAGAAACAAAGTTATCATTGTAAAGGAAGTAGGAGCAGAGGTATGCATGATTATTTTAATTGTTTGAGCTTTGAATATAAAGAATAAGTAAGCAACTTTCTTGTCTTGTTTATTTTGTTATTGCTCACAATTTGATGGATTTGTGGAATGTGTGATTTGTGGCATGGTTGAAGTTGACCCCTATTTCAAGACTCCAATAGGTTTGTTTAGCTATCCAAACAAGTTAGGTAGAAATGACCTAATTTCTATGCATGATCTATTATTAAAATGAATTAAGTTAATGTTTTAAAATTTTTTTTGAAGGAAATTTTCTTAAAAAAATTGTTATGTGATGGGAAGTTGTTCCATGTTCAATGTTGTGTTCACCTTCTTAACATCATGGTTCAATATAGGCTTGGAGCAATAAAAGATATCATCTACTATGTCCATCAGTGTGTTAGATATTTCAAAGATAGTGAAGCGAGGTTAAAGGTATTTTAAAAGATTGTACAACAACTTCAATTACTGAGAAGTAAGCTTATAATTAAGTGTAAGGCACATTAGAACTTAACTTATGAGATGTTATCATGTGCTCTTCAATTTAAAGATGTCTTTCCAAGGTACAAGGTGCACATTACCTCTATAGCCCAAATGAAGAAGATTGGGAAAAATGAAAAAAAAGTTTGTTCCATTTTAGAGGTTTTTTATGCAGCCACTCATATATTTTCAGAGAGTGAGTATATGACTTATAATCTATTCTTGCATGAGGTTTACATTATTAAATAAATCTTGGATAAAAGATTTAGAGATGATAATGAATTTGTATAGTGAATGGTAGCAACAATGAGGCAAAAATTCAATAAATATTAGGATTAGTGTAATTTATTAATGTCTATTGTTGTTGTCCTAGAACCTAGATGCAAGATAAGGGTGATTGGATTTTGTTTTTCAACAATTTATCTACCAAATGAAGTTCAATTGAATATTTTAAAAGTTCATGAGATCTATTTTGAATATGTTACATTATAGAAATTTAACACTAATGAGCTAAGTTCGTCAAATGACCCTAACACTTCTATTAGTCCAAGCATGGTATCAACTTACTCTTTTGTTTGGTCAAGATTCAATCAATTTCTTTGAGAAATCAAAACCATTCAAGTACAAAAATCTGAATTTGATATTTATTTAGAAGAAGGTGTCTACATGTGTGAAATTGATTGACCTAAATTTGATTCGTTGATTTAGGGGAAGGCTAATGACTTAAAGTGCCATATTCTCTCTAAAATGGCCTGTGATATCCTTGCCATATTGATAATTACAGTTGCCTTAGAGTCTGCTTTTAGTGCTAGAACTCAAGTTATTAACAAATATCGTGCCAAATTGGTAGCTAAGATAATGCAACTTCTTCTTTGTGGGGGTGATTGGTGTAGAGCACATTCTGGAGAGAAGAAAAAGCCTATTGTAAGTATATTTTAGTTACTATTGTAATTTATGAATTTTTTTTAGTTTTACTTAGTTAATTGATATTGTTCTTATTATGTGATATTCTTACTTTGCAAAAGCAAAAAAGTTCAAAAGAAATCATATTTCCAATCCCTTGGATTCAAGTTCATATCCTTATTGGTTTTCTTAATTAATTTGTGCATGAAATATGTTATTTTTAGTTTTATTTTGGTTGTTGCAATGTGATGATTTCTTTCCACTTTGTAAATTTTAGGAGTTAATTTTTGACATTAAGGTTATGTGAAGAAATCATAGTGCTTGGGATAATTAATTTTTATAGTGCTTATTTGTTTTGCTTTAGCTAGATGTCGTTTTCTAGTACTTCTTAGTGTTATGTAGTTGTTGACTTATTTTGTAGGTGTTTTGTAATAAAATTGATGGTTATAAGAATGTCTTATATTAGTATTAAAAACTTTGGTATCTATTTATTTTTGAAAGATGATTTTTTATATTGCATGATGAATAACCTAAAATATGCTTTCTATTATTACATTTTGAGCAGCCTTAATTTCTTCTCACAATTATTCTTTTTTTTCCTTCATGAGGATGGAGGAGAATGCCTTCATTTTTGTAAGTTTCCTTTAAGCTCATTTATCTTTACCTTTTATTTCTTTATAAACCTTCTGAGCTTAGAATGTTTATTTTTATTAGCTTATGCATGAAATGTGTTATTGAATGTATGATATAATATAGAATTTGTTCTGTGTTGGATTTTATAGATACCTAATGGGATAGGAATTATTTTGGGATTGACAAAGTTGACACTTGACATTATACTTCTATTACAAGAAAACAACTAGGGAAGCCTCCAAAGAACCTTTGATTGTGTCATATGCATAATGGCTTTGTTGATAGAAGGTAAAGATAGATATGAAATATGATTAGAATTTCATGTCTTCCATAATCGTTAGTTTTTCTAAAATTAGTTGAAGGTTTTTTTTTTCTATGAATCCTTGTTGGATTTTCTTATAGAAAATAAATATAAAGCTAGAAATTAATAGTAGCAATAGCAAAAAGTGGAACTGGCCATTATTACAAATTAGTTCAATTTTTGTAATAGTTAATGTCATGTTCTAAGGAGCAAACAAAATTTTTATAATTTCCTTTAAATGGCTGTTTGAACAAAGTCATACATATTTGTGTATATTTTCAAATTCTTCAGTTCATTATCCATTTTATTTTTTTATGAATTTATCTAACCATTTGAAAATACTTTCATTTTTTTTTGTTTAAAGACTCAAATTTTGTATCAAAAGCTATTGATGTAGCAAATAATGAGCTTCTTATGGTTGCAAAACTTGAATAAGGTATGCTATCTTACTCATCATTTGGTCAATATCTTCCTTTTTGATTGCCACATTATCATTTTTAGTTGCTATATTAGGTTACTTTTTGAATTATTTATGTATGAATTGTCATTAGGCCAATTTCATTGAATTAAATTTAATTTAGTTTGCTTAAAATATTCATTTTTAGCCTCCTTAGAATAGTCATTAGCTAGCATTAAAGTGGGTAGTGTTTGCAAAAAAAAATTAAGGGGAAAAATACATAAATTATTGTAGGCTCATTTAAGCTTGAGCATAATTTAAGCTCAAGCTTAATAGTTAGGCTCAATTAAAAATATAAAGTAAGAAATATGAGGATTGTTTAAGCTCAACTCGTGCTTGACTCATGTTTGAGATGAGTCGAGCTCACTCTTACACTTAAGCTCAATTTTTTCAAGGTCGATGAACTTGGGCTTAAATTCAGGTTCATTTAATATTACTGAGCCCAAGCTGGAACTCGAACATGTAAATGTTTAGTTAGACTTAACTTATTTGCACCCTTAAACATAAAAAACACTAGTTATTAGGTCCTTAATAGATTCAAACACCGCTTTTCCCTACCAAGGACAATTGGCTCTCCCTAATAAAGCATCAATTGCCACCTTAGAATCACTTTCAACCAGTGCTTGACAATGTCAGAAATTATTTGACACTAGTATCATTTATGAATTGCTAAGAGTTCCACATTTAAAAGTGATGAGTAGTCAGAAGTTTCATACCACATTCCAAGGATTTAGCCTTCATAGTTTCATGCAATTATCACTATTGAGGATTTGCATATTACCTACGTAGCATTAACATCAATTTTTATTACATCATATCTCAAAGGGATCCATCAAACTGGTATTTGAGTTGGTAGCCCTATTGGACTAATAGGCACCCTGAAGACTTGTCTAACTCGAATGTTTTCTGCTTGAATATAATCCAAAATAAGGCTAAACAGCCTCTTGATGTCCATTGCCTCCAAGGCCATGTCTATGGGTAGGCAAGTAAGGCATTTGCCTTAGGCCCCCCAAATTTTCCTAAGCCCCACTTATAATCTTTTTTTATTTTGTATAGTCATTTGTTAATAGCTAATATACTAATAATTGAACAAGAGGAGTGGTTGGTCTTCTCTCAAGACACCAATGTATAATAATACCACTTTCAAGTCTAAAGTTATGCTTTTGTCTACCTTATTAATTAAAGAATGCCTTATCATGAACTAATAAAATACACATATAATTTAGTTACGGATTTAGATCTATATTAAAGAATCATATATTAGTAATTCAATGATAATATTGTATTTGTACATTATTACCAATTAACAGTTTTCAATATTATAATTTATAACAATCATTTTTTCAACTATATATATCACAAAATTTTAATATTTTCTCTTCAAATTTTCTTAACTCTCACATTTTGTTCTCTCTTTTCACTGTTATCTTTATATTCTTTTAAAGTGAATTTTCAAAATGAATTAATATCAAATTATTGTAATAGATAATATAACGTGCAATTCTCTTTATTTTCAAGTTTTCAGGTTCTATCATTTCACCATTTTTTTCTATTTACTTTGCACATCTATTTTTTTATATTTTTATTTTTATTATTTTATTTTTAATTGTGAATTTAATAATTTATATTATATTAGGTCCATTTAATAATTTTGCCTAGGTCCTCAAGATATCTAGACATTGCCCTGATTGCCTCCTCCCGATGCAGAACCCTATGGCGCTTCTCCCATAGTTGCTCCGTGGTTTTCCTGATCACAGTGTGATACTATTCTTTCATCCCCCATTATAATAGCTCTTAAAGCCTTCGCGATAGATGACAAACGGAGGTCCATGATGATGATCCTCCAAAATTGAAACCAGATGAGGCAAGTGATTTCACATTTGTCCATCAGGTTCTGTTCCATTTTTAGCTCGAGTAGACAAAGGGCATATATAATGGAGCTAAAATTCGTCAATTGGCTGAACCAAACCCGACTAGGTCATACCCCGCTCCCATATCTCCATAGCATAGACTAATGCCTAGGATAAATATTGGGACACTAGAGAGAACCCGACATTTTTCCTTGAATGTTTGTTTATGAGAAACCTGTGATTGATTTATAGAATGATTCTTTTTTATTTTGTCCAATTCTTATTCTCTTAATTGCTGAGTATTGTGTCTAGCTGAAATAATTTTGAAATGAACAATTCGTTCCATTGATAATTTTCAATGATTATAATTTCAGAAACAGTTGACTCCTCAGTTAGGAATACGCCCTCTTTTAGCTTAGGACTGGATTATGGCAAATCTGGTAACTAGGGAACCTTAATGATTCTAATTAATTGACCATCCTCAACTAGATGACTATTTTGGGTAATAATATCCCTATGTTGTGTAATTCCCTTCCACCCCCATGAACTCACCTTCCTTGGCATATCCATGGTGTGTTTCCTTTAATATTTGTGACGGATACATTGAACCAAAAGAGTATTAGGGCAAGTCAATATTCTCCAGAATAATTTCTCCAATAATGCATCATTAATATCATGAAACAATTTAAACCCCAGTCCCCCTATACTTTATGGTTTACTAATAGAATCCCATGATTTAGGATAAAAATAGTGATTTTTACCTAGTGGGACTTGCCACAGTGAACTTATGCATACTCTGTCAATCTTTCCACATATAGATGAAGAAACTTTTAGGGCAGACATAATATAAACTGGAATTTGCCACATAATTGAGGAGATTATCGTTATACCACTTGTCCAAGATAAAGGATCACTACAGCAAAAAAAAATTAGTGTCGTCGCTAAAAAGTATTCGGTTGTTGATAAAGAAAAAGTCATCGCCAAAAATGTTATCGGTATAGTTCTGTGCTTTGAAAGGTCATTAGCAACGATAATTTATCGTCACTAAAAATATAACCTTTTACGACAACAATATCGTCACAAAAAATAATTTTAAAATTTAAAAAATTTTAAAATTTAATTTTTAGCAACGACATTTACCAGTAAAAAAATATCTAACTTTCGTGACCCACTATTCCCACCGCTTCGCTCTCTTTGCTGGCCGGTGCCACTCTCTTCTTTTTGATTGGTTTTTCTTTCTTTTTCGGGGGAAACTCCCTTCCTTTTATTTTTAATTGGTTCTCTCTCTCCCCACTTTCGTTTTCCGGGCCTCTCTTCTTCTTTACCCCTCTCGGCTTCTCTCTGCTCAACAGCTTCTTGTCCACTTTTATTTTCTCACCTGATGTCCCTTTCTTAGCCTCCGTTCGCAACTAGAGGCCGCCGCTAGTAGCGTTCAGAAGCTTGCTAGCGAGGAGTTGGACGGAGCCGCTACTTCCCTTGTTTCTAGCACAGTAAACCCGTCAGCAACTCTGTTCCTCCTCGGCATCATCCAGCTTCGCTCCCATTATGACTGCTGTTCCTTGATTCGCGTCACCGTTGGACCTCGTCGCATCTCCTTTGTTCGGTCGCAACTGCTAGGGAGATGGAGTGGGTCATGGAATCGCAGCCATTTCCAGTGGAGGGAAGCGGTTCGAATAACTAGAACCGCTGGTATTTCTCAAAACAGTCGTTGCCAATAAACTTCTGGTGACCTCTTTTAATACCGCTAAGCTGTTTTGAGACGAAACCCCAAATATATGGGCTCAGGTAAACAAGGGAATCAGAAATTCCTGAGGCATGATTAAATACTTAATCTGGGAATGTTTTGGATGTACAATAATAAGTCAGAAAGTCTTGCATGTTCAGCAATGAAAATTGTTGTCGCCGAAAATTTTTAGATTTTTAAGTCGTCGCTAAAAGCCTAATTCCTTTCCTCCCAACTTTCTGATTCCCTCTAAAAAGTCACGAGTCATGTCATCTTTACTGATGATATTGTCGTCGGAAATATTTTTAGCGATGACCGAATTTTTGTCACTACTAAAAACATCGTCGTTGTTGCTCCTTATTCTCGTAGTGGATTTGTCCTCCATCCAACCAGGCGTAATTGAACTTTATTTATTAGGAAGTCAAAATATTTGCACTTTGATTGAAATAGGAATAATGGAATGCTTAAATACTTAGGCTCTATTTCACACAACAAATAAACTAATTTATAATTTGACTTAATTAATAAACTATAAGCTAACATTTAGAGGTATTTCTTGCATTAACTTATTGAAAAAAATAAGTTTTGATTAAATAAATTATGTAGAATAATTTATAATTTATAAGCTACAGTCTCTTCAAATTTTTTTCAAATTTATTTTTATTGTTTTTATTAATTTACAATCTATGACCTTTATAATATAAATCTAAACATAAAATATAAATTTAATTTTAACATAATTATATGCTAATTTTAAATTAAAAATATATAAATATATATATACATAATATCATAAAATATAATTAATTATATTTTAAGTAATCATGATATTATAATAAATAAATAAATAAAAATTATATAAGTAAATAAATATATAAGTTTATAAAATATAATTAATTAAATATTAAATATTATATCTTTATTTTAAACTTCTTAATTATATTAATATAATTTAATTATTAGATAAATATGAATTATTTTAATTATCTATCTATTTTTATTAATATATCTTTTTATGTTATTTTGTAATTTTAACTAGTTCAATAATTAATTTTGTGAAATACTTTAATTAACTTTATCAACTATCAACTGTCAGTTATAAGTTGTCAGCTATCAGTTAACTTATTATCTACTAATTAACTTATTAACTATTAGCTAACTTATTAGCTACTTGTATAAAATGGATATTTAATGTCTCTAGGAAATTAAGGGACTCTAGTAAATAGTAGCGATCATTCCCTTATATTTCGTAGAGTGTTCCTTGAGAAAAGGCACCAGAATATTAACCTTTTGACCTTACCATTCTTCATATTTCATTTCAAGATAATGTCCCATATACACTTAATAACATCACAAGTAGCTCTTGAAAAAAGGTCACTAGGGTGTCCGCAAACATTAAGTGGCTAATACTTGGTCTCTCCTTAGAACAATAATTTGGAAAGAATTTTAGAGCATAAAATGAACAAATAGGGGGAGAGTGCGTCCTCCTGTCATAGCCCTTTCTTTGGTAAAAAACTAAGTGAACCATTTAGGAGCACTTAATAGGCATTGTTGAAATGCACTGATTTATCCATTGCCCAAATTGATTGTTGAAGCCAAAAAGCTTCAAAATTTTATTAACAAACTTCCATTCCACCCTGTCATATGCCTTCCTCACATCCAACTTTAAGCCCATCAATCCACCCTTTTCTTTTTTCTTTGAAAAATGATAAACTACCTCCTGAGCTAACTCCTGAGCTAACAGACCATTCTCAGCTATCCCTCTTCCCGGCACAAAAGCTAACTGAACTGGAGTTATTAATTTTGCCATCAAAGGTCTCAATCAGCTAGCCAAAACTTTGGAAATGATCTTGGAAGCTAAGTTGCAAAGGCTGATAGAACGAAAGTCCCCAAACTTGTTTGCACCTTGAACCTTTAGAATTAAAACAATAAAAGCTTCATTTAATTTCCTTAGTAAGTAACCTGTTGTAAAGAAATGTTGAGCCATTTGAGTTACCTGAGCTCCCACAATAGAACTAGATTTTATAAAGAATAATACCTTTGTTTTGTCAAGACCAGGAGTTTTGAGATCAAGCATTCCCTTAAGAGTATCCTAAATCTCTTTCTCACTAGGAATTGAGCAAAGGCCCTATTCTCTTCATCAGAAATAACATTCTAAACTAAGCCATTTAAATCATCTGAATATTCCACATTGCCTGCTTGAAATAATTTCTTAAAATTATTAACAAAGTAGTTATCTAAATCCCATCTATTATCAATCCAGCTCCTATTATCTAGCAGCAGACCTAGTATATTATTCTTTCTCCTCCGAACTACAGTAGATATATGGTAAAATTTTGTGTTCCTCTCACCTTCATTAATCTACTTCTGTCTTGATTTCTGGAACCATATTTCTGTCTGACGGACAAGTTGTTCATTTAAATTATCTTCCGTGGGTTCCACTTTCTTAAAATAGTCTAGCATAGCTTGAATTTTCTTAATTAAAGTATAGCAGTAGCCAAACTTCTGTTTGTTCCACAATGAGAATGCTTTTCTGGTTTCCTTCAATTTATGAACTAAATTAAAAGGTGGGGAACCATTTACCTCTTTTTACAAAGATTTATGACCTTAATATATGAATAATCTCTAAACCAAGCCGAAATAAATCTGAAAGGTTTAGAGTCTTTGTCTTTATCAAAGCCTCCATCTAAACAGATCAGGAAAAGATCCGAGACAGAAGTTG
Organism: Sindora glabra; assembly: GCA_020226215.1. Lineage (NCBI taxonomy): Eukaryota > Viridiplantae > Streptophyta > Magnoliopsida > Fabales > Fabaceae > Sindora > Sindora glabra. Next base: position 59,100,844 of record CM035227.1, read on the forward strand.
TAAGGTGAATAAGTGTAGTCTTTGGAAATAGTAATCTCCACTCACCGTTGCATATAGCTCTATCTAGCCTTTCCTTATTGCTTGTGCTCCCACCCTTCCATTGTCCCATGTGTAAGCGCTGCCTTTAAAATTAAGGTCATTTCCTCCTATATGCTGCATAAAAGCATAAAAAGCAGTACCATTCAAGTTTCCTACCGCACAACCACCCTCCTTATCTTGTTGATTTAGTAGTCCGTTGAAATCCCCCAATATCACCTAGGGTGCTGCCATTTCACTTTGAATATCATACAAATGATCCCACTAAATAGGCTTGGACTACAATGCCCCGGCACTATTGCCAGGGTAACTCATGCTTATTTTGGCAGTCAATGAATGGATGACACTTGTTCAATTCTATTAAAATAGAGACAATGCTTTAACCTACAACCGATTTCACAATAAATCCCTTCAAGAGTTGTGCATTTTTTATCGTTGCTTTCCAAATTGAGTAGGTGAGCACCAATTGTATACTTAGAAGCTGAATAAAGTTGATGAAGTTGAGCGAAGGATAATGGAGTGTCATAAACTATTTTATTAAATATTCTAATTATATATGATAATTTAACATTAACTTAAACAATAATTTTGTATGATCATAAATAATAAATAATTATCTCATTTGAAAGCATTTATTTTATAGTAATTTATTATTAAATATTATCATTTAAAGTAATAGTGGTTAATTTTATTGTATAATAAATTATTTCATTTTGAAACAATAATTTTACATATTCAATAAATATAAAATAAATAATTATAAACAACTATAATTAATTTTTTTATTTCATGTCAAAGTATAACAAATATAAATAACAATCCCATTTGTGTTAGTCAGATTAGAATGATCTTATTTTAAGTTAAATGTGTAGAAGTTTATTTTTTAATTTATTTTGTGAAAATCATACATGAGAAAGATACTCTCATGAGACATCTCTCTAAGACCTCCTTTAATACATTACAAAATGTTACACTTAAAATTAAATTTAAAACTTTTGTCGGTAAAATGAGAAAAAGAAAGATGATTATATAGTCAAAATCAAATAATATAAGATATTTTAAATATTTTGCAATTAAGAATATGTTTGGGATTAATTGAGACAAATATACTTATATTAAATTTGTCTTTTTCAATTATCATATTTTAATCATTTAAATTGAATTAAAACATTTCTTTAATTACAAAATATTTAAAATATTCCATAATTGTTAATTTGAATTATATATTCCCCATCATTTCATCATTTCATTGTTGGTAATCAAAATTTTGATTTTAAGTGTAGTACCTGTTTATCATAATAAAAAATTGAGTAAGTTTTTAAAGTACAAGGAGAGTATTATAATTCAATTAATTATTAGAGAAAATGAAAGTAAATTTTAACATATTTTTTTAATGGAGAATTATATTTTTCATATATGTGGTTTTATTTATTTTTACTTAACACACTTGTATTTTCAAGTGTCAAAATTTGTTTACGTATATTTTTTAGTGTTAATATTTTACCTATCTAAATTTTTTTATTCAATTTTTAACAAAATATCCTATAACAAGTAAGTTAAGTGAATTATTAAAATAAAAAGAGAAGATTTTTTTCCTATCAAGAATTCTTGATATCAATTCATATAAATATAAAAAATTTATATTTTATTCACATATGATTTCTCTTAATTTTGCTTTATTCATCTACTATGGAAGTTAAAATTTGGATGGGAAAAATTTAAGTAGGCAAAGCATGTTAGAATAAAAATAAAACTAATTTTTTTAACCTTTTTTTAATAGTTTAAGCTTTTAAGAAAAAATTGCATTCAATATAATCATAAAATCTTTTAGACTAGAAAAGTCAATGATTTAATTTCTATCACCTCCATCCTAAATACTAAATATCTATACAAGATAAAGTGGGCTTGTCAGTGGGTACAAATGAATTAAGTGAAAATTAGTGAAATTATAAGTGAGTAAAATATACTTTTCCTTTTCTATTAAATAAAATTTACCTTTGTATTATTAACTATCATTTTAATAATTTACTTATTTATTTATCATTTTATTAATCAATGAGTAAATACAACATTTAGTCCTTCATTTGTAAAAGTGGTTAATTTTTAAATGTTATAACTAACACTTTTAATCTCTTATTTTAGTTTTTACTATAATTATTCATCACTCTATTCACTTTTGTTGTTAAAAAAATGAAAAATATTAAAGTAAATTATTAAATTTCACTTTCACAATGTCAAATATAAGCTTATTTTTTAGTTATATTCTTTTTTTACTATTTATTTTAATGTTATGAATGAAAGGAAGGATAAATAATTATAATAAAATTAAAAAAAATTAATAATTCTAGTTATGAATTTTAAGGGATATAATATCAGTAGTTATTATCTTTATAAATGAGGAATTAAATATTATATCTACTTTTAAATTTTATTTATTTCGATAGAAAATATTTTTTATAAATCATAATTATAAAATATTAAAAATATTTTATTTATTTAATATCAAATATAAAAAAATTAAAAAAATCCCTCTTTTTTAAACAAAAATTTACCTTACTTCTTTATTATAATTCTTAATATCATTTTTTAATTACAAATATAAATAATATATTATTTTTTATTGACATATATAAATAATATTTATTTAATATCAACTGTAGTTGCCCTTCAGATTGAAGTTGTTTGCTATAACCACCTACTTTGCCATTTCATCCAAGCTTGCCTTCGTCGAAGCATTTATCAAATGGGATTAAATCATTGATAGCGGAGCACTTTCGTTTTTTTTTTTTTCCCAGACCCTTCCTCACTTTTTTGTTGATCCAGTTCCTTTGTTTTAGGTTCCGTACTCCTGGACTGGACAGCACGCCAATCAACTAGAATCGTTGTTAATTCCATTTGGATTGTTTGAATTCTCCTTTAGCTTTCTCAAAAGGATGAACTCAATTTCAGTGCCTCGTATACCGTTACCCCCATTTGTATCTTTTAATTGATCTCTTAGAAGAGATATATGAGAAAAATAAGGAAAGATGTTGGGTGATAAAATCACACTAATGGAGAATCAACATTAAATAAAATTTTTTCGGTAAATGACTTCAAATAAGATTTCTTTTGAGTAAGATTGAACAAAAGCTGACTGCTGGATACTTTACGCAAATTCTTTTTATTTAATAAAAAAAGAACCGTACAACATAATTTTGTGATCATTCTCCCGAATCAAATGATGTGATTTTTTTATTTAATATTTTTAATGACCAGAGTGTTTTTAGCATATTATCCGGCAATGATCCTTGTTAACATCTTTTACCGAAATGGATTTTTAATATATTAATTATGTGAATATTTTTATTTAATGCATTGAATAGGGCCACAATGAATTACATGCAACATAAAAAGTACCCAAAATATGTAAATATTAACCTGTAAATTTTATTGATGACGACAATCCATTAGTATCTTTTATTAAAATAAATTTTTAGTATATTAATTATGAAAATATTCTTATTAATAACGGGTGAGTGAGTCAAAGGCATCGTAAAAAATTCCCAAACATAAACTTGTTTTAACTTCTAAATTTTATTGAGACTACAATGATTTTGATTGGATGTGAGTAATTTTTTTTTAGATAGAATGTAAGTCATTTAAGTTTCCATTGTTGTCAAGGAAACAAAAAAAAAATAGTTATTTCACTTCAAAATTAAATAATTAGTTTTCCTAAATTTAACTTAAAAATAATTCAGAATTTACTTTGTTTTTTTATAATTATTAAAATACATTTTAAATTTTAAATGATCTCTTAAGAGAGGTAATTGAGAAAAATAAGGAAGGATCTTGGGTGATAAAATCAGACTAATAGGAAATCAACTTTAAATAAAAAATATTCGGTACATAACATTAAATAATATTTATTTTGTATAATATTGAATGAAAGTTGATTTCTGGATACGTTGCACAAATTATTTCTATTTAATATTTTAATAAGAAGAACAGCACAGCATAATTAATTTAGGGGTCATTCTCCGGAATCAAATGATGTGAATTTTTTATTTAGTATATTTAATGAATGACAAGAGTATTTTTAATATATATAATATCCGACAATAATCCTTGTTAACATCTTTTACTAAAATAAAATTTTAGTATACCAATTATATGAATATTTTTATTCAGTGCATCGATTAGAGGCATAATTATTACATGCAATGTAAAAATTATTTAAAATAAATAAATATTAACCTTTAAATTTTATTGATAATGACTATTCAATATTTTTTTTATTGAAATGAATTTTCAGGACACTAATTATGATAATATTTTTATTAATTAATGTATTAATTAAGGTGAGAGTGAGTTATAAGCAAGGAAAAAAAATACTTAAAATAAATTGACATTAACTTTTAAATTTTATTGAGATTATAATGGTTTGGATTGGATGTAAAAAATTATAATAGTTTTGGTTCCATTTTGTATAGTAAATAAATAAATTTATAATTTATTGACCTAATCAATAATTTCTAAGCTAACTTTTAAAGATGTTTCTCATACTAATTTATTAAAAAAAATAAGTTTTAATTTAATAAACTACTTGGAATAACTTATAGCTTATAAGTTACTATTTCTTCAATTTTTTTAAATCTATCCTTATTCTTTTTATTAATTTACAAACTATGCCTTTTATAATATAAATCTAAATATTTTTTCATAACATATAATTAAATTAATTTTAATATAATTATATCCTAATTTTAAGTTATAAATATTTAAAAATATATATGTAAATAAATAAATAATGTCATAAAATATAATTAATTATATTTTAAGTAATTATAATTTTATTATAAATAATAATAAAATAAAATTCATGTAAGTAAATAAATATATAAGTTTATAAAATATAATTAATTAAATATTAAATATTGTATTTTTATTTTAAATTTCTTAACTACTTTAATATAATTTAATTTTTAGATAAATATGAATTATTTTAATTATATATTTTTATTAATATATTATTTTATGTTATTTTACAATTTTAGCTAGTTTAACACGTATTTTTGCGAAATACTTCTTAAATAATTAAATAACTTATCAACTATTAATTATTAATTATTAATTAATTTATTAGTTACTAATTATCTTATCAGCTATCAGTTAGTTTACTAACTATTTGTACCAAATAGATCCTTTGTTTGGGATAAATAATTAATAAGTTAGTTAATAACTTATAAGTTAATGATTAAATAAAAAGTATTTTATAAAATTAATTATTAAAGTAGTTAAAAATATAAAATAATGTAAAATAATACATTAATATAAATAGATATATTAAATATTTTGTATCTATCTAAAGATTAAATTAAATTAATATAATCAAGATGTTTAATCAAAACTATAATTATTTAAAATATAATTAGTTATATTTTATTATGTGTCTTTATATAATTATAATTTAAAATAATTTATTAAATTAAATTAATTATATTTTATAATATTATATATTTATTTTATTTAATTATTTATAATAAATATTTGATATTATATATTTATTTACTTATTTAAATAATTTTTATATATTTATTATTTAAAAATTAATATATAGTTATTTATTAATAATATGAGTTCCAAATTGATAAAAAAAGATAAATTTGAAAACTTTTAAAAAAATTACTGAATATAATTTATTAGATTAAAATTTATTTTTTATTATTAGTTAGTATCTAAAATACTTTTAGATATAGTTTATAATTTATTAATTAAACTAATAATTATAAATGTATTTATTTGTTGCAGGAAATAGAAGCTAATGATTTTACCTCCCAGAAAAAGAGGGAAACTACGAAGACTACATATAAATGGAGTATAGCAGCTTGTGGTTTAGTAACATGGTTGTGGGGTGGTGATACACTCATTGGAATCATGCCATAAGATATGAAGTTTCTGGTCTAACAATATGATTTCGGAACTGATACCTTCTCCAGTAGCACCGTTGCCGCCACCAACATCAGGATTCGAAGTTTCATCATCTTATGCATGATTCCAATGACTGTGCACCACCATCTGCAAATCTTATGCCGCCACCTACACTGATCACATATTATTTTACTTTCATTATGATGACATAATAATAATAATAATAATTCAGTCTCTCCTAGAGACTTGAAGACCATCAACAACAATTAAACTAAACATATGAGGAGCTGTGAAGCTTATGAATACCCAGAGGAATATTCAAGCAATGATTTGTTAATCAATTAGCACTCTGTAAGTATGCCTTGTTCCCTGTAAGTATAACTGGGGCTGAGATTAGTATCCCTGTAAGTGTGCCTCGTTTGGATATGGTGTGTTTTTAATGGGTATTTAAAATACCGCAACACAGTATGATTTGCTTGGGTAATTAATCCAAGGACTTTAGAACATACCTTGAATTTTTTTGCTATTTTAACAGTTTAAAATAAAGAATTAGAAATTTTATAGTGCAATTTTATAAGTCTTTCCGCACACTGAGCTTCCTCTGATATTTCAACCCTCTTTGGCTGCTCGCGGACATGGACTATAGTTATTTTTATGCACCGCTGTCACTTATTAACCGGCTCTCCCACCACCACAATCCTTCGTCAGACCTCCGTTGCCGCTTTTGTCCTTCTGGTTGCTACCTTCGCTTCTCCCCGAATTTCAAACTTCTGCTCTATGACAATAGGCACCATGAACTTCAAAGGCTTGTTTGTGAGTTGTATCTTTCTTATTCTATCAATACCTTCTACTTCTCTGTGATCTGTTTGTACATTGTCCGATGAATGATTTGAAGTCCATTTTTAATATTTGTGCCCAATGTTTTGGATTGCCTACAGCATGTTTGATATATGGCCCAAGTGAATCGAAAGTTTGAATTTGAACAACTTGGAACTATGCAAGACGGGATTCATGTCAATTTGTCCTTATTTCTTTGTCAACAAAAAGCTTAACAAGAAACTGATCACTGTCCTTGAAGAATAATACAGATAATAATTATTAGAAAATTTATGTCAACAACTTGAAGTTTTGATGAATGGAATTGTATATGATGGAGTTGATAGTATTTTATAATGTTATGTTTTTTATTTGTGTGTATAATTTTGACATGGATTCTTGTTATGTGCATGCTGTTTTTCTTTAGCTAAAAATTGGTTTTTTCCAGCAGAACATGGAAGTCGTTTGTAGAAAATAGTAGAGCATACATCCTTGAGGCTTCTCGAAAATTTTGTTAGCTATATATATCTACTCGACATGGATCAGCGTAAACCAAGAATGAAATGATAGCTTACTTTGTGTAAGCTAAGCTGGATTTTCCCTTCAACTATTTAGCCTTATTCTTTGCATTCATAGTTCTTCAATTATGTAGTCTTTGATGTTATTTCCTATTAAAATTTGATATTTTAAGATGCAATTTGCCGTGTCTATATATTGACGGTAATTTAATATATCCTTAGGCCTCAAGGATTTTTAGCCTAATGTGATAATTAAATGGAAATATGAATTTTATATAACTAAGTATTGTTGATTATGAATTAGAGATCTTAAATAGTTAATGTTATATTAAACTCAAATTTTGTTGCAATTTAATCTTACTGGCTTTCATTTACTTTTAGTTATATATAAAGTATAACAACATAAAATAAATTTATATTAATAAAAAAATGAATAGAAATATTTATATTATAATATAATATTTAATAAAAAAGTAATATTACAAATGAAACAGTATATTTACAAAAAATATTTAATTAATCATTTATTATGTAAAAATAATATTATAAAATTGACCCTTATAATGAATTCTCTCTCTCTTAATTTTTTGAGGCACAAAAGTTAAAATTTTTCATCACGATATGAATTATCTAAATAGATGATTCTCCAATGAAAAGGAATCGAAATGAAGTTAATTAAAATTAAAATTCATATATTTCAAATCCATTGTCATTTTGTGATAGAATTTTGGGATTAAAAATGTTCTCTCTCTATTTGAGGTAGATTTATGACAGAATTTTTGTGATTATTTAAAAAAATTCAAAATTGATATTATTTTTGTCACAAAAATAAACACATTTCATTTTCATTCCAAAATTCAAAATTCAAAATTTAATTTTTTTAAAAAAATTTGCTGTGGAATTGAAACTAAATTTTTGTTGCAAAAGTAAATCCGTTCCAATTCCATTCCGAAATCAAGATTTTGAAAATTTTAAATTTTCTTAGACTTTGGCTTGGAACTTGGAAAATTACCCTTTTTAAAAAATATTAGTTTTGTAATTATAAAAATTAAAATTTATAACAAAAAATTGCAAATCTTATCATTTATTTATTATTTTAATTTTTGATTTTTTAATATTATGAGGGAATTTAAAATAATTTAAATTTTAAAATTCATTTATTATAAAAGATTAAAAACTATTTTAAAGGCTTATCAATTTTACTATTTATTAAATAATTGTAGTTTTTAATTTTTTTGAAATTATGTTAGATTTCAAAAAAAATACTTTTTGAAATATTAATTTCATTAATTTAAGAGGAAATTTAAAAATCTATCATAATCTTCTAAATTTTATTATTTATTAAATATTATTTTTTTTGAATTTGGTAGGAAGTTTGAGAAAAAAATTTAAATTAATTCCATTAATTCAAAAAATTTAAAATGTATTAAAATTTATAAATTTTTTATCCATTTTAATTTTTTGAAATAGTGTGGAAATTTTAAAATATAATTTCTAAAAAATTAATTTCATTCATTGAAAAAATTAAATACTATATCACAAACTTACCAATTTTATTATATATATATATTAATTGTAACTTTTATTTTTTATGAAATTGTAAACCTTGTATAAAACACAAATTTTAAAAATCGTTGTCATTATTTACCCAAGAAAAATGTTGTCATTAATTCGTAAAAATTAAAATTTTTTTAAAAGCTTATTAATTTCTTTATTTTTTATTTATTCCAAATTTTGAATTTTTTTTGAAGTTGTGAGGCATTTTGGGCAAAAATAGTTTTTAATAAATTAATTTCATTATTAAAAATGCAAATCCGAAAATAATATTGAGTTGGAGACGGAGTTAAGATTTAGAGTTGACCTTCTTTCTTCCTCGTTTCTGCCATTGCGCAACAGAAGTCGCGCAGCTCCAGGGCCGCTCAGCCCGCCTCATCCGGTCATCCAGCCGCCATTTGCCGCCTTGTCGCTGGATTTTCGCAGTATTTTTTAGGAAGCTAACTTTTTGGGATTTGCATTGATCCCTTTTTGTAAGGAAAGTACACGCATTGATCATGAGATTTCTTGATCCTGGAAAATATTTCTGACTTAACAATCAACAGTTAAGCATCTAATTTTTCAGTGCCAGAACAATTTTTTTGGCTGTATAGTGCTAGGTAACATTTTGCAATGCTATCAATGTAAAGATTTAATAAATTCAAGTAGCTGAGTTACTATTTTAGAATTGAAAAATGAGAGTACCCGTGATGTAATATATGAATATTATTTCTCAGTGTATTTCTGTTTTGTTGTATGACTCATTTCTTGAATTACGGTAAGCTGTTGATACTCTATTATTTTTTTATCCTGAATATCTCCTGTTGGTTGTTATCTGCCACGTGTGGATTGTAGGGCTTAGGTCATGTTTATCTATTTGTAATAATATTCAACTTATCTAAATCCTTTGTCCATTATATTCGTCCTAAACTCGGTTGTCATCCCAATGTTTCAGGGGATATTACCTGATCAATGTTCCCAGTTTGTTTCTCGAAATTCTGTGACTGTTGTGGTAGTTTGAAATTTTTTTCCTGAAGGATGGACTGAAACTGATAGAGAAATGGAAGTACAATCCAGTAGATGCATATATCATTCAAAAGATTAACTGAAATACCAAAGCAAAATGCCATTGGAATTAACAATGCCTTCTAATCCCTTCATTCAAGCCAAACAGAGAGACCTAACAACACTAAATTTCATAAAATGAATTTTTCCTTGCCTTTGAGTCAACCTGTAGCACACTTTGATCTTACTGTAAAGTTACAATTTTTTTCCTAAGCGGTGGTTACACACCACACACGCCCACTACTTTTTTAGAAAAATTTCTCAATACTTTACGATGGTCAGGAACCGTCACCCTTTTTTTAAAAAAGTGCATCAAAAACATAGCGGGGCATCAGAATTGCCACAAATCATACAAATATTTAATTTTTTTAAATTTGTGATAGAAATTCATCCCAAATATTAAAAAATTATTTTAAAAATGATTTGCGATGAAATTTTCTGTCTCAAATTTTTAAAAAATTAGATTTTCTTTTAACTTTTTGGGGTGAAAAATTCTGTCACAAATTTGTTTGCCTTGAATGTTTTTGCAATGGAAAAAAATTCCATTGTAATTTCTGTCCCAAATACATTTTGAGATGAAATTTTACTATTTTTAGAACGCATTTTTTTTTCAGTACCTTAAGATAAATTGTAAAATTCCATTGTAATTTTTTTTTGGAATGGACTAAATTACAATTTTTTTTGCAGTATCTTAAAATAAATTGGAAATTGAAACTGATGAATCACTTATGAGTTAATTTTCATTTAAATGATGTGCTAAAAAAGGAAATGCACAAAAACCAAAAAGGAATCATGTTAGATAAAAAATGATGAAATGCATTATTTGAATTTTTTAATTTTGGCAAATTTTATGACTAATAAACATGTAGACAATGTTCTGCTTAATATTAAAAAAAAAAATACAAATATTGAACAGCCTGTTAACTTTGAATGGTATATTTATAAGTTTTGAACTTATTTTTAAAAAGCATAAATGGCTTTTCCCTATTTTTAAGTGTTTATTTTTTAAAATTTTATTTAGACTTCGAGAAAAAAATTAAATCAATTGTTATTTTTAAATTATATAATACTCACTAAAATATAATATATTTTCTATTACAAATTGTTCCCTAAACAAAACTACTTAGAAGATTTCTGAATTAAAATTAAAATTTTAGATACAAAGATTCCATTTTGTACAAGTAGTTAATAAACTAACTGATAGCTAGTTGATATATTTTCTATTACAAATTGTTCTATAAACAAAAATTTTTAGAAGATTTTTGAACTAGAATTAAAATTTTAGATACAGAAGCTCCATCTTGCACAAATAGTTAGTAAATTAGTTGATAACTAATAAATTAACGGATAGCTAATAACTAATAAACTAAATAAAATATTTCATAAAATTAGTTATTAAACTAGTTAAAATTATAAAATAATATAAAATTATATATTAATAAAAATTGATATATAATTAAAATAATTCATATTTATTTAAAAAATAAACTATATTAACACAATTAAGAAGCTTGAAATAAAAATATAATATTTAATATTTAATTAATTATATTTTATGAACTTATATATTTGTTTACTTATATAATTTTTATTTTATCATTATTTATAATAAATTACAATTACTTAGAATATAACTAATTATATTTTGTGATATTATTTATTTACTAACACACATATTTTTATACATTTATAATTTAAAATTAGAATACAAATATTTTAAAACTAAATTAATTATATTTTATGAAAAAATTTAGATTTATATTATAAATGATGTAGGTTGTAAATTAATAAAAAGAATAAGGATAGATTTAAAAAAAAATTTGAAAAGATAGTAGCTTATAAGTTATAAGCTATTTCAAGTAACTTATAAAATTAGAATTTATTTTTTTTCAATAAACTAGTATAAGAAACACTTCCAAAGGCTAGCTCATAGCCTTTTTATTTTTTAATAAGCTTATAACTTATTGAAATTAATAAATTATAAGTTAGCTAATTTGTTATGTAAAACAAAGTCAAAATTTTGTAACTTTTTTAAAAAAATTATAACTAATTATTATTTATCAAAACAAACAGATAATCATTGGTTGTATTCTACTCTACTTTCACTCAGCCTCATGCTTAAAATCTCGGAAAAAAGTCTAAAATTGAAAATTTTCAAGCATTAATATATGATATCAGATTTTTCCAATTAAAAATTAATAAATGTGTTAATATTGTAGGATTATTAATTAATTAGAGATAAATTTTGTGTGATGCATAAATTACTATTATAAAATAAACAAAATGTTACTTTGATGGATAAAAATATTTATACAATTTCAAATAAATTATAATATTTTGAAGTATTTATCTTAAACAAATTATATGATATTCTTTTATATATTTTGTTAAAAAATAAAGAAAAGCTAACAATTTTTATTAATTTTAATTTAACATATATAAAATTAAATTTTCAAAAAATAGTTATTAACTGTTTGTATAAATCTTACAAATTGAAATAAAAATACCAGATTAATTTTATACTCAAGAAATAAAAGATACTTATATTTATAGTGTCAAATTTTTTTAAAAAATTAGTTGACAATTTGTAAATATCTTATCAATTATCAATTTATATCATAATTTTATTTTATGGTTATATTGTATATAGAAATAATTTAAATTATAATTTACATTTAATTTTTCATTTTAAAATTTAAATACAAAGATATACTTTGAGTACTTTTGTAATTGATTTTATAATATAAGAATAATATTGTTTTTTACTCTGCAACATATTAAAACATTAAATAATATATATATAAATTCAAACAAAAATAAAAATAAGATATGATTAATCACAACGATGAGGTAATGTTAACGTCAACTATGAAAACAAATATACAGTATCCAGAATCTTTAGATTAAGTGGCATTTGATATCCTTAAAGGCTTTATAATTGATTTCACAATATAATATTTCATAATATAAGAATAATATTATTTTTTACTCTATAAAATATTAAAATATTAAACAATATATATAAATTCAAACAAAAATAAAAATAAGATATGATTAATCATAGTGATGAGGGAATGTTAGGGTAAACTATAAAAACAAATATGTGGTGTCAAGAATCTTTAGTTAAATAGCATTTAATATTTTTAAAAGTTTCATATTTTCTTTTACATTTAGGTTTGATCCTTGATCCTTACCTAAATATGTTTAATAATTTAATAACTTCTATCATTACAAAAGAAAAATAGAAACAAATATACGGTATTTTAAAGTAAAATTAAACTCAGAATCATATTTTTATGTGAATTAAATATAGATAACTATAGATATTAATAAAATGATTTTTTACTATTTTTATGGCTAAATTAAACCTTTCATCCCTATAATTTGCTTTGATTTGTAAATTTGGAATTACATTTAATTTTTTTTTTTGTAATTAGGTTCTAAAATTTAATTTCATTTATAACTAATTTCCCACCACAATCAATTTAAAATTTTCAATTGTAAATGGCTAAGACGATAAATATTTTATCAATTTGTATAGTTAAATGGTGATATGAAAAATTAGAAAGTACCCCCATCTTCTATTCCAAAATTATTAAGAAAATAGAATATAGGAAAATAATGTAAATTAATCCCATTCAATTTTGGTGTGATTGGATTTTACCCTTCCACTTTAGAAACTTGGATTTTTTTTTAAAAAACTTCATAAAAAATATCATATAATTTAATAAAATGATTAATTAAGTGGAAGATATTGGTTAGTTCCAAATTTTGTAAAGTTTCAAAATTTAATTTTAAAATTTTTAAAGTTGAAGAGGGTAATATTCGACCACCTCAAGGTTGAAGGGAGCTAATTTACATTTTTCAATGGATATATGATTCTAATAATGCATATTTTATTCATATTTATTAAATATTTGATTAGATGGAGGTTTGAAATCTTGTACTACTTTAGGCACTAAGCTGAAGGGGAAAACGGTGTTCCAGACATTCTACTGGAGAGAAATTTTTGTAATGTTTAATGACATTAAGGCTTTATTTGTTTTGTCGAAAAGTATTTTTCATAGGAAAATGTCATTTGTATATAAATTAATGAAAGGATGATATATCATTTACGTTAAAAAAATTGAGACCTAAAAATTTGGAAATAGATGAAAGCAAATTCCTTTTTGTAATAAGAGAAGTTGCTTTTCTCTAAACTCTTTATATTTAATATTAAATAAGTAAAATATTTTCCTTCATGTTATCATTTTTATAATTATATTTTGCAAAAAATACTTTCTGACGAAACAAATGGAGCCTAAATGTAATCCGTGGGAAATCCACAAAAAGATTGTAGGAAATTTGTAGAAAATGCTTCCCCAAATTAGTCCATTCTTTTAGTAAGGAGGAAAGCAAATTCTTCTTTAAAAAAGAGGAATTTTCCAAATTCATCATATTTAACTTTAAATAAATTAAATATTTTCTCTCATCTTAATATTTTATGATCATATTTTACAAAAAGTACTTTCCATCAAAATAAACAGAGCCTAAATAAAAAGAGTTTTCATTTCATTTCATTTATAATTCTTATTTTAATTATATTTTTATAGTTATGATATCTATCAAATTTATAAAGAATTTTATTAGAATTTAATTCATTTGGTTTAAAAATCATTGTATAAAAATTTATCTTCTTTCTAACAATATATTTATTATGATACTCTTAAAATTCACAATTTAATTGAATTTCATATTTTTTAAAATATTTGATTAAAATAATTTATTTATAAATGAGTTGAAATCATTGAAGTTTCAAAATTAATAAAATTTATTTATAAATGAATTAAATTAGTTTTTATTGAAATGAAATAATATCAATTCTAAAAAAGTTATGGTTTCAGCGGCTTCTTAAAAGTTTGTTTGCTGTATATGTCTGGTTGATTCTATACGTACTTGGATCAGCGTAAAACAAGAGTGAAATGATAGCTTACTTTGCGTAAGTTAAACTGGATTTTCTCTTCAATTATCTAGCTTGATTCTTTGCATTCATAGTTCTTCAGTCATGTAGCCTTTAATGTTATTTCTTATTGAATTTTGATATTTTAAAATGGAAATACATTCGACACATTTTCTATGAAATGTACTGAGTGAATTTCAAAAAGAGATAGAGAAAAAAATTTTGTTTAGAATTGTGTATTCTAGTAAAAAAAAAAGAAGGTTTAATGTAAAAATTATGTATTTATTTATTTGAAAAAGATAAGAAAATAATAGAAGAAAAGTGAGAGGATGTAAATTCTTTTAAGATGCAATCTGCGGTGCCTGCTTCGATGCTAATTTAATATATGCTTTGATCTCAAGGATTCTTCACTTAACATGGTAACTAAGCGGAGGTAGAAATTTTATGTAAGTATATATTGTTGAATATGAATTAGAGATCTTACTAGTTAGTATTATATTAAACTCAAATTTTATTGTAATTTAATCTTATTGGCACTCTTTGATTTTTAGTTATATATAAAGCATAATAACATAAAATAAATTTATATTAATAAAAAAATCAACTGAAATATTTACAATATTTAATAAGAAACTAATATTACAAATGAACAATATATTTTATATCAATCCTTTATTATGTAAGAATAATGTTATAATATTGATGGCAATAATATATTTATTATTTTTCTCCTTTTCTTAAAGTTTTCTAAGCATAAAATTTAAAAATTTTCAACACAATATGAATTATCTAAATGTGTGATGTTTCAATGGAAGGAAATTGAAATGAAATCAATTAAAATTTATACATTTCAAATCCTTTAAGGTTCCATTTCGTATAATAAATAAGCTATCTTATAACTTATTGAACCTAGTTAATAAGTTATAAGCTAACCTTTAGAGGTGTTTCTTGTGCTAACTATTTTTTTAAATTCCTTCCAAATCTATCTTTATTCTTTTTTTAATTTACAATCCATATCTTTTATAATATAAATTTAAGTAATTTTTAAAAAAATTAATTATATTTTAAGTAATTATAATTTTATAATAAATAATAAAATAAAAACTTATATAAGCAAATAAATATATAAGTTTATAAAATATAATTCATTAAATATTAGAAATTATACTTTTATTTTAAACTTTTTAATTACATTAAAATTTAATTTTTAGATAAATATAAATTATTTTTAGATTATATATATTCTATTAATAATTTATATTTATTTAAAAATTAAATTATATTAATATAATTAAAAAGTTTAAAATAAAAGTATAATTTTTAATATTTAATTAATTATATTTATAAACTTAGTATATTTATTTGCTTATATAATTTTTATTTTATTATTTATTATAAAATTATAATTACTTAAAATATAATTAAATATATTTTTTAAAAATAACTTAAACTTATATTACAAAAGATATGGATTATAAATTAAAAAAAGAATAAAAATAGATTTGAAAAGAATTTAAAAAAATAGTAGCTTATAAGCTATAAGTTACTCTAGGTAACTTATTAAATCAAAACTTATAAATTTCTTGGAGTAACTTATAAGTTAGTACGAGAAACACCTTTAAAGGTTAGCTTATAACTTATTGTTATGAACTAACTTATTTGTTACGTGAAATGGAGCCTTAATAAGTTAGTTAGAGTAACTTATATCTTATAAGCTACTATTTTTTTAAATTCTTTTCAAATCTATCCTTTTTTTTAATTTACAATTCATAACTTTTGTAATATAAATTTAAGTAATTTTTAAAAAATATATTTAATTATATTTTAAGTAATTATAATTTTATAATAAATAATAAAATAAAAATTATATAAGTAAATAAATATATAAGTTTATAAAATATAATTAATTAAATATTAAAAATTATATTTTTATTTTAAAATTTTTAATTACATTAATATAATTTAATTTTTAAACAAATATAAATTATTTTAATTATATATATTTATATTAATATGTCCTTTTATGTAATTTTACAATTTTAGCTAGTTTAACAGCTAATTTTATGAAATATTTTAGTTAGCTTATCAGTTATAAGCTATTAGTTATTAACTAACTTATTAACTATTAATTAATTTATCAGTTAATTATGCGAAATGGAACCATCAGCTACTAAACAGCTTATCAGCTTGTCAACTATTTGTATGAAATAGAGCCTAAAATATTCACAATCTTTGTTCAAATATAACCTTAAAATATTAAAAAAAACCTTAATATAAGCTGGGAACTAAAAATGACAAGTCATAATAAGTAGAAGAATTTCTTCATTTTAATAAGAATGACGTGCCAAAAAAATAAATGCAAAAAAAGAAAAAAAATATCTGTTTAAAAGTATAAATTTTATGTATGTGCATTAAATAAATTATTACATCTATTATTATTATAAGAAGAAAGAAGGAATCATATTAAATATAAAATGATGAAATGCATTAATTGATATTCTTTAATTTTAACAAAGTTTTATGAGTAACATGTAGACAATGTTCTACTTGATATGAGAAAAAAAAACACAAATACTGAGATCCCTTTAACTTTAAATGGTATATTTGTAAGTTTTGGACTTATTTCAGAAAAAAAAATTCACCCATTCTTCCATATTCTTAAGTGTTTATTTTTTTCAATTTTATTTATTTTTTATTTTAGACTTTGAGAAAAAAATAAATCAATTGTCAATTTTAAATTATACAACACTTACTCAAATATAATATATTTTCAATTATAAACTATTTTTTACCTACATAAATACTTAGAAGAAGTTTTAAATTAAAATTAAAATTTTATTTACAAAATTTTGTAATTTTTAAAAAATTTATAATTAATTTTTATCTGTCAAAACAAATAGATAATTATTGATTGTATTCCACTCTACTTTCTCTCAATTCCTAAAATTTTGAACTAAGAAATCTAAAAATTAAGAAATCTCAAGCATTAATACGTGATTCACAAAATCCTTAACTTATATATAAACATTAGATTTTACCAATTATAAATTAATAAATCATTAATATTGTAGGATTATTAATTAAGTAGAGATAAATTGTGTGAATTATAAAATAAATAGAATCTTACTTTATGAATAGAAATATTTATACAATTTAATGTAAACTATAATATTGTAAAGTCAATTATCTTAAATAAATTACCATAATATCCTTATATATATTTCACTTAAAAAAAGTAAAGCCAACTATTTGTATTAATCTTAATTTAACATTATGTAAAATTAAATTTTAAAAATAATTATTAACAATTTGTATAAATCTCATGAATTGAAATAAAAAATAATTAATTTTATACTCATGAAAGAATATATATGCATATTTTTAGTGTCAATAATCAATAGTCATATATTATATCTATATGTGTTTGGTGGCAAATCACACAAATCACTATAGAAAACAACATTACCTAATCATTCCACTCAAGGTATTATCTGATTACCATTTCTTTACAACAAAAGCTAAGAGTAATAATAGTATGATCACAATTAATATAATAACCAATGCTACCCAATCATTCACAAAATGAGGAATCATAATCCATTTTTGAAGAAAGGAGCAAAGCATTCCTCAGTTGGTCTAGTCCTAACCACAAGTAACCTTCATGTTATCATAGATCACAAATTACTATACATGATAAAACTATAATTTGGAGTATAACAAGCAAAATATACAATTTCCACATCACTATATGTCTCTTTTTCAGATTGCTGTAAGCTCTTTGTTTTAGTGTAAAACAAGGTATAATGGTCTCAAATAGAGGCAAAGGAAATTGAAAAACTAGATATAGGCAGATGAAATCAGCACCATAAACTTATATAAGATAAAGAAATAGTGATAGGAAACTAATAAATAGATCAAATGATAAAAGCCAACAAAATATAATAAAATATTGATCAAGGTGCCGAACTAAGAGACATAAAAAGAAATCGAATAATGGTAAGAGTGAGGAAGTTTCGCGAATAAGAAAGGAAGAAAGGTGATTAGGGTGCTAGAGATTATGGAGATAAAGGAATAAAGTAGGATAAAAAGAAGAATCCTAAAAGAAAAGAACCTAGTGCTCTTGGCACCTAAAAAAAAACTCATGACCATCCACTCACAATTAGAAATCTCAATTAAAAAAAAGTTTGGTAACAAGTTCAGCAAATAACCTGTTATTTGACCTTATCTAAATACATAATTAAACTTACACTCATTCAATTGGTTAATTAATTATACAATCATTAACTATCAATCACATCCATATGTGCCCAAAGGCAAATTCAATTGAAATCATTCAAGAAATCATAAAATTACAATCATATACACATCAAGCACAATCATAGTATTGATTTGTACAAAACCCTTCTTGGGTATTCATTCATTATTCAAAAAATCATTAAAATTCAATCATAGCCAACCTAAGCTCAATTCAATCACATCATACCAAACAAAATTATGCAAAGTTAGCCAAACTCTGTCACATTACATCAAACAAAATCATCCAAAATCAATCAAGTATCAATATCAAAACATAATGTACAATAACATAGAGAATGACTTATATTAATGGCTTTTAATAAAAATTCACTGAATGGTCATAGTTGATATCAAAAGTTTCTCCTTATATCTTTAGTCCAGCCTTATCCCACTCGCCTCCTAACCTTTTCCCTCCACTTCTTACCACCCCTCTCCTTCACATAGAAGGATGCTGTAGGCTATAAGCCAATCTTCCCTATCATAGATCGTATATCAGAGTGAGTATCATACTCATAATAGCCATCATAGGCAATAATCAATATCATACATTAGTGATCAATGATAGAACACTATAGGCATTGCATCACCACAATGGGATATCATAGGTTTCAACTATTCTTTTTGTGATCACATATCACAGGGTATGGTCAGAATATTAACTATGCCATAGGGGTTTTATTCAATAAATCTTAGTAATATCATATCATCAACCATTCGAATACATGTCACATAATTTAACCATTCATTTCATAAAATTTTGATCATTCAATTCATGCAATTCAAACCATTTCACACAACATTAATCACAAATCACAATTCAAATTCACCTTACATAATACAATCCATTCATTTTAAACAATTCTAATAATCTATTTCATATGATTTAATCGATCACAAATCACAACACAAATTCATTTCAGATAACTCAAACAATCACACATTTCATCATTCAAGTCAAAAGCAGTTCATCAAAGAATAGTTCATCTCGCAAGATAAACTATACAAAAATTTAACTAGTTAACAAGTAGTAACTCCTACACATAACATGAAATCCATAGAGATTTTCAAAGACACGCCTTCCAAAAGTTGTAACTTACTTACTCAAATTTAACAGTTGGATTATCCTAGCCTATTCACTATAAGGAACCTAAACATCCTGTAATACCACCTTTATCACGACTTACTTTTGATCGCGACCGGTGTGGATCCCGTTACCAGTTTCTACAAGCCTTAACTATTTTGTATTCTTTTTAATTAATGGGAGTTTCCAATTTCCAGGAGAACTTAAAAATTTATTTTAAGATTTTTGCAAAAAATGAATAAAATATTTCCTATTTATAAGCACTTCCCGAGACTCACGTGCCTTATAATACAACACCTATGTTATCCGAATATGACAAAATCAGCATATAGATTATACAATACAGTTTCAGACTTATGCACATCCAATCTATTCAGCGCATTAAATAGTCTAACAATTCTAAGTTTGGGATGCTAATCCCAAATCCAAATGTCAAATCTTTTAATTCAGGCGGTCTTTAATCCTCTATGGATGCTAACCTGAAAATATTAAATTAGAATAGAATGAGTTCTACGAATCCAGTAAATATATAACTACCACTAACTTGTAGGTGATCAACTTAGGTATATTAAAAGTGATAGCAAACTAATTTCTAAATTCCTAAAATATATAGGGATTCACATACACATGATTGAAACTCCATTTTATGTAACATAATCACAAGAGTCTCAGTTTCCTATTAGAATTCAAGATCATGTACTACCCATTCCGGGTAGGCATCATGCACAAAAACAACCATTAAAGCTTAAATATAAATAGATCTTTACAGTCACATTATCAATACAAGTTAATCATAAACAGTCAAATGATGTCACATATTCAAATACAGTAAAAATACATATAGCTATTTTATGATATCAAGGTCAATTTTTATACCTACCTCAACTGTTAGTTAGGAATTTCTCATCTAGCTTATGAGTCAAAATCATATCCATCTCATATAATTTGTCGGGAATTTCTCATCTAACTTTCATATCATTTCTTTATCACTGATTATAATATTCGATATTATCATTCTAGCATCATTTATCACATCCAATGTCTCAAAAAGCTTAATAAACAACATTCATATATAACTATATTTATACAGAAATATAGAATTGGTACTAATAATGAGGAAAACATAACTTAATATTTAAAAACATCTTTTAATGAGATAATAAGAAGTGGTAAGATATATACTCACCTAGTCTTGTTGATCTACTTTGGAAGTTCCCAAAGCTTCCATATTCATTCCTTCATCTTTTCTTCCTAATATTACAATTCATCAGAATAATTTATAAATATTTCAAGTTCACTCCTTTTCAAATTATTGTTCCATTCTTTACTTTATGTTCTTATTATATAAACATATTTCAAGTATATCTTAATCTAAAACTCCAGCATCAAATTCTTATTTTGATGATGCTACCACAAATATCCAAATAACTAATGTAATAGAAGGGTCTCTAGATTAGACTCAAATCTTCTACAATGTGAAAATGTAATATTTCACAATCATTTTAATCATATCATCTTAGTAACCTATGTTGTAAAATTATACTTTCCCCAATCTTACTTAATACTTCAAGTTGTATTCAAATCATCAAAGATTATAAGAAATATTATTTCAAAAATACCAGTAAGATATTGTATCATTCTATAGTATAGAATATCAACTTTCCAAATCCGCACTATATTTCCAAAACCTTGCCAAAGTAGATTTCCTAAAAAATATATATATATATGTAAAACCGGATTATATATGTATTGGATTAAATTCAAGTCAGCAAGAAATCAGTAAAATTGGTTTTATAGAATTTCTTACTTAGATTTCTCAAGGCTAACCGAGGCTCACTCCAGCGAAATGAAATAGAACAGCACCTCATAGCTGCTGTCAGAAACGTGGTTCGACCTCCCTGTTCCAACAGAGTTGTGCCAACAAGAAGGGAGCCCCAGCTTGTGAACCTCCTTACTGGTCATCAACAATTCAACCGACGACCGGTGCTGCAGATGTATAGTAGCAACCGATTCCTAAGCTGGTGGCGTCAAGACCGGCCACGAGAAGTGCAGCACGAACGACACTTTGCAGAAAATTCCTAAAACACCAACATGGCAGTAAAATTGCAACGTTATACTGCCATTCTGTAACTTTGCTCAGGCCACCTATGTTGACAGCTTCTTTGGGCTGATGGCAGCAAGGCAAACTTACGTTGGCATAGGAGCTTCCACGCCTTCAAGACTCACCGAGAGAAGAAGAAAACCATGACTCCCCTGTTACGCTCAACCAAGCATCGCACGGTGAAGCTGCTCCAACTTCGTGGGTTGCTAAAGATTCAACAAACGGACAAGCTGGCAGTAGCAGCAACTATCGGAGCCAAATAGAGATGGCCCATGGAACGGCAGCGTCGCACAACACTAATGAGAAGAAGACAGCAAGGAGGAAGAATCAACCATTGTACCAGCACCGCACACACTAACGGAGAGTAGTTTTCGGCAACAGTTCAAGGCATCATGCAGCTGGAACTGAGAGAGAATCGGGCGGCTGAGAGAAAGAAGAAGCTCATGATAAAAATAAGTGTGTGCGCTACAAGTCGGGAGAGACAAAAGGGAAGTCTGGAAAGTGCAGGAAGCTGAGTTGTACCTGGAAAGGAGACAAAAAAAGAAAGTAAGTATGTCGGTAAATCCAAGAAAAAGAGAGGCCCAACAATAGAAGAAGTCAGTTAGATAGGGGAGCTTGCCGACATATTATAAAAATAAAAGGGAAGGTAGACAGTGGGGATAAAATGGAAAGATAAAAAAAATTATGCTGCAGAAAAATAGCAACTAGAAAGAGAAGATACTAAACTTTAGTCATGGGAAAAAATCTCAGGTTTCTTACCCCATCATAATCTCATCTCTAAATTCAATTTTTTTATTCAATATTATTAAAATTATTTTCAAGTAATGAGAGAATCCTTGTAAAAAATATTTAAATTCTCCTGAAATTAATAATAGCCACTTAAAATAAATCTATTCCAAACCTTCTTCATTTAAAAATAATTTTTTTAAATACAAATAATTTATTTTTCAATTTTTGGTACTCAAAATATGAAAACTAACCACAACTGAGAAAATAATTAATTCTCATCAATATTATTTTTGTTTCAACTTTCTTCAATATAAAAATAAATACATAAATAAATAAATTTAAAATCTAAATATTAACTAAATAAATCATTTATCCATAAATCTTAGAATTTACGTTGGGGATATTACATTCAAGATGGTCTGGAAGAGATTTTATATCAAGAAGGCAAGCTGATCTGTCTTAGTTTTGGTGCAGGTGAATTCCCATCTGAATTATGCCTTTTGGACCTTTAAATAAAAATTGGATAAGACTAACAGGATTTTATTTTATTTTTTTGGGCCAACGATGCCATTATTTAATTTCTTTTTTGCGGAGATGAAATGCCATGAATAATATTTCAGCAAAATCAAATAAGCTGTCTCAATTTTCTTGTTCATCCAAGGACCACCTACATTTGAATATAAGCAAAAATTCTCAAAGCTTATCAAATGGAGATAAATTAGGGCGTAGACTGGTCAGTGCAACTGAACAAAAAAATGAAGTATTAACTAAATAATATAGCAGTGAATGCGATGAAAGTTCAGTCCGGGTGAAAATATAAATTTCCATATCCTTTGCCTAAAAGATAATGGTTTATCATAAAGTTGAAATTTTGTTTGTTTTTCAGAAGATATTTTCCATTGAACAATTTCATTTTTTGTATATAAATAAGAGAGTACTATACATTTATATCTTGTGATTAAAAAATTGATATTTAGAGTCATGATAGAAAAGAAAAATAATTTTGTAAAAGAGGAAATTATCTTCTACAAATTCCTTGTATATAACATTGAATATATAAATCATTTTCTACTATATTATTATTTTATAACTATATTTCTTCAAATAATGTTTTTCACTAAAACAAATGGAGCCTAATTTCTCAACGGTGTTTCATCTTACCATTTGCATCCACAAGCTGTAGTTAGGTTCCATCTTTGTGGCAACTGCTTTGGTGCATGACCTTTGGAGAACACATATTTATGGAAACTTATCAAAAGATAACGTCTTTTTCATATATTGCTATTTCTAAAATTAATGGTTGTAGGGTAGGCCCTTGGATCGCACAATTATCTGAGTTTGGGCTTTCACTCCTATGGGCTTTTATTTCAGTTTGCTCCGATATTCTATGATGTTGTCTATCTGTAGTGCTATATAATCCATTGATAAACGCAAAACATGTTGAAAATTTACTGTGCTACTCTTGCCGTTATGTTATTATGGTAGTGTTATTTCTTTGTTTTGTAGCTACGTGTTTAATTACAAAGCAATAATTATTACATGATATTTATGTTGGTGATGGGTTCCTCCTAAGTGCATCCACAATATTCTTTATATTTGTTATTTGATATAAAGGATTGAAAGGATAAAAAAAAAAGCCTAATGGGTGTAGGAAGTCAAATTGGATTGGGCATTTCTCTATTTAATTAGAAAGCCTTTTAATGGCTTGTATGAGTAAGAAGGCTCTTAAGCCTTGATTTGTGTAAGAAAGAAGCTAAGAAGGCTTTGTGTTAAGGGCTTATAAGCCTAGGTTTTTATGTCTTAGTGTATGTAGAGTGAAAAGAAAGGTAGAAGCTTGTGTGAATAGCTTCTTGGTGCCCATGATGGTGTGGGATGGCATCCAGAGAAAGAAAGAGTTTGCACGGGATTTTACCAAATTATATTAGAAAATTTATCATCATATTTATTTCGATTTACATCGAATTTGGATATGTTATTCATTTAGGCAATATAGTGCATATTTTTTTGCTAGTTTTTTCTTCTTCTTTGCTAGCTAGTTTCATACAATCATTAGTGATAATTATTGTGTTAATTCTATTGATATTTCCACTTGTTTTGGTGAAGAGTTTTTATATTGATTATTCCCTTAAAATTTTAGAAAGATATTGTATCCATTATTTTATTAGTACAGGTTTTTACTAGATTAAGTCTCATATTTTTTACTCTCTCATTAGGGATTTTTCCACATTAAAAATTGCTAGTCTCCTAATTCATTTTGCTCATATTAATTTTTTGTGATATATATAAATGTGCATATGGGAAAAGTCGAATTTGAGTGAGTTATTTAATTTTGGTTGCATGTTACTTTGATCTTGTATTTTCCCAACAAATGGTGTCATAGGTCAAGCTCTAGTGCATTTTACTTGTATGAACATAGATGCTAATACAAGTAGAGCATTATTTTTAAATGGTGAGAATTATACTTTTTGGAAAAGGAAGTTGGAAGATTTACTTTATGTAATAGACTACTATTTGCTCATATTTACTATTGAAAAACCTAAAAATAAATCAAATTTAGAATAGAATCTATTGCATAGATAGGTTTGTGGATATATTAGGCAATGGGTAAAAAAGAATGTGTAGAATCATATTGAATTCCACACATGCTTGCACTATGTGAATTAAACTTGAAAAGTTTTATGCTTAAAAAATTGAGAATAACAAAATGCTCTAGATAAAGCAAATGATGAGTATAAAATATCAAGATTGTACTCCAATGATAGATCACTTGAATAAGTATCAAGGAATTATTAATTAGCTTTCTGCTATAGGATATCAAATTTTAAGATGAAGTTTAAGCTTTGATGTTTTTGGTTCTTTACTAGACTTATGGCAGACATTCATGATGTCTATATTTAATTCTACCCTAGATAACTATGGAAATTGCTAAAAATGATGTCTTTAATGAAGAGTTAAGAAGGAAATCATAAGGCTTTTCTTCATAACCATGTTATGATTGTTGAATCTTAAGGAGAAGGTAAAAGTTAGGGTATAGGGAATAGAGATCAGAAGTAGAAGCAAATCTAGGAAAAAGATTTGAAAAATGTTAAGTGTCATTATTGTGGTAAAAAAGGACATATCAAGAAATATTGTTGGAAATTGAAGAAGGAGAATAAAAATAAAAGTCACATATAAAAAAGGAAAAGTAAAATAGATAAAAGTGATGAAGATAAGGCTAATACAACAATTGATCAATTTCTTGTGGTTCATAAAGATGATGTCACCAACCTTATAGAGAATGAAACTAGTTGGGTAATTGGTAGTGGTGTTTTTACCTATATTACATGTAGAAGAAACATTTTTTTCTTCTTACACTCCTTATGATTTGGGAGATATAATATTGGCTCATGAAGGTACAATAAAGTGCATTGGCATTAGAGATCTTATTCTAAAAACATCCAATGTACTAGATTAACCCTTAAGTTTATAAAATATGTTCCAAGCATTTAGTTGAATATAATTTTTGTAGGTAAACTTTGTGATGAAGGCTACTGATAATTTCTTCTCATATGATTAGTAGAAGCTTACTAAGGGATTCTATGGTTAGGGCTAAAGGTTCAAAGTATTATACATTTGTTTTAACTTAAGCAAAAATTATTATAGATGTAGTTAATTTTGCAAAGTCAAATGATAAGACTTTGTTATAGCATGAGAGGCTTTGTCATATGAATGCAAAAGGGATTGCTATTATGGCTAAACTGAAATGCATTATTTGGAAGTACAAAGTTCACATTTACAAAAGTATGATCATTGTCTAGCTGGAAAATAGAACAGAGTAGCTTTTAGGAGTCATCCACTTTCCAAAAAATCAAAGATAATTGAATTGGTGGATTCTGATATGAGTGATCTTATAAGTATAAGGACACTTGGTAGTTCTTTTTATTTTATTACCTTTACTAACAATCACTTGAAAAAAATATAGGCATATGCATTGAAGATAAAAAGACTAAATACTTGGGATATTTAAACAATTTTAGGCCTTATTTGAAAAGAGAAATAAGAAAGAAGTTAAAATACGTACACACTAAAAATAGAGGTGAATATTCAAGACTTTCTAAGTGCTTATTGCAAAAAATAAGATATTAGACATAAAAAAAACAACACTAATGACTCCTCTGTTGAAGGACTTAGCTAAAATGATGAATAGAACATTGGTTGAAAACGATAGATATTTGCTTTTATATGTTGTACTTGCTGAAAACTTTTAGGCTAAAGCTTTGAATATAAGTGTGCATGTTTTGAATCGCTCACCATGTGTTCCTTTTCAGTTTGAAGTGCCATAAAAGGTTTGTCTAGTTAAGAATGTTTCTTATGATCATTTATAAGTTTTTGGATGTAAAGTATTTGTGCATATTTCTGAAGATAAGATATCTAAGCTTGATGTGAAGATAAAGCAATGTATATTTCTATGTTATGGATAAAGATAAATTTCGGCTATAGATTCTATCATCTTATTGAAAAGAAATTGATTAGAAGTAAAGGTGTTGTGTTTATGGAAGACTAAAAATTGAAAGGCATTAGTAAGGAAGAAGTTGTAGTGCCTTAGCATAGTGAACAATTACCTAACTAAAGATATAGTTCATTCAAGAGAGGAAGCAAGATAGAGCTGAAGCTTAGAATTTTAAGCATGATGCAGTTAATGCAGATAACCTTATATAAAATGATAATGATGAATAGCTAATAGTAGAGGTTACAATTATTGCATTGAGAAGACTCATTAGAAATAGACAACCTTTTAAAAGGTATAGTGAAAATAAGTTCTTTATTTTAACTAATAGAGGAGAGTCAAAATGTTATGATGAGGCCATGGAAGATGAATATAAAAATGAGTGCGATTAAAGTCATGCAAGATAAAATGAAATCTTTGCATGAGAATCACACCTATGAGTCAGTAAAATTACCTAAAAGGTATGAAAGCTTTAAAAGAAAAATGTTTTTATAAAATAAAGAATGAAGAACACAACTCTAAGCCTTGATATAAAGCAAGATTATTTGTGAAGGAATTTAGTCAAAGAAAAGGAATTGATTTTATTGAAAATTTTCTCCTATTGTAAAAATGTTTTCTATTTGTACAATGCTTAGTTTAATAGTTAGTCTTGATCTGAAAATTAAGCAAATGAATGTGAAGATAAATTTTCTACATGGTAATTTAGAAGAAGAGACTTACATGGAGTGACTAAAGGGTTTTGAAATAAAAGAAAAATAAAATTATGTATGTAGATTGAGGAAAAGACTTTATGGGTTAAAGCAAGCTCCAAAATAATGATACAAGAAGTTTGAGTTACTTATTGGGGAGCAAGGTTACTAAAGGACAACATCTAATTATTGTGTGTTGGTTAGAATTCTTTGATAATGATTTTATCATTCTTTTACTCTATGTTAATGATATTTTGGTTATTGGCAAGAATGTTGTAAGAATTGCTGAATTGAAGAAATAATTGAGAAGTCTTTTACCATGAAAGATTTAGGTCAAGCAAAATAAATTTTGGTGACGATAGTTACTCGAGATAGAGATGTAAGAAAGCTTTTCTTGTCATAACAGAAGTACATTAAAAAGGTACTTCAAAGGTTTGGTATAAAAAATGCTAAAACTATTTCTATTCCTCTTGTTACTCACTTTAAATTAAGTACCACACAATGCCCAATTACTGATAAGGAACATCAAGATATAGAGAGAATTTTTTTGGAAGTTTAATATATGCCATGGTATATACTAGAATTGACATTGCTCATTCCATTAGTATAATAAGTTATTTTCTATCAAATCCAGTAAAAAGGATTAAAATACTGTAAAATAGATTATGCGATATCTTTGATGTATAAATAATTTGATTTTATGTTTTGGAGATGAAAAACTTTTACTAATTGGTTTTACTAATGCGAAACTTAGTTGGAAGATATTGATTTTCATAAGTCTACTTTTAATCACTTAATTAATTTTGCAAAAAGAGTTTGTAATATGGCAATCCAAATTGCAGAAGTGTATTGCTTTTTCAGCAATAAAGGTAGAATTTATTGCAGCAACTAAAGCTTGTAAAGAGTTGTTATGGATGAAGAAGTTTCTTTAAGAACTTGAATTTAAGTAAGACCATTATATCTTGTTTTGTGAAAATTAGAGTGCAATACATCTTGGTAAGAATTCTACTTTCCATGTAAGGTTGAAACATATTGATGTTCAATATCATTAGATACATGATATTTTAAGTAATAAGTTACTAGAAGTTAAGAAAGTTTATACTAGATGATAATGGTGCTGATATGTTGACTAAATCTTTGCCAAGGAAATATTTTGAAATATTTTGTTCAAGAGCTAGAATGGTAGTGTTCTCCATTTAGTCAAAAAAAGGAGATTTGTTAGGTAGGAGATTTCTCATAAGTGAACCTACAATATTCATTATACATTGTTGTTTGATATAAAGGATTTTAGCCAAAAAAAAGAAAGAGCCTACTTAGGTGTAAGAAGGCTAATTGGTTTTGGCATTTCTCCTATCTACTTAGAAAGCCTTTAAGTGGCTTGTATGAGTAAAAAAGGTTTTAAGGCTTGATTTGTGTAAGGAAAAAGCTAATAAGGCTTTGTGTTATGGGCTCATAAGCCTAGGTTTTTATGCCTTATGTGTATGCAGAGTTAAAAGAAAGCTAGAAGCTTTGCTTGAATAACTTCTTAATGCATGTGACTAGTATGGAATGGCATGTAGAGAAAGAAAGAGTTTGCACAATATTTTGCCAAATTATGTTAGAAAATTTGTTATCATATTTATTTAGATTCACATCAAATTAGGGGATGTTGTTCCTAGTAATCTAGGCAATGTAGTACATATTTTTCTATTAAGTTTTCTCTCTTCTTCTCTATTGGCTAGTCTTACACAATAATTGATGATAATTGTTGTGTTAATTCTATTGATAATTTTAACTATTATGGTGAAGAGTCCTTTATATTGATTGTTCCCTTAAATTTTTAGAAACATTGTATCCATTATTTTATTAGTAGAGGATTTTTATTCAACTATGTCTTATGATTTTTACTTTCACATTGAGGGATTTTTCACATTAAAAATTGCTAGTCTTCTAATTTATTTTGCTAGTATTAATTTCTAGTAATATATTTAATTAGTGCATGTAGGAAAAGTTAATATGAGTGAGTTATTTAATTTCCATTACATGTTACTCTAATTTCTTATTTTCACTAACAATTTACTATTTATTTGATTGATTTGGGTATGTTGCTCTATTATGCAGCTCTAACTATACACCTACTATAGCTGAGAAACTCCTATAAGCATTTGAATCTGTTCTAGGATCTTTTATGACAATTGAAATTAGATGTGAGTTCAAATAAAGATAGAGGTTCAAAGGTAAATATTGTTCTTCTCACATTAGAGATAAAAATGGAGTTGGTGCTCAAGCTCAAGTTATGCTCTTTGATTTTGTGGAAAAAGGAAGGGGAACTTGTAGAATAAGCAACATTACCCAAGGAATAAGGAATAGTTCAGAAGGATCAAGTGTAAGATAGCAATCAACATCTCACACAATTTTAATAGTTATTTGATACCTAGAGAGAAGGCTTAAGGAACAAGGTCCAAGTCAAAGCCTCATTCAGATGCTCATGTACTTCAGCAAGCAGAAGGATGGACAAAAAGATCATCTTAATTTAGCATGTTTACTCTACATCTGATCATTCATTTCCATTTTTTTGGACAAAATAGATTTTGTCCTTATCATTATGCCCCCTTTGAATTTGACTTCAAGGACCTTGGCAAATTGTTGAAGTTGATCAAAATTAAAATTGTTATATTGTTTCCTATTGTAAGTTATTTTTCTTTAATTTCAAGTTTTATTTTGGTTAAACTAAGATTAATATTCCTTATCAAGTAAGGATTTTGGTTAATAAATTTGAGGTATAAGAGAGATAATGCTGCAAGTGTCTATATGAATTATGCGAAAATCCTTGTAGAGGTTTGTGAGAAATGTAAAGGTATTAGGTTGGAAGTTGTGGAATTATGGTTAAGAATTTTTACATGTATTATGATGTAATATTTTGATGGTATAGTACATTTTTTTTTATCCCATAATTTTTTATGCTGGAATTTGAGATTTTATATGTTAAATTGTTCTCCTAAAATTTGAGATTTTATATGTTAAACTGTTCCTATATATTTTGGGTTTAGAATGGGAATATTTTTGCCAACATGAACTGAATATAAACTTCAGAAGCTAGGTACCCCTTTCAAACCTACAATGTCCAAACCTCTATTGATTAATATTCAAAACAGTCGTTACATTTATAGTCTTAAAATGTAGACTTGTAGATCAAAAGAATATCATGTTTTTAATTGTACTATATCATTGAACTTTATATTTAACTCAGTGTTCTACATGTTACCTTTTATACTTTCTAATATACAGGATCTGAGCCGGTTTGAATGGCAAGAACTAAAAAGGACGGGACAACAAGTACCATATCAGACAACAAAGTACAAACCTTAATCCAATATATGAAATAGCTTCTACATTGCTTGATAACTGTCACTCTTCACTTGAAATTTTCATAATTCCTATAGGTCTCCTAGGCACGACCATTATCAAAATAACCCAGAAATTCACTTCAAGAAATGGTACAACATAACGAAATGTATCACTCTGGACAGCGTAATTATGAATGATGAAAAACAAAAAGAACATCCCTTCTAATCATTTTTTTGAATTTCTCATAAATACACTGAAAATAGCAGATCTAAGAAGCTAGAGATGCAAGAATTCAAAAGCAAGCAACGAGATTGTAATTTTACCTGGAATTTAGGGAGAAAGTCCAGCTGTGTTCGTGAGTGACGAAAGTGCAATTTCTTGTTGGGCTTAAGGTAGCTCTAAAGTAGGTAATTCTACTATTTGAGAGTTAGTTAGTGTTTATTATTATTATTATTATTATTTTTTTTTGGCAGTTTGAGCCCGGGTAATTAGCATAAGACACGTTTTAAAATAATGTGCTATCCTTATGTTCAGGATTCCTTCTGCAAAATGCCCTGAGTTTATCGTTGGTCGGGCGATTTTCTCAATGAATCTTGGGATAGAATAATTTTTAAGACAATAATATCTTGTCCTCCGGAGCTCCACTATTATGAAATCATTATATTTTTACCTTTTATATATATATATATATATATATATATATAGGGATCAATTAATGCTAATATAAGTTTAAAAAATTTATACCAAATTTTCATCATTATCTATGGAATATTTATTAATTTTTCTCTTTTTCATTTTGTAAGTATTATTTTAATTTTTTATTTTTACTTTCTCGTTCTTATGAAACCTCATTTAATTTTTTTAACTGAACATAAAAATAAAATATGAAAAATACACTTTTTAAAGATTTAAAAAATACGTTTAAAATTTAAAATTTTTTACACCTTTTATTTTAGAATATGCATTGGACTTACGTTAAATATAATTTTAAAAAAAATTTTGTTTATAAAAAAATTATTTTCAAAATCTAACTTATTAAATTATAAAAAATAACTAAATAATGGTCGTGTGAGCAGAATTTAAAATTTTTATGCTTTTTTTTCATCTGGTCACAGGACCAGTTTTTAGTTAATTTTTATATTTTAATAGATTATATTTTGAAAATAATTTTTTAAATAAATAAAAATTTGAAATTATATTTGAACGTAAATCAAACGTATGGTCCGAAATAAAAGACATAAAAATTTTCAAATTTCAAGGATACTTTCTTTAAGATTTTTAAAAAGAATATTAATAACACTAATGATCTGCTGAGGTCATTTTAAATTAAAAATATTATTTATTAAACTTGGTTATGTTAAGTTGTAATAATCGATAGAACTTACAAGATAGAAGAGAGTGAATTAACTTTAAAATACTTTCTTGTAAAAACTTTGCATTAAAAAATATTTTTGAAACTGTGTATATGCAAGAAAGAAATTTTTGAAAGATCGATAAATATGCTGTTTCAAAATTGAAAAAAGATTTGATAGAGGTTGGTCATAACTCAAAGGAATTTCTTTTCAATCACAAAAATAATTTTTTTAAAGAAAAATTAATTTGAAAACTGAATGAACGTCTTTTTTCTTGAAACAATGAATAAAATCTTTAAGCTAAAAACTAAAAGCCAAATGAATGCTTTCTCTTGGAACAATGAATAAAATCTTTAAGCCAAAAACTAAAAATTAAGGAAGAAGAATGACATCAAGATTTGATGATTTTAAAAAAAATGTCTTTTCTTTTCTCAAACTATCAAATTTCATTTGAGATATAGACTATTTTTGATAAAAAAATTATAACATCTAAATTTATATAATTTTTTCAATTTCTACTAAAATTTCAGATTATCACCTAATGTTATAAGATATTTCCAATCTTTAATAAGATTTTCAATACCACTTAACTTTACAAAATATCTCCAATCTACGTTAATGATAATAATAATTATAAATCTATCCTTTAGTACTGTATCTACATTCTTTATATAGTAACATTTATTATTTTACTAAACCATCTTCTACCTTCTTAGACTTATGCTGTCTTAAATATCGAAGTGGCTTTTGTCTCCCACCAAGACCCAAATCTTCAGGGTTTTATTATTGGTACCATATGTGACTCTTTTAGTCGCACTTCTCAACTAGAGAGAGTCTTTTTCCTTTTCCAACTATCATGATAAAGGAAAATGGCATTTGCAACTCTAAAATTCCACCACATTATCCATGCCTTAAAGATCAATTTTTCTTTCATTGGTGATTTCTACTCATGCCTTTTTGCATGTGCATTGTGAAAAATACATAACCACCAAGGCTTGTGGACTCAGAAAATCCACAAAATCTCCTCAAATTCTTGGATGATTGGATTAGAAGATCGCAATCAGACGAAGAATATTTTAGAAGCCTGGCCAGAATTCAAATTAATCCATGGAAATATTCAATTGATTTCCTTTCAGTTGCTGATATCTTCATTGGTGGTTTTGGCAGGAACGAGTTTAATCAAGGGCAACCGTTCTTCTGATGCTTGTACGTGATTGTCAACCATCAGATACCATCAACGACAGGGATCTGGAAACCATCATATCGGAGGAGACGATCATTGCACCACCAATTCTTTATGATTCAGATTTCTTAGATAAGCATATCCAACCAGAACTTTTTCGACTGATGCTTTTGGTTCAATAATTTGGCAGGGCTTTAAGATTGTTCTGGGTAGAGGAAAGATCGTGATAAGGAGGATCGATAATTTGGCTAAGATACCATCTCCTGCAATCTCTACGATTCTGCCAGTATCAGGGATTCACCATTTTCCCTGGTTTCTCGTAGATGGTCACGATAATGGTGACAATCAAAGAGAAACTCAACAATCTCTGGAATTCAACTTTGAGGAATTGCTTTGCGATAATCATTGGAGGAGAAAACACCACTAGTCTTGCGGGGATTCCATCAATTTTCCCAAATTCCTCAAAAAAGTCCTAGTTAAACACCACACAGATCTGGAAAAGAGATGTGGAGTTCTTCATCATTCTAACACTACACAGCTAATTGTAGCTTCCTCTATGCAAGCATATAATCTCGCCTCAGCTTATATGTTGGCAGATTGATTCTTGGATCTAAGTTTTCTAGCATCATTGAAGAACACCAGTGATAATGCTCAGCTTTGACGAGCCTATTGCGATCCCTGTATGGGTCGGTAATAATTGTTGGATATAATCTCTTTCACTGGCTTCAAAATTGGAAGAAAGGCCTTCCAACATAAAATGTGTGCAGCATTTCAAGTCTCTTCGTCACCACAATGATGTTTTACAATAGAAACCAATAGGCCAAATTTTCTGCAACTTAGTCATCAACAGCAAGGAAATTCTTGCCCTCTGCTGCTGTCAAAGGCAATAGGAAACTTCTAGGCGATGGTAAGATGGTTAATCCCTCATTTCTGAAGTGAACTCACATGCCATGAAGGCGAATCCAGATCAAAATATCGAGTTTAACCTCAAAGATATGCGTTGCTATATCCCGAATCCCAGTATGTTATATCTGAATTGCGATTGAATTTACTACTAAAAATATCCGAACTCCTGATTTGGTGATGCTGTTGAGTATCATTTTATTCCATTCCTCTTGAGTCTCGCACACCAATTGTCCGTAAAAGGTCAGATAGAACTTGTGAGTTGAATTTAGCATCAACTTCAATATGCTCTATTTATGTTTTGGGAAAGCTACTTGCTCTCTTCATCTGAAAACTCTCAACTAATACAATCAGTGTTTTGTTCAAGCTTAAATAGTTTTAGCAAGGTATCTATTATCTTTTTACCAATTCTATATGGTTCAGCTACTTTATATGAACTTACAACATAAAATGGCCTGCATAGACCCTGCTTTTGACTATTCCAGAGATTCATGCTCTCACAACTCCATGTTAAAGCTCCTCTAAATGCTAAAAAGCAAGTCAAAAGGGCAAACTAGTAAGCAGTGAATAAGGTTTTGATTTTACACATACTTTTGTTTCATGGAACATCATAATTACCCACCTCATCTCCAATTTTTAACCCTTCAAGTATTTCTGGGTGTACAAGTCTAGAATGACAAGGCTGGAAAGCTGTTGACAGACATATTTAACTACATTACCCTCTATTTAACTATATTAGCCTCTCTTGCTTCCTTCACATCAAAGTTGAGTGAATTCTGTTCTTTCATATATATCATCTGCCATAACCATTACAATACGGTACTTAAACACTTGTTCACAACTTATTGTTCATTATATAATCATTAAATACACTATATATCGACTCACATATTTGGACAAAAATTGCATCCTCATATTTACAACTACAGTATAGAAACTGTTTGAACTGAATAATTTTACATGTTTCAAAATATAACAAGTAGAATATGGGTATGTTGGATTAGACCATGTAGTGACATAAGGGTATTTACACTATTAGAAAATCGCAATTCTATATTAGTTGATATATGTCAATCATAGGTTAAACTAATGTCTATATGGATGCTGTGACATTTTTGAAATTATTAGGATAAATAAGATGATGGTTTTATGAAAAATTGATGTCTATAGTTAATGGTGGTATTTTTTAAAATTGAAATTGAAATTTTAGATGATTATTAACTTGGGAAATTCTTGTCGAAAAGGCATTTAAAAGTACATGCAAGAAGAAGACAACATTTACATGTCGGTTTTATTTTTAACCAAAATGTAAAAGCATTTATCAAGTTTCATTGGGCAATGCAACTAGCACTTATTTATAATGGAGCAAGCCTAAGATGTTGCTTTTTATTTAATAATCAACAATTATAGTTTAGTTTATTGAATATATATTTCATGTTCCCTTTTTATTTCAAAATATTTTGGTAATGCCATAGTTTCTATTATCTAACTTTAACATATGTTTGAGTAAGAGGAAAACAATGCCCTTTTGATCTCATTTAGCACTTTTTGGAGATGTTATGGAATCTAATTATTGTTGGTTTATTTATTACCATATCTAAATGTGTTAGATGAGAGGAAAAGGGAGTTATTGTCCTTTTCGTTAAATATAGGCTAGTGTTGGTAACAGAGGCAAATGTTTTGCCTAGATCTATGTTTTACTAATATTGAAATTTGAGGATGGTTACGAGAATTGACATTAAGTTTGACAATAATAGTGAAAGACCAAAATCTTTTTTTCTTCTATGTGTAGTAATGTTGCAATCTTGTATCTATTGACACAACAATATATAAAATTATAAAATAAATTTTTTGATGTTGATGTATTCTTTCTTATATTTTTTTATATTCACCTTGAATATGTTGATATTTGTATTGTTGTAAGAAAAATATGCAAAAGGAATACATAAATTACCTTGGATTTATGACAATTAATAAAATTGATTAAATATTATTTATCAATTTTGAAACTAACCTTATTTTTACTTTAAATTAACAAAAATTAATGCCTTTTAAAATACAATAAGCTTTTTATCCTATTTATGCAACTTTTAAACTTTCTTATATTTGATCCATCTCCTGGGCAATTTGTGTAATAGTCCCTTTATTTTCCAATAGTTGAACTAATTTTCTAAAACTTAATGTAGTATAAAAATTCAATAAAAATATATAGGAGAAAAAATATTAGTTATTTAATAAAACAAATGATGTTTGTGAAATTAGATCCCCATATCACAATATTTTTTTTATCATAATTGACATATAACATGTAACAATAATAATAAATAACTAAATATATACCAATATAATAACAACATTTAAAATTCTCTAATTGAATGATGTTGTTTATCTATAACATCAATTTTTTTTATTAGAAATTGATGTTAAATATCTTGATTGCCTATAAATTGCATCTAGATAATTGATGTTAAATATCCTAATTGCCTATAAATTACATCTAAATATTATTTTCTCTTCCTTTCTTTTTTTCATTTAGGGTTTCACTTCATAATTTCTCCTTCATTCATTTATTTATGTGGCATAACAGGATAATACAAGATTAATACTGCAAGTTATAGCTCTTGGTTACAATTATTTGTAAGCCTTGCATCATTCATATGAGGGTACTAGTATCAAATTAGAGTAGGCATATGAGTGCTCACTACATCATTCATATGAGGCCATACCTTGTTGAAATTTGTCACGAACATGAAAGCCAAAGGAGGGACTACTTCATGGATACTATATAGATATTCAACAAAACTTTTCTTCAAAGTTATGTGATCATACTAGTTAATGTTATTAATATTGTCAAAACACTAATTTGTATTATATCTATTTTTAGACAAATGTAAGGATGTAGAAGATATAAAAAAAATAAAAAAAACATTGGTTATTTATTATAAAATCAACATGTTTATATTTAGATGATATCACATCATTTATTTGACTAAACCAATTAATAAAATTTTTAGCATTCATCACCTAACTCTAATAAATGGTAGTAGTAAGCATTTGTTTGCTTATAAGGTACATGTATACAATGTTGATTTTTGTAAGATCTTATGTATAAATTGTAGTATACAACATAAATTTTTATTAAAAATGGATGTCTAAAGTTTAGTAATCTATTTCAATTGTTATGATAGTTCATTTGCACATCATGAACATCATGATACTTCATCAACAGTTTATATGTTATGATGGCTTATCATTGATTTGTTTTTAACTTATCAAGATAGCTCTTTTTGTAATGCTTGATTGCTTTTTTACTATAAGCCTCTAGTTGTACTTATTTTAGTTCGAGAATTGACATGGTAATTGCTCTATGCATTGTGTTAGACTTTCATACATATAGAACAAGTAGCACCATTCTCACATTGAATGTAATACTTGATAAAAATTTAGCAATAAAACCTCAATAGAAGTAAATTGTGTAACTTTTATTAATAGGTAATTTATAGAAATACTCACTAAAACTAGTAGAAGTATTTAATGGAATTGGTAGATAGAAAAATTCACTAGGAATTACCTAGAAAAATTTAGGAAAAGTTTGAATAAAATAAAAAGTATTTAAGATTTATGGTTGATTTGATTTTAAAGTAACATGATAGTTGTACTCAAAAGCATCAAATAGGGACCCTAAGTGGGAAAAATCAAAATTTGGGGAGACTACACTAGAGTATATATAGTTTTAGGGAAAATAAAGGAAATATGGCAATTCCAAGGGCATTAGTGGAAAGATTAGGGAAAACTCCTAATTAAAGTCTTAATAAAGTTGACTAGTGATCAATTAGTGGTTAATTACAATGAGAAAATGGATAGGAATTTTCCTAAAAGGTTAGTCAAGTGGCATAAGGGATGATGAAAATAGAGGATGTAAGTCATGACAACAACAAGATACTATGAATAGGAAAACAAAGATTAAGTGAAATTTCCTATCATCTTTCTAGAAAAACTATGTAATTTGCCTCTCCCTTCCCAAATGCATTTCATTCTTTTATAAATAGCTAGGTTTAGCTTGTCCTAATGCACCCCAAAGCTCTCGTATGGTTAGAGAGCCAATAGATAAAAAGAGTGAGTACTTGAAAGTTTTTACTAGTTTTGATATATTTTGTGAAATCTTTGATAGTTCTTTGCAGTTGATTCAAGAAGGAAGCTATTTGGGTTTATTAATGAAGGTGAAAGAAGAAGTTTCTATAAGTTAATTGAAGTGAGTAGACATCCACTTTCTTTCTTTCTATTTTTCCTTTAATAAGATTGTTATAAGTGAGATGTGTATGTCAGGATGATACAATGGGTATCATGGTGGGTTAGTGAAAAGATTTTCCTAAGAAGAGTTTTGATGAAGGTGAGAGTGTTGTTTTGAAAAAACTTGTTTGATTTTTATATGATTTCTTAAAGAAGAATTTGCAAAGAAAGTGAAAAAGAATCTAGAAATGATTTCTCTAACATGAGTATATATTAAAAAGAAAGAAGAATTGTTGTGAAAAATGATTTTTTACAGTTGGTAAAGTTTTAAAAATATATATATTCATGAAAAATCCTTATGGAAGAGCTTACTAAAGCTCATGATTTTCTAGTGCTCAAGAAAGATGATATTCTAATGAAACTCTATTTTTATTTCTCAAAGGATTTTACATTATGATCCCCTTGAAATCTAAGAATTTGGAATACTTGATTTTCAAATTTTGAGATAAAAAAGGATTGATTTTGTTTATTAAGGTTTCATAGATTCTTCTATAAATTAGGGGATAAATTTTGT
This sequence comes from Sindora glabra, assembly GCA_020226215.1. Lineage (NCBI taxonomy): Eukaryota > Viridiplantae > Streptophyta > Magnoliopsida > Fabales > Fabaceae > Sindora > Sindora glabra. The sequence continues at coordinate 59,140,609 of CM035227.1, forward strand.
CAAAACATAACCATACATACATACACACACACACACACACACACACACACCCATGAATGTTTTAGAAGGATTCCATTTAAGTTTTTCTAAAAAAAATTCCTTTTGGAAAGCATTTAGGGTGCTTATGAATAAGTTGCTATTTTGGAAAGGAAATTTTCTATTTTTGAAGGAAAAACTTATAAATTCTAAATTGTTTTAGATATGTTTATCAACATCTATGTTAAATTTTGTGCCAAAACCCTATTTAAAAATATATTTAGAAACTTGAGGATTTATTCTAAAAAATTATTTTCCAAACTAGCATTTTCAAGTTCCTTTCAAGCTAGTTTACTTAGTAAAATGTTTTAATAATTTATGTAACATGTTTTTTAGTTGAAAATAATTTTTAGTAGTGATTTATGTCACAAATACTTAGCTGGAAATTTTCTAGAAGTTCTAGTAAAAGTTGCATCAAAAGATGGTTTTTATAGAAAAAAGATCATGTCATTCTTTCTACCAGTGGATAATGGATTAATATGGTAAGTGATGTAACATGTTTGGGCATAAAAAAGATTTGAAAATTTTATTTAAAGCATCAAATTTGGTTTTATAAATTTTTGGCAAAAAATTTTGCAAAGAGTTGCACATAAAATTGATTTTTGAAAGCTAAAATAGCCCTTTTTTAAGGCATATTGATGGTTTAAGTTAAGGAAATCTTATTGTTGGTGTGTGTCGTAGAACCAATCATATAAGATGATTAGAGTTATACACAATGTATTATATTTTATTTTAGGTAATTTAATTATTATATTTTGTTTTTATTATTATTATGCGCAATTTATAACTTAATATAATAATTATCCTTGGAATAGCTTTGCTATTCCTAAAATGCCCCTAGTCAAGTATTATTATGAAAATGGATAGTAATAATACATCGAGACTAGCATGTATAGTGACTGATGATTACGAATCATGGATATGTGATATCAAGTCAATACATGAGTACATTGCTAGTGAACAATGTACTGGACTGACCCACTATGAGAATATTGCATGGATAAACGTGTCATAAGTTATTCTCATATGATCACAACTACGCATAAACCTTTGACCTGAAGTCACTACGGTTCCCTACATGAGGAATTACTCACTTTAATATTGTCCTATGTCACCTTTAATCAGGTGACAAGTAGGGCATTGATTGAGTGTGTCATAAATCATGCAGAGGGAAGTGAGTGATGTAAATGGGATTTTCTTACTCTTGTATAAAAAGAGAAATATCCTTGGGCCCCTTGATTGAGTGAGACTTAGAAATGCATGGCCATGCTCAGTTGAATTAATATGTGATATTAATTATTTATTTTAAGTCTACTCAGTATCAAGAAATATAAATTGAACATTGACGAGGATGACACATTCCATGCCTCCAGTTCAATTTGGATATTATTACAAAAGGGTTATGATGTAAAACGTTGATCATGTATTAGGTGGATGTCGAATCACAGACATTCTTACTACTTGAGTGGCAGTGATGTATTGCTAGATACCGCTCGCTGTCTATGGCTCAATAATAAGTCATTGTCAACGTAGTAAGAACTTACAGGGTCATACAAAAGGAGTAGGAATAAGACAATAATTAATTGGACTTTAATTATATTAATATCCAATTAATTGGACTTATTTTCGTGCATATATATTATTAAGAATAATAAATTCACGTTTTATATATATATATATATATATATTATGTGATATTATTTGATATTAAGGTAATATCAAGTAATTATCTTATCAGATATTAGATAAATATATTATGAGATAATATTATTTTGATATTTGATAACTATATGCAATTATCTAATATTAAGATATTTATATTATGAGATAATATCATTATCTAATATTAGATAATTAATAGATAAGTCTTATCTCTTCCCATTATCTCTAGGATAAGGATAAGATGAGTTGTTAAGTGTAATTAGGATTTTGGAAGCATTATCCTAGTAGGACTAGGATTATGGCTTGCCTAAGTTCTATAAAAAGGGACTTGAGGGCAGCACTTAATAATCACGTTTTAAGCTTCCATATAAACCCTAAATCACTTAGAAAACAACCAATCCTAATTCTTAGAGAGAAAAACGCATCCTAGCAGACGCGTGAAGGGAGAGAGGTCGTTGTTCACTCCGTGTGGATACCGTAGAGACGCTGTACCTTCTGGCCGGCGTTTGATTCATCCGCTCTCAAGTTTTGATCAGTAGAAATACGAGTGCCTAATAGGTAAAACCCTAATCATTGACTTATGCTTTTTGCATGGATCCTAGGTAGAATTCGGATCAAAATTTAAAATTCCGCTGCATGCAATAATCCGAATTCCCAACAGTGGTATTAGAGCTTCTTGCAAAAATATATAGTTCTGATTATGTGTTTTACCATTTTTGATGAATATTTATATGATAAATACATGTCAAATCTGTTTCGGTTTAAATCAGAAGTTGCACGTTTTGATGAATATTTATATGATAAATTAATATCAAATCAGTTTCTGTTTAAACTAGATATATATGAGATATATGTTTACTCGTGTATGATTCTAATTTCGTAAATATATATATGATATATATGATTTGAACTTTGAATCAGATTATCAATTGATGAGATTAATTGTATGAATATGATCATGCGTTTTTCTGCTTCATATATGCGTAGAATATGTTCTGAACATGTGATGTTTTCTGCATTTAAAGCATATAACCTAGTCAGTATAGAATTGATGTGATTAATTCTGAATCTGTAAAGACTTGTTTAAATTCGTTTAATATGATTAAGTTGAATCTGGTCTATGAGGTATATGTATGCTTTAAATTATTTGAATATGGCTGGATCTATTTTGATATGATTAAAATTATTCAAAGTGTTTAGGACGTAAATCCTATTTTAAACTATGATTTGAATGTCAATCATATAGTCGAATTGTTCGACTTGGGTTGTGTCAATTGTTGGCAAAATGAATCAAAATTTGAATGTCAGATGTTTTTGTTTGACTTGTCGAAATGAATGTCAATCATATAGTCGAAATGAATCAAAATGAATCAAAATCATATAGTCGAATTGTTCGACTTGGGGTGTGTCAATAGCGGGACCGCCGTGCTAACTCTGCGTAGCGTTCAAAAATTGTTTTTGTTCTTAAGGCGCCGTTTTAAAACATGATTTTTTATGATAAAGATGTTATGAAATATATATATGTCAATCATCCTCTTTATCTTGGTTACATATATTTCTTAGCATTTATTACATATGATGCATGAATATGTTGCATAGTATGGCCCTTGGAGTTTTTAATGGATGGATTTTAAAATACGACCTGCGTGTCGTGTCTTCCTCTATTTCTCTAATGTATATTCTCTTCTCATCTCAATTCCCCCCGAATGTAACTCGGGGTTTCTGTTGTAAATTTGTAATTGCAATGGAGTATTCTTTGCTTGGAACAAGGAGAAGCTAAGGAGCTATGAGACAAGAAGAAGCTAAGGAGTTAGTTAGGAATGTCATTAGAAAATAGAATTTTGGGCCATACTATGCGACATTTTGATTTCTTTATTATGTGATGATATTGATGAGCATGCATTTATTATGTGATAGAATGTGTTCCTACTATGTGATAGTTCTATTCATTGCATGATATATGATATATGGTAGTCTATTTTATTCATTTACTTTATATGATATATGAGATATGCTAGATATATTGCATGAATAAATAGGCTAGTTATGGTGAGATCTGATAATAATTAAGTTGAAATCCCTCATCCAAAATATTAAGTCAGTAATAATTAATGATGCCTTCCAATATTTGGCACTTATCAAGGCCTCGATCGACATAAGGTAGGTTTGCCAAAGCAAGGTACCTCGTTTATCTTGGTGAGATGCGACTGGATAATAGTGATATCCGAATGTCAAATATTGGGTCCGACTTAACTAGGATATCTCAATAGGATTGAGACCTAGAGGCATAGAGTTGGGCTTTAGTTCATAAGATGGACTAGGACAAATGTTGTTCACCTAACTATCCAAGAGTTGTATATGATACAATTGGCAAATGTTGCTTACCTAAATAACTAAGTTTTAAGTGATTAGCCAAAGCTAACTTAAAGCTTGGTTAAATATGGATCTTGGCCCACTAGAAAGCTTAAATACTATGACTTTCCGAATTAATAGTGAGGGCTATTAATTTGAATGAAATAGTGGGAGGTACATTTAATAAAAGACCTTATTAAATGTTTTAAATTTAATACTTACTTTGCATATTTCTGTCGTAGATAACCAATGGCTAATACATCAAATAACTTATCACTGCGATCGGTCCTTGAGAAGGACAAACTGAATGGAACAAACTTCCTGGACTGGTACAGGAATTTGAGGATAGTCCTCAAACATGAGCGTAAAATGTATGTCCTAGAGGGACCTGTTCCTCAAGAACCTGAAGCTACTGCCCCTCGAGCTCAAAAGGATGCTTATAAGAAGCATCATGATGACACATTAGATGTCGGTTGTCTCATGTTGGCTACCATGGACTCTGAGCTTCAGAAGCAACATGAGAACATGGAAGCTTATGACATGCTTGAGCATCTTAAGAAGCTTTATGAAGGCCAAGCTCGGCATGAGAGGTTTGAGGTGACAAAAGCCTTGTTTCAGTGCAAACTGGCAGAAGGAAACCCTGTTGGGCCTCATGTACTCAAAATGATTGGGTATGTTGAGAACCTTGAAAGATTGGGTGCACCAATAGGTCAAGAGTTGGCCACTGACTTAATTCTGCAATTGTTGCCACAGAGTTATGGTCAATTTATCATGAATTACAACATGAATGAAATTGACAAACCACTGCCAGAATTGTTAAGCATGTTAAGAACTGCTGAACAAAATTTACAAAAGACTAAGCCTAATACCATAATGATGGTTCAAAAGGGCAAAGGAAAAGGAAAAGGCAAGGGCAAAAACAAGAAGGATTCCAAATCCAAAGGCAAGCCCAAGTCTAAATCCTCTGCACTGAAACCAAAAGGGGGTGTGGCTAAGGAAGGGACATGCTTCCATTGCGGTCAAACCGGACATTGGAAAAGAAACTGCAAGGTCTATCTGGAAGATCTGAAAAAGAAGAAGGGAAGTGAGACTTCCGCTTCAGGTATCTATGTTATAGAAATTAATGTTTCAACTTCTACATCTTGGGTATTAGATACCGGATACGGTTCTCACATTTGTACAAATGTGCAGGAACTACAAAGGAGTAGGACTCTAGCTAAAGGCGAAGTGGACCTACGAGTTGGCAATGGAGCAAGAGTTGCTGCGCTAGCTGTAGGGACATATTATCTATCTTTACCTTCTGGTTTAGTAATAGAATTAGAGGATTGTTATTTTGTGCCTGCTATCAGCAGGAATATTATTTCTGTTTCTTGTTTGGACAAGAAAGGTTTTTCATTTATAATAAAGAACAAAAGTTGTTCAGTTTATTTAAATGAAATGTTTTACTGCAATGCACAAATGTTCAATGGGCTCTATATTCTTGATCTTGAAATGCCTGTCTATAACATAAACACTAAGCGATTTAAATCAAATGATTTAAATCCAACCTATCTCTGGCATTGTCGTTTGGGCCATATAAATGAGAAGCGCATATCCAAGCTTCATAAGGATGGATTCTTGGATTCATTTGATTTTGAATCATATGAAATATGCGAATCTTGTTTGCTAGGAAAAATGACTAAAACACCATTCACTGGACACAGTGAAAGGGCTAATGATCTATTGGGTCTCATACATACTGATGTATGTGGGCCCATTAGTTCACTTGCTAGAGGAGGTTTTCAGTACTTCATTACATTTACTGATGATTTCAGTAGATATGGATATGTGTATCTTATGAAACACAAATCAGAATCCTTTGAAAAGTTCAAGGAATTCAAGAATGAAGTGCAAAACCAACTAGGTAAAAGTATTAAAACACTTCGATCAGATCGAGGTGGAGAATACTTAAGCCAAGAATTTGATGACTATCTAAAGGAGTGTGGTATAGTATCACAACTCACTCCACCTGGAACGCCACAATGGAATGGTATTTCAGAAAGGAGGAATCGTACCTTGTTAGACATGGTACGATCTATGATGAGTCATATAGATCTTCCAATCTCCTTTTGGGGGCATTCTCTAGAGACAGCAGCTTTTACGCTCAACCGTGTTCCCTCTAAAACGGTTCAAAAGACTCCATATGAGATATGGACTGGGAAACGTCCTAGCTTGTCTTTTATGAAGATTTAGGGTTGCGAGGCCTATCTAAAACATCAAGTTTCTGATAAGCTTGGACCCAAATCGGATAAGTGCTACTTTGTGGGGTATCCTAAGGAAACTAAGGGATACTATTTCTATAATCCTACTGAAGGCAAGGTGTTTGTCACACGAACTGGTGTTTTTCTAGAAAGAGAATTTATTTCTAAGAAAAACTGTGGGAGAAAAGTAGAAATCGAAGAAGTACGAGACCCACAAAGTAACACTGAACCTATAATAGAGCCTGGAAAAAGACCACAAGATGTTGTGGGTCAGGAACTAGCTCAAGTAACACAAGGCCCACGTAAGTCTGGTAGGACACGCCATGAGCCCGAGAGATATGGATTTCTTGTAACTCAAAATGGCGATGTTTTGCTTATGGATCAAGATGAGCCTACAACTTACCAAGAAGCTATAAAAGGGCCAGACTCTGAGAAGTGGCTTGAGGCCATGAAATCTGAGATGGATTCCATGTATACTAACCAAGTATGGACTTTGGTTGATCCACCTGAAGGGGTAAAACCCATTGGGTGCAAATGGGTTTTCAAGAAGAAAACCGACATGGATGGTAACGTGCAAACCTTTAAGGGACGATTAGTTGCAAAAGGTTATAGGCAAGTTCATGGTATAGACTATGATGAGACCTATTCCCCAGTTGCCATGCTTAAATCCATCCGGATTTTGCTTGCTATTGCAGCTTTTTATGATTACGAAATCTGGCAGATGGATGTCAAAACTGCTTTTCTTAATGGAAATCTCCTCGAGGATGTGTACATGACACAGCCCGAGGGTTTTGTCATTCCTGAAACTGCTGGAAAGGTATGTAAGCTACAACAATCCATTTATGGATTAAAACAAGCTTCACGGAGTTGGAATCTTTGTTTTGATGAGGCAATCAAAGAATTTGGTTTCATAAAAAATGAAGATGAATCTTGTGTTTACAAAAGGGTTAGTGGGAGCACAATTATTTTCCTTGTATTGTATGTGGATGACATACTACTCATCGGAAATGATATCCCTACACTGCAAACAGTAAAGACTTGGTTAGGGAATTGTTTCTCGATGAAAGACTTAGGCGAAGCTGCCTATATATTAGGTATTAAGATCTATAGAGATAGATCAAGAAAATTGCTTGGCCTAAGTCAGAGTACATACATAGATAAAGTGTTAAAACGGTTTAACATGCAAGAATCTAAAAGAGGATTTTTGCCTATGTCACATGGCATAAATTTGTCCAAAACTCAGTGTCCTTCGACACAAGATGAGAAGGACCGGATGAATAAGATACCATATGCGTCAGCAATTGGATCTATCATGTATGCCATGATATGTACTCGTCCTGATGTCTCGTATGCTTTAAGCATGACGAGCAGGTACCAGTCAAATCCAGGTGAACCTCACTGGACTGCCGTTAAGAATATCCTTAAGTACTTAAGAAGGACTAAGGATTCATTCTTAATATATGGAGGAGAGGAAGAACTTGTTGTAAAAGGTTACACTGATGCCAGTTTCCAATCCGACAAGGATGACTTTAAATCGCAGTCGGGTTATGTATTTAGCCTGAATGGTGGTGCTGTATGCTGGAAGAGTTCAAAGCAGGAAACAGTGGCCGACTCTACTACAGAGGCTGAGTATATTGCTGCATTTGATGCGTCAAAAGAGGCTGTTTGGATCAAAAAGTTCATTACTGAACTTGGCGTTGTTCCTAGCATTGCAAACCCAGTGGATCTCTATTGTGACAACAATGGAGCCATTGCACAAGCCAAGGAACCCAGATCTCACCAGCGATCCAAACATATACTTAGGCGCTTCCATCTCATTCGAGAAATCATCGATAGAGGAGATGTGAAGATATGTAAAGTACCAACAGATGATAATATCGCCGACCCACTGACAAAGCCTTTAGCGCAGAAAAAGCATGATGGTCATACTATGTCACTTGGTATTAGATACATGAGTGATTGGCTCTAGTCCAAGTGGGAGATTGTTGGTGTGTGTCCTAGAACCAATCATATAAGATGATTAGAGTTATACACAATGTATTATATTTTATTTTAGGTAATTTAATTATTATATTTTATTTTTATTATTATTATGCGCAATTTATAACTTAATATAATAATTATCCTTGGAATAGCTTTGCTATTCCTAAAATGCCCCTAGTCAAGTATTATTATGAAAATGGATAGTAATAATACATCGAGACTAGCATGTATAGTGACTGATGATTACGAATCATGGATATGTGATATTAAGTCAATACATGAGTACATTGCTAGTGAACAATGTACTGGACTGACCCACTATGAGAATATTGCATGGATAAACGTGTCATAAGTTATTCTCATATGATCACAACTACGCATAAACCTTTGACCTGAAGTCACTACGGTTCCCTACATGAGGAATTACTCACTTTAATATTGTCCTATGTCACCTTTAATCAGGTGACAAGTAGGGCATTGATTGGGTGTGTCATAAATCATGCAGAGGGAAGTGAGTGATGTAAATGGGATTTTCTTACTCTTGTATAAAAAGAGAAATATCCTTGGGCCCCTTGATTGAGTGAGACTTAGAAATGCATGGCCATGCTCAGTTGAATTAATATGTGATATTAATTATTTATTTTAAGTCTACTCAGTATCAAGAAATATAAATTGAACATTGACGAGGATGACACATTCCATGCCTCCAGTTCAATTTGGATATTATTACAAAAGGATTATGATGTAAAACGTTGATCATGTATTAGGTGGATGTCGAATCACAGACATTCTTACTACTTGAGTGGCAGTGATGTATTGCTAAATACCGCTCGCTGTCTATGGCTCAATAATAAGTCATTGTCAACGTAGTAAGAACTTACAGGGTCACACAAAAGGAGTAGGAATAAGACAATAATTAATTGGACTTTAATTATATTAATATCCAATTAATTGGACTTATTTTCGTGCATATATATTATTAAGAATAATAAATTCACGTTTTATATATATATATATATATATATATATATATATATATATATATATATATATATATATATTATGTGATATTATTTGATATTAAGGTAATATCAAGTAATTATCTTATCAGATATTAGATAAATATATTATGAGATAATATTATTTTGATATTTGATAACTATATGCAATTATCTAATATTAAGATATTTATATTATGAGATAATATTATTATCTAATATTAGATAATTAATAGATAAGTCTTATCTCTTCCCATTATCTCTAGGATAAGGATAAGATGAGTTGTTAAGTGTAATTAGGATTTTGGAAGCATTATCCTAGTAGGATTAGGATTATGGCTTGCCTAAGTTCTATAAAAAGGGACTTGAGGGCAGCACTTAATAATCACGTTTTAAGCTTCCATATAAACCCTAAATCACTTAGAAAACAACCAATCCTAATTCTTAGAGAGAAAAATGCATCCTAGCAGACGCGTGAAGGGAGAGAGGTCGTTGTTCACTCCGTGTGGATACCGTAGAGACGCTGTACCTTCTGGCCGGTGTTTGATTCATCCGCTCTCAAGTTTTGATCAGTAGAAACACGAGTGCCTAATAGGTAAAACCCTAATCATTGACTTATGCTTTTTGCATGGATCCTAGGTAGAATTCGGATCAAAATTTAAAATTTCGCTGCATGCAATAATCCGAATTCCCAACACTTATGCAATGTGTTTTATGCATGGAAATGGTTAAAAAATTATACTTTATGACTTATTATTTATTCTGAAATTTTTTCACAAACTTTCATTAAAGTGTGGTGTTTAAATTAGATTTTTCAAGTTAAAAGTGTCTTTTCTGGCATATCTTGAGGGTTGGCTATAAGGATATCCTAGATGACTTGTTTTGGGTTTGGAAGTAGCTTAATAAGCTTATTAAATTTCAAAATATTTATTGTAGAAATTTTCATTAAATTTAATAAGTTTTGCTATTTTTAGTAAAATTTATGAGTACTAGTATGATTTTTAGGACCTAGTATAGAATTATGACTATTTCTTTAGTTTTAAATGTTAATGTTTAGTAGAACTGAGAAGTTTTGTTACTACTAGGAAATGCCCCAATATGCTTGTATAAGTAAGGAAATATAGTTTTCTTACTGGTTAGAATAATATATAAAGTATATATTTATAATTGCTTAGAAATAATAGTTGTGGAACCTAAAGGAAACCAAGTTGTTCTTTTCACTATTCTACTAGGGAAACTATAAGGAATTCAATATTATTAAACCAATATTTATTTAATTAAAATGTAAAGATAATGGCTTGAACATGTATGTGGTACATGATAAGCATTTTGTAAAAAAAAAAAGAATATTACTTTAAGGGTGAAACCATAAGCATGTCTACAAGGTTAGTACAGAGAATTTGATTTGAATTAATGTATGATTTATATATGCACTAATGTATTTGTGTGGAAAGAAAGCTTGTGAATAAGACTTGATGTCATTATGCTTATGAGAAAGTAAAACAATCATTTAGCATACTAAATAGAAGCACTTATACTACTTATGGTCACTACTAAGGTGACAAGGTAATTATGAAATCTTTTGCTAGATTATATTGATGTTATACTATGATTATAGCAATGGCTAGCATTTTGAACTTACCTTATTATGTGATGGGCTACTGAGAGCTTAATGTGAAATTAGCTTCGTGTTATGTGAAAATTTGTGACTAGATGCCACGAGCTTTATGCCATATTTGACAATATTGTCTTGAATGCCATATATGATGTGCAACATGATTATGTGAAACCTTATATATAGAGTGATTTAGGATTAACTTAATGCTTTAACTTCCAAGTGCAATGGAAGGACAAATGGGATAAAGTTATCTTAAAGGCATAAGATTAGGATACATGTAAGATAAAGCTGATTAGGAGTAATAAGGAGAAACCCCTATGCCTCCATGTCATTTGATAATTATTTTGAATACTAGTATTGTATGCAAATTGATCATATGACTTTGTTGCTTTAATATAAGTAAATCAATATGCAAGATAATTTAGGAAAATATATCTTTGGTAAGAGAAAATGTTTAATGCATGTCTTGTATATAATTAGTTTTCTTGCTTAAAAATGGTTAAAAAAAAGTGTAATAACTATTTCATTGATTAATTTTTTTATTCACTCTATGTGTGGATTTTTTTTTTAAGTATTCCTATCCAAATTTTAATTAAAATTATTAATAGTTAGTGGAAAATTTATCATACTTGAGTTAGCACGTTTAAGCTTGAGTTTCATTTTAAGATGGTAGCTAATGTGACTAACCTTAGCCATTGGTCTAGGATTCGAATTGTGAGGCTTGCATGCTTTCTATTTAATCTTGCTAGGCCATTTCCTCCGAGTCCCACATTTAGTGGTAGGTTATTTACAACTACTCGTAATTCTATTTCTAAGGTTGCTAGTATTAAGGTAAAGGATTCAACCATACTAAAGGATGACAATGAGATATATTGACATTATTTTTGTTAGTTGTTACATGCTTTTCACCACCACTATCTATAACACTAGTTAGTCTGTCTAGTTCTATACCTGCTTTTTGCAAGTTCATTAACAACTTTGATGGTCTATCATCATCTTATAGTCTAACTTTTGAGAATACATACCCCTATAACTATGAAGCTAATGACAAGCAATTAGGATAGAGTTAGTGGGTAGTGTCTGACCTTTATTCTCGATTTTGCTATACTCTTACTTCTTTCAATAAGTATCTATATCCAAGTTTTGGTAGGCCTATAACCTAGGAACTTTCTATATATTGTAACTAACCAAGTATTTAGTTGTTGAATGTGATATATAATGTTAATTATTATATAACCTATCTATTTGTTAATCTTGTACAAAAGGAATGACATGTTTTGGAAAATAAAATGAACGAGACTTTTGAAAATTTTCAAGGAAAATAGGAGGAACAACAAATTCTTCATCAACAAAGGTAATTAATTTTTGAAAAGAGATATATGAATTATTTTCTAAGAAATAAATCCAATATCTAATTTTAATGTTATCTTTGATATATTTTAAAAATAAGGCAAGATTGACTAATTTCATTAGGTTCTATCACTTAGTCCTGTTTTATCATATTTGTATTATGGTTTGAATTGTTTTTTTCAAAAGTATGCAACTTCTTCATGGGAATACCCTCTTAAGTCCTTTTGTGAAACCATTTTCTATGTTTTGAAAAGATTATGATAAATTATTTTGAGGCTAACAAGTTTGGTGAAACTATTTAATTGCAATCTTGCTATGAGAAAAATAATTACTTGAAAAAGAATTTTTTTTTAAATCACTTTACTTGTTTTTTTTTCTAAACTTATCTTGATTTTGATTTGACCTTAAAGAAATTATTATATTTTTTATTTCAAACTTTCCTTCGGAAAAAAAAGAGAAAAATAAAAGAAGTATTCCATGTTTTTGTTTTCTCAAAGGTGAAATAGAATGTTTAAAACTTTGAGGTTTTTGATAAAACAATTTGTTTAAACTTTCTAAATGAAGTTTTCAATTACTAAACCAACTATATCCATCTATTAGGAAAAGTTATTTTTGATAATGAATATGGCAACATTAAAATAAGTATATGAATATTTCTTATTTGAAGACCATGGTTTGTTTGTTAAATAAAGGATTGAACTCATTGGTGATGAAAGCTATTTTCTAATTTGATTACACTTTGGATTTAAAAAAAAAACTTTAGTATATTTTTCAACCTTGTATCTGTGCATCTTGTGTAATATTCATAAAAATAATTAAGAATACTAATTAGGTTAGAATGGCTTACAAAGATTCTGATTGATATCTTTATGTCATTCACAATGGTCTAGAAATTAGATCATGGCAAAGGTGGTATCGAAACATGATTCAGGAAAAATGATGGAATGCTTAAGATATGGTTTGAAAATGAATTCTTAATGATGAAAAGTTAGGTTAGTATATGATGGTGGAAAGTTAGAAATAGTGAAACATAGGTAGAAATTAGGAAAGAATCATAAATTTTATTTCAAAGGAACTTTAGCTAGAAGAAGCCAACATTGAAGCCACATTAGTAATCTCAACAATCATTTCTAGAGTAACAAGTAAAATTTATCTTTACAAATAGTTTTATTTTTAGTTATGGTTAAGGCTAAATGATGAGCCCTAATCTGAATTATGCTAAACATAGGAAATGTGTTTAATTAAATGAGGATAATAATTTTCCCCTTAGTATAAAGAAAATCTTGACGTGATATAGCCATAGAAGTAAAATTAGTGAGTTAGTAGTTGAAAGAATTAGAATACTGGGAATATAATTAAAGGTAATGATCTTGTTACCAAAGGAAAAATTGGCTATTCTTTATTAAGTAAAATAGGTCTTAAGTCAATTCAGAATGCATTTAAAAAAGAATTAATGATAGAGTATAGAAATACAAACTTTTAATTTCAATAAGGCTTCTTTACAAAAAGGGAATCTAGCAAAGATTAAATTAAGATTGATGGGTAACTTATATTATATAACTATATATAATCCCACAAGTAATAAGGGGAAGAAAATGACTAAGGATACTAGAAAAAATTAGATGAATAGGTAAGGAATATGCAATAAATGGACTTAGCTAAGCTTAAATTATGATTTTTGCAATAAGAAAGGGATAGGTAGGTAAACCACCAGAATATATAGAGTATGGTAAGGTAATAAAATTTACAAGATTAAGGGTGATATAAATAGTTGAGTTGAACTATATGAGAATACTTTCAAAAACTCTATAGATTATACTTATAGTGATGGTTAAAGAAGTATAGATTAAAGTCTTAAATGCTTAAATTTACAAAGGATGGTAGAATGAGAGAATGTTGTAGGTAATGATATGAATTCCTTAAAGAGTTTAACGTTAGGAAGGATTCTAATAATAAAAAAAAATTATGGTAAGTTAGTATGAAAGGATTAGTATTACATGATACATAAGGATTTAGGAAAGAGCTCTTAGATTGATAAAAATGGACGAAGGATAGCAACAAAACTATTCTACGGAACTTAATATAAAAGGTACAAAGGCTACTTTTGGATGATGAAAATTTAGGAACAAATTTTCTCTGAGTGGGAAGAATTATAACACCTAGTAAAAACCTAGTAGTAAAACTTCGATAAAGGTAAATTGGGTAACTTTTTTTAATAGGTAATTTGTGAGAAATGCATACTAAAACTAGTAGAAATATTTATTAGAATTAGTAGATGGAAAATTTCACTAGGAATTACCTAGGAAAAATGTAGGGAAATTTTGAGTAAAATAGGAGTATTTAAAATCTATATTTTTTATAACTTTGGAGTAACTTGATAGTTGTACTCAAAAGCATCAAGTGGGTACCCTCAGTGGGGAAAACCAAAATTTTGTGGCACTACACTAAGGTATAGATAGTTCTAAGGGAAATAAAAGGAATATGGTAATTTCCCATAAGGTTGGTGGAAAGATTAGGAAAAACTCCAAATTGAAGTCCTAATGAAGTTGACTAGTGATGAATGAATGGTTAATTACAATTAGAAAATGGGTAGAAAGTTTCCTATGAGGTTAGTAAAGCGGTGACATAAGGGATGCTTTATGAACTTAGATAATTATGTCTATTAAGAATCTATAATTTAGTTGTAGTTTTCTTCTATTTTTAATGTATTAGGCATTCTTCAAGATCTTTTATTTTCAAAATATTTTGTACCATGAACATTTTCACTACATAATAAAAAAATTTGGATCCATCATAATTTTTTTGCTTGTGTAAAAAATTAAAATACTTTTATAACTTTCTACACCATAATTTTAAATAAACTTATATAATTATCTCTTATGGGATCATTAGGATAAAGATCAAGTGTTTGTCATCTTCTTCTATCCATTACACTACTTTTTTCCTCTCATTCCTTTAATGAACTTACTTCATCACTAGAATAAATCTATAATATCTAATTTTCCATTACTTTATCACTGAAATCATCTTTACATTATTATATAGGAATTTTGTGAACCCATGTAGGGTTCTCTTAAGTACATAATTTAGGGGAGATTATTATAACAATTTAACACTTGCGCCACCAATTATGGCACGAAAATTCAAAAATTATAGCAATTTTATTTCTTGCTATGGAAACAAAAAAAATTCAAATAAATGTATAAAAAACTAAAAAATTTATGACAAGAGAAAACTTCACCTGTGGCAAAATATCACTTATGCCATCGATTAAGCTACAGAAACACATTTTCTATGATAAAGTATCACTTGTGCTATGAAAAAACTAACTATAGGCAAAATATCACTTATGCCGGAAACTAAGCTGCAAGAACATATTCCCCATAGCACAAGGTATCACTTATGCTATGGAAAAATTTTACTTATGGCAAAATATAACTTGTGCCACAAATGAAGTTATGAGAACACATTCCATATAGTAAAATATTACTTGTGATAAAGTATCACTTGTTCTATCATATAAGTAGAAAAAATTTAATTTTAGCAAAGTAGTATTTATGTCATGAATTAATTCTATGGATAAGATCAAAGCTAGATATATCATAGCCAGATATATCATTTCTATTGTAATTATACATATAAAAAAGGTTATTTATAATAAGTGTAATATATTACAATATAATAGATAATAAAATAATACAAATATTTATATGTTGTAAGTCTTTGTTAGATAGCTAATTCATCACTTGAATTAGAGGCCTTTAACTAATTGATAAAGTCAAATAATAGATAATAAAATAATACAAATATTTATATATTATAGGTGTTTGCCAAATAGTTAATTCATCACTTGAATTAGAGGCCTTTAATTAACTAACCAACCAAGTCAAACAATTATTTTAGGAATTTGGTAAGTAACTTATTTGATCAACTAATTAATCTTTAATAAATCAAAATAAAAAAATTATATAATCTAATGTTTTTAATTAGTTAATTCATAAAATATATGTAAAAAGATGAAATTACTTATAAATTATATAGTTATGTATATTTATTATTTTTCTTAAAATAATAGAGATAAGATTTAAACCCTAAACCTTAAATATATAAGAAAAAACTCAGCTTTTAAGTTTCTAAGCATTTTTGTTTAGATATATAACAGATTTAATATCTATTAGAATGTGACATTTTTTCATAAATAATAAATAACCATTTAATTTTCTATCAATTAAATTTACATAATAAAATTAATATACATTAAAAAATAAATATTATGATATATTAAAAATTGTGTTATATTAGTATTCAATGAACTTAAATTCTTTACATATTAAAATTAAAAATTAATAGGATTAACCATACATATATATAAAATAATTTTTTTAATTCATTGTTTAGTCTAATTTTTAAAATATCGCTTAAACAAAAATATATTATTTAAGGCACAAAACATTATAAATAGATGTATTTTTTACCAATCATGTTATTTTTTAAAAAAATGTGCTCATGAAAAAGATATATATTATATTATAAAAATACTAAAATCATTATATTATATATAAATAACATGATTCATAGCATAAGTGATAATAACTTTTATTATAGAAATGTGTAATAACAAGCTTTACAATTATCACTATAATATTAACGAAATTTTTGTTGAAAAATTGAAATAATAATTATGTATATTTAAAGGAATGATATATATAAAATAGTCTAAAATTTCATTTTTGTCTCTTATCAATTTCAATTGTATCAATTCCATTTCCCATAAATATTTTATATTAATTTCTTCCCTTCTAAATAATAATTTAATTAATTTAGTCCATTCATATATAATTTTATTTGTGGGTTAATAACTTAATAAATGGAAGGATAAAAATTAAGTATAAATGATATATGAGAAATGAAATTAATACCAAAAATTTGTAAAAGGTCAAATGATTTAACTTATATTTATGGAAGACAAAAATATGTATCGTAAATTAAAATTAAAATTAAATAATTTATAATAATTTAAAATTTAATTATTACTATAAATTATAATTTTCAAATAAAATTAAAAAATGCATGATAATTCAAAATTATGACTTATATTTATTTCTTATAATTCAACATTTATTGAAAGAATTTTTAGAAAAAAAAAATTACTCAAAAATGTTAATTTAATTTTTATTTTATAATAATTATTTATTTATTTATAAGAGATAAAATTGATATAAGACATTTGTAAAAGATAAAATTAGTGATGGAATAAGTAGGAATTTAGTTTATACAAAATAATTTTTAAAATAAAATCATAAAATTTTTTAACATTATTGTTTTTTTACTATATGTATTTATGTAATATTTTATTATTATATAATTAGTATTACATAAGGCTAGTTTGGTTTTTGAAGTCAATTGGTAAATTAAAACTTTGTATAAAATAAATTATATTATAATACTAAAGAAACAAATTAGCACAATGGTAAAACTTGGTATTCATTAGTTTCGAGATCTAGATTTGATTTTCTATAGATGTAATTTGTACTTTTTAAATGGATAGAGTTTCAATAATATACATTACATTAATATGGTTGAAAAGATAAATAGGCTTCAACAAATATGCAAATAAAATGATAGCATAGCACCTGATAGAATTGACAAGATAATCGATTCAATTTAAATATATGAAAATTATTTTAGCTAACTACATTAGTTTTTACAATAATTTTATTTTATTTTTTTATCATGATTTTGTCTATGACAATATGAGCTATTAGCCATAGATATACCTTTCTTTTCATATTTATACTCATAGTTAGAAAAATCTATTAGCTATTAGTGAATCCATGGCAAAAAAATTTTTTTATGTTACGGGACTTTTTTTCTCATGATAATTTCTTTATTATATTTACTTGTGCCACGGTACCATTCAACTAATATTTTCATATCTAAATAACTTAATCACAAAAATTTTAATCTTGTGTCATAAATTTAATCGTGGCACAAGTGATAATTTATTATAGTGGTGCTAATTTCTTCAACCACAAATCTCTTTCCCATTTTATTTCAAACAATTGTAGAAGTAGCAATTTTGTTATCCAAGAATGTTCTTCTTTATTTTAGTTGATGTGTTACATTTTTTATTAGCATTTTTTTGTCATTTTTTAGTTAATAGTGTGTTGGCTAACTATTATTTGATTTTGTATTCTTCTTTTCACTAATGTGTTTAACTATAATATGTTTGTATTTAACAATTTTCTATAATTTGAATATTTATATTCTTATCAATTGTCAAGTGCTTGGTCAAAATAAACACTAAATATTATCCTAGTTTGAAGAAAAATTATTCAATATAAGGTGTGGGAGTTCACATATAATTTTAAACGTGAGAGTAAGCTTTAGTCTTTTTTACTTCATAAATATAAGAGAAGAAGAAAATAAAAATTTTCTTATAACTAACTAAAATGTAGATTTTTCTTATCTTTTTTTTATTAATATTATTTCTTACAAAAAAACAAGGTTTAGAACTGATAAATAGCTCTTTAGTTTCTGCAAGTTAGTTAATAAATTAACATAATTATTCAAATTTTACCTTTAATTTCATTTAACCTTAAATAAGGTGAATTCTTACCATTGAAAAGAATTCAAGAAAGTTAATTGTAGATAATTTTTTATCTTTTAATTTTTAATTTTATTTAATATTATAAAAAGAGGTATATCATCATAAAAAAAGACTTTAAAAAAGATAATTGTTGATAGTTCAAACTAAAATAATTTGAATAGATTATGCTAATAATATAAATAGATAAATATTATTTGAAAATATTTTGCAATTAACTGACTTTATTCTATTTTATCAACATTTATTTAAATGCTTTTGATTTTCAAAATATGCTATAAACTTATTGTAGGAATTTAAAAATAATTTTGAAATGAGTAAACATGTTTTTAAAAACTTTTGAGGTAATGCAATACATAAATGGTAAACAAAAATTTGTTTCAAAATTTTTTATATATAACAATTAATATTCAATTAAAGAAAAATTTGCACCTTGTGCATTGCATCAGTTACAATCTAGTGTTCATATATATGTTGTGAATTTAGTTAATAAAATATTTATATCTATTTTTATTAGTAGTCAATTTTTTGAATTAAGTCCTGTGGTTTTTGCGCCTCTAATTTTAGGGTTTTTCCCATTACAAATTATTGTGCCTTGATTTAATTTCTTACTATTTTTCAACAACAACAATGTAAGTTTTTAAATGATAATAATAAAATATAGTTATAATAACAGCAACAACGATAACAAATTATAAAATTCACTTAGTAAAAGTCAGTTTAGGATTAGAACTGAATCAATACTGCAACACCCTAACTTCAGAATAACTCGATATATAATTTTTATTCATTGAATTAGTCTAATAGGGTTAGATTATCTTATTTTAACAGGTCTACTTATATGCATAGAGTTTTCAATACAAATCCCCATTAAATCCCAAAATCCCCATATCCATTTACTCTTCATTTTATTTAATAATATGTATTTATAAGGGAATTTTGTAGTACCCTAAGGGTTTTAAAACCTAGAATAATGCAACAATATTAGAAGTCGATATATTAGAATTATTTAATCACATATATTAAAAAATATATAGTTATAGTTAAATAATTTCAATTTAATGGTTTCATCTCCAGATTTTGAAATCTTAAAGACACTATAAAAAGCTCTTTATTTATATGTTATTATAATTTCTTATTAAAAAAATTAAAATTTACATATAATAATAAAATAATAATTATCCAAAAATATAAATAACAGTATCATAAAATTTTTCTTGAAATTTATCCTAATTTTTTATATTTAAACTAAAAGATGACTTATATATTTTTAGTTTTACTTATTATCATTTAATTGAAATTATATATATATAATATAAATTATTACATATTATTTAATTATATATTTTATAATATGTGTATGAGTTGAGTTGGGTAGTATAGTCCTCTTACCAATATCAATATTCAACAATATTCAACAAAAATTTTCTTTCCAATATCCATATTTATTTTTCAAACCTAAAACTATGCCTAAATGAGTCAATAGTGTGGATACCTATTGGGCATGGATGAAATTGGCATCCTAATAGGCAATTACCACTTGGCACAACTATATAATAAACTATTTGGTAGTTAATAACCTTATGATGTCTTCTAATTCGACCAAACCAATCCAACTATAACCTAATGATTTTTTCAATTTGCTATGTAGTCCAATTTTCAAAAACATTGATCTCCCAAATTAAATAAATTTATAAAAATTATATTTTATCTACATGTATTTTTGTTGATTTTTATTTAACCCTTATTTTTAAGTGTTAAAATTTGTTCGCTTGTGCTTTCAATTATAAATACTTTGCCCATTAATCATTTAGCTTTTAACAAAATATTTCATAGCAAATGGATTAAGTATACTTGAAAGAAAGCGCATGTATGTAAAGTATAAATTTTTTTATCTTTATATTTTGTTATATTCATGTCAATTATTACCAAATATTCTAATAAGGACCAAAAATATATATTAATTATATTCCTTTATTTTAAATATATAAATTATATGTTATTATTATCTTCTTTACAAAAATATCAATATTAATTAGGATATACAGATTTTGTTATTCATTATAAACCAAAAACGTTTTAATTAATTTTTTAACTTGTACTATGTAATATAATAATTTTTTTGTCATTTTGAGTAAATACACAAAGGTGTAAGTTATTAAAATAAGGAGATAAAAACTAATAATGTTTAATTTTTTGAGAATTGTTGATATCAATTCACTTAAATATAAGAGAATTACATTTTATTCACATGTGATTTATCTAATTTTATTTAATTCATTTATTATGAATTTTTTTTCTGTTGAAAGTTGAATTAAAAAAATTTATATAGGTAAAGTATTAATAATAGAAAATACACGTAAATGAATTTCAACGTAACACAAAAATCGACTGAGTAAAATTTGAGGAAGACACGTGTAAGTAAAATTTTCCAATAATTTCTGTTTGAGTTTTTCTGTTAATGTCCAACCTGATCTATTAAAATCTATGCTAGAGAGCTGTTGTGCAACTCTTTCCACTTCACGAGGTCGTTGGATAACAAACATTCCAAGCAAGATGTTCTGCAAACAACAATGTCCGTGTTCTTATGAACGGTGGTTCTCTCGCCAGCTAGTAAAATTCCCATCAAATACTCTAAGTAATATGTTGTCAAATTCTAGCTTATAAATTGTTTTGGATCACTCTAGTATAGATTCAATTTTAATATTTCTATGCAGTCTTCGTTTCTAAGCTCTCCTTAGATTTCGTACCTCTGTTTCTCAGCTAATTTTTTTAAAACATCTTCAACTTAAATATATATTAGGTGGCATTTAGTTGAATTCCCAAAAATTTTAATATTTCCAAAAATGTAATTCCTAAGAATTTAAATCTGGAAAATGTGAAATTATCATATTTAGTCCATTTTAAAATATTCCTTAAGATATTATAATATTATATTTTATTTAATTTATACATTTTAAAAATATTAACAAATTATCAAAGATATCTTTATTAAAAATTAAATAGCCAATAGTCAATAGTGATGGTGGGGTGATTTATAATGGCCACTAACAATGGTTTTTGATAGTGAATGGTAGTCGATGAAGGTCATGAACAATGAGTGATAATGATAGCGATCACTCATAGTAAGTGGTAGTTAATAGAGGTCACTATCAATGCATTGTAGCAACAATGATCACCTGTGAATGGATAGTGCCACTAGCAATCATCGAAGGTAGGTAGTAATTGATAATAGTCACTAGTGAAAAGTGGTGGTAATCGTGACCACTAGCCTTGGTTCATGATCGGTGATAGTTGGTAAAAAATAGTGATCAATAGTGGTAGATAGTGGCTAATGATAGTTGAATAGAGTAAGTAGTTGTAAGATGAGATATTAATAATGATAAGGTTTCAATGAAAATAAGGACCACATAGTCTATTTATATTACAACATTTTCATATTTTGGGGATGTAGGATACTTACCTCTTCCATAAAAATAATTTGGAGGAATATTATATTAAACATATTTTCAAAAATATGAATGTTTTTAAGAATATTTTTTTAAAAAAAAATTAAACTACATATGAGAATCCTGCATTTTGTTAAAGCATTTTAGGCAATGTGAGAAATATTTTATGAGTCAAATACAATCTTAATATATCTATAATTTTGAGTATTATTTTAGACTACATTCATTTCATCAAAGAAATAGTTTTTTTAAAGAAAATGTCATTAATTGATATGCTACTTATATGTTTCATGATTAAAAAAATTATATCTAGGTTATAATAGTGGAGGAAAGCAAACTCCTTCTTAAAATAAATTATGTTATTTTTTTCAAATTCTTTATATTTAATATTGAATAAATAAAATATTTTTTATTTTGATATTTTATAATTATATTTTAATACATGAAATTTTCCTGTCAAAATAATGACACTTTTAATCTTTCAAACTATTTAATGGTGTTTTCTATTTGTAAGTATAATAATTATTTCTCTTGTAGAGTTGGTAATTGTGACCTATATCTACCCTATCTTCGTCCTTTCGTATCCTTTCAATAAAGTTAGAAGTAGGATATATGATTTATAGATCCTTAATGATCTAGCTTATATTTTGATCTAATATAATTTGGTTTATTTATAGAACAGAATAGATTTAGGCTAAATTTTTAGTTTATTTTACAAAATAGGTTAAGTCATATTATTTAAAACCTTGCTTATTAGTTTACTAAGCTAACCTATTATATATATAATATTTAAAGTAAATTTTTAAAAAAGTATGAAAACTTGTAATCCATCCTCATTCTTTTAATTTTAACTTATATTATAATGATTCAAATGATCAATTTATAATTATTATTGTGATATTTATATTTATATTAAAATTGAATCAAACTTAAAATAAACTTTAAACTTGGTAAAATTTACAATTTTTATTAATTTTTAGGATAAATTACATTTAACTCTTCTAAAATTTATCCTAAATATATTGCCTTGCCATTACTTAGGTTGACCAGCAGGTAACACCATTAAAATATCTTAGTGAATTGTCCAAAATACCCTTATTGGGTAAATAAAACCCCGTGGCTGCCTAAGGAAACCACAAAGGGGTTTATGGCGGATGACGAGATGACGGGGGCGCACGAGGGAAGCTTAAGTCACGATTGGTGCCGCCGTGATCCGATGCTAAGCGGGTAGCGAGGAATCGCGACACCTATAATGGCCTTGCTGGTTCGATGAAAGAAACCCGAGGAGGCAGAACTGCGGATTGCAAAAAATTAGGATTTAGTTTTCATTTTCATTTTTTCGCAGAAGAACTGATCAAGGGAAGATGAAGAACGTGGGGATGCCCACCGGTACACTCTTCATGTGGATTTGAAGGGCACGATCAAGGACGATGCTCCAGTTTCGAACAATAAGGTTATGGCAGTGAAATAGATTAAGAAAGGTTTAGAAGAAGTTCAAGAACGCGAAGAATGGGTGCTTCATTTTTAAGCTCAAACTTTAGACTTCAGATTGAAAGTCAATATTGAATACTTTGTTGTTCTAGCTGTTTATTCCAGTAAAATTTGATTTGAAATACCTAAGTTTAGGTTTAAATTTGATGGTTTATGTCACTAAGCAATTTTTTTTTTCGTGTTCAAAACATGAATATAATATTTTGCATAGTTCTTTGAGTTTGTTACTTTTAATAATTTCAATATGATTCTTACAATTCAAGCAACTGCTTAGTGGAATATAACTCTGGTGAGTGAGTGCAAAGGCTAAGAATAAAATCTAGTTTTATTTTTAATTAACTTTAGAAAGATATTGTTATGCACTTGTTCTGAATTTCTATGATTAGCCTAAATTAAATTCCTAGAAACCTTTTACAGTTCATATTTTTGCTTTAATTGCAAACTAGTATTTACATCCTTACCTTGGATTTATGCGGATTTCAAGAGAACAGGGAAAAATCTTCAAAAATTGAGTGAAAAGATTTGCAAAAGAAATGTCACCACCTTTCGTAAGTTCAAGTTTTTTAGGATCCCGAAGAGTAGGTAAAATGGAAACAAAGAGAAAAGAGGGGAGAAGATGAAATGATGATAAAACAGATGTTTCCTTCATTACGGTACTCATTGACAAGAAAAAGTAAAGCCATTCTCATCTTATTTCCCAGCACAGTTCAAGCACTTTGTAATCACAGCTATAATTCCTAGTTATTATTACTTATTACCCTTAGCCTCTTAGCATTCACCACATTTTTTGCGGTAATCCTTTAAATCTAATATTAATATTTTAATTCATATGTTAAATCTGATTCTAGCTAATTTTTCCCCTTTAATTTTGGTGGCTTTGATTTTTTTTTAATGCTAATTTTCCCTTCTGATTCGATTTTCCTTATCAGCTTGCCATTTGAATTAAATCTAAATTTCAGATTTCTTTATGTAAATTCTAAATTTATTTGGCTTCATCAATAATTTTTTGGTTTTCAATCTTTCAATTCATGCTAAATTTGATTCTTGGTTATTTTATTCCTTTTTATTCTATTAGCTTTGAAATTTTGCAGCTAATTTTTCCTTGTAATTTGGTTCTCCTTACCTATTTAGCCTTTTCTCTAAATAAGATTTTTTTTATGTAAATTCTAAATCCCAGATATTTCTTTTAATTAAATTAAATCCCATTTTTTTAAAACTAATCTTGTATTAATAATAGTAATATGAAGGAATTTACGTGAGAAGAAGCATACCTGTGTTGTTTGTGTCCAAGGGCAATTAAGGAATTAAAATTTTTAAAATGCTGATGATATCATCATTTAATAAAAGAAAGTAATGGGGAGCGTACGGAAGAGGCAAATTGTCATATGGAAATTAAAATAAAGGAAGAGTATAGGGCTTTAAAAAATAAAGATGAAAGGATTGTAATTAGTCTAAACTATAGGGAAGGTAACTGTAATTTACCTTAATTTTTATCAATTCAATATGAAACAACTTCAACTTTAAAAATTTCTATTCTTAATAATATCAAAACTTGACTTAAATGGTTCTACTTTTACTAGTACTTTTAAAGAATATTTATTAATTATTAATAAATCTTTATAGACTAACCAACCAGACCAAGCTTTAAAAATTTTATATATAAATAGGTTTAGGTCAAATTTTAAGCTCATTTTAAACTAAGCCTAACTCGATCTAATTTATTTCTATTCTTACCATTCATATTAGCTGTAAAGTAAATATGGATTGTATTATTAATGACCCTATCAAACGAGGGTTATATTTAGTTAATTCATAAATAATTATTCATTCATTTATAATATGTAACAAAATTGACTTGTGCATTATATAAATTAATATTATAAATTAAAAATATTATATTAAAATGTCTTAATAATTTATTCACAAAAATATCATAATAATTTAATGTAAATTTAAATATTTTCAAATTATGTATTTTGAATAAACTATCATAATATCTTTATATATGTGATGGTGTTAATTTTCATCTACGGTAAGTAAAGTTTAAAAATTTGTATTAATTTTAATTTAATATTATATAAAAATTAAATTTAAAATAAATGTAATGATACTATTTTATTTTAGAAAAATCAATCAATATATCAATATCCTTATTGATCAATATTTCTATATTATATATTAGTTATAAAATTTCTTTCCTCTTATTATGATAGATATTATTTCTATAGCTTATCATGTGTCTATTAAAGGTGTACATAATTTGGACCAAGCAAGTTTCAGGCTAGGCTTAACAAACCAAACTGCATAAAATCTGAGGCTTAAGCCTAGCCTAACCCAATAGTCTAAATGAAATAATTTTTTTATTTAAGTAAAACATAAAGTTTTGAAATAAAAAATATATATTTAAAGATATGATATGATATTTAAATATATAAAATATTTAATTATATCAAATTAATCTTTTTTATATTAAAAATAATTAGATATAATTTTTTTAATATATAATTATGTTATTAAAAATAAATTAATATAATCGGATCGGGTCAAGCTGTATCTTTTTATCCCAACCCAATTGATAATCAAGCCATTAGAAAAAAGCCCAATGGGCCTATTGAACTAAAAAAAGAGCCCATATCCCATATTTTTAGCCAAACTTACCTACGCTACCCATGTACACCTCTAGTGTCCATCATCTTCTCAATCTGTCTGTCATTTTTTATTGCCTTTTCAATCTTTTATCACCTTCTTAATTTGTCCATCATCTTCTCCTTGTCATTTTTAGAATTTTACTTTAAATTTCATATCCCTTACTTCATCTCTTAAATTAATGAAAAAATTTTGCAACCAATTCTTGCATCTACTTAAACGAGAAATTAGGTTTTTAAATTTTAAATTTCAAATTCATTACCCTATATTATCAATAATTCCTAAATAGTATTTTCGATGATAAGTAAAGAGGGATAACGATGGAACTATGAATTTTTTATTCATACCTCTTTTTTCTTTTCTTTTATTTTTTTAATGCAACAATGGATTGTTTAGTAAGGGAAGCCAACGTGATTGAGATTTATCTTGGGTAAGATTTTTCTATTCTAATCTTGTTAAAATTGATATCATTTTCCTTTTCTATACCTTTTACTTTTTCTAATACGTATGTACTATATGTGATGCTTTTTGGTGACACTTTTTTTGCCTTCTATTTTGTATAATTTGTCTTAGATGAATTACAAATCGATCAAATCTTCATTTTGTGAATTTTCTCATAAAAATTTAAATATTGAAAATTTACCCATTCTTGATCCTTTACCTTCTTTTCATCTTTCTTTTTTCCTTTCATTTAGAATTTAATGCATTTACAATCTATAATACTTATTTTCATGTTCTCTTATTTCAGTGAAATATAATTTTCTTTAAAATTTGTGCTTTCTCCATCACCCAAATCACTATAGTTCTTTATCTTCCTATTTCTCTATACATTGGATTTTTCATTTGATTTTAGGCTTCATTTTATTTAATTGATTTGCTATTTTTTCATAGGTCTATATAACAATTTCTTTGAAGACTAGATAACAAGCTCTTAGTTCTTTATCCAAAAAATAAAAGCTTACCAAAATGTTTTCAATTGGAGTAATAATCAAAGCATTGATTTTTTTTTTCAAAATAAAAAAACTTTAATCTTTTGAATTTTTTTCTATGATTCGTGTTTATTTCTTGGTTATCATTAATCATTTTTATAATGACATAAATAAAAAAATTTCCTTTTTATAATAGAAAGAAAAGTTTTTATTCTTCATTAAGGATTAAAGATTTTTTATAAGTACTACTAATGTTTATGAGTTATAAACACACAATATCAAGCTTTTATCCTTCATTAATACTTTTGTTTTAATTATTATTCATGTTTAACATTTACTCATAATATCAAATGTATTTTTCAATAATAATTTTTTTATGTTGACAAAAAATCAATTTTATTTTCAATAATAATTTTTTCATAAATGCATTAAAATTTATATTTTATAAAAATAATGAATCCTTAATTACAAATGTTTATATTAGATAATTTTACAAGTTTCAAACATTAATTATTGGTTAAGACAAAAAAGAGGATATTTGAATTACACATGTGTTAATTTGATATGCTATAGTGAATGAAGGTTGAAAAAAATGCAAAGGAAAGCTTACATATTGTAAAGACTAATATTAATGAATAATGATCTATATAGGGATATAATGTTAGAATATATTAAAATTTAATTACATCTGTACTTAAGATAAAAGATTTTTATTAATTTTTTGTTATAGAATCTTAATAAAAGGAATAAAATATCACAAAATAATTAACGCTTGTACATCACATGGGCTAAAAACTAGTATAATATAATTTCAACAACCATTGTCTCTCCACCTTAACATGTGTCAACTCCTTATCAATCGATTTTCATCCAGTTTTCAATACAAAATTTATGGATAAGTTTTTTTTTTGTAAAAATTCTTTGTTAAAACTTCACTAGATTTGACATGAACTAATAAAGTTGTTAATGTGCTTGTTGATAACCAATGTAATTTTAAGTTATTATAAAATAATTTGTGTAGAAATATTATTCTCCAATTAAAGAATATTGATTGTCTACAAATAATTGATATCTAAAAGTATTATCATAGTTGTTTTCAAAATATAACCGATGTTAAATTATATTTATTAGAATGATGCCATGTTTATATAAGTGATGAATATTATAATAAAATCAATGTTAATAAGTGATGTGGTTTACCTAATTTCACTTTACACATTGACGTTTCTTAGTAACTGACAAAAAAAACAAATCAATGTTACTTTGAAAAAAATATTAAACATTGATACAAGACTAAAACATTGTAGTGCCATCTGTAGAATCAAATTTCCTCAAACATGATACTTTATCTTACGAAATAGTAGAACTCCAACAAAATAGTGAAATCCAAGCTACTCTTTTACTTTGTTATTCAAATAAGGTGCACTCACCAAATCTTAAGGGTTTTCATTCTATGTATGTCTTAATATTTTCAATATAGATGTGTGGTTTTGTTTGTTTAGGTCTTATCTTAATATCTTCAACTTAGGATGATTACAATTAAGGTTATAATGCCATAGTAAAATGTTTCTGACTTTATGTTAGCTTATAAATGTGCACCATAACCTTAGAATCGAAATAGATTACACATAAAAGATTGCATCTATTTATATATGAAATTATTTTATGTTTGGGTATGTGATTGGAAAATGTTTCACTTTGGATGATTTGGGTTGCATTTTTTTATGTATATAAATGTATGAATATGCTTGAATTTTGGCTACATAGTTGAGAATATGTACAATTTATGATGATATAAAGTTTGTTTAATATTTTAATATGTATGGTTCTCATTAGATTGGCTAGTCATGGATCAAAGATGGATGTGTGTTGATTAGTGTAGTATTAAATATGAAAATAGGGCTAACAAATTCATCAAATTTGTAGTTATAAAAAAATGTCAAACTTGTACTATATACTAATAGAATAAGCCTTTATGGTAACTGAGTGGTAAACATAGCACATGGATTATGATGTTAGTAATTTACAATCTCCCTCCTTCTTTGTGCTTGAAATGGAAGCACATAATATTAATATTATTAATATCAATATCCAAGCAACCAATAAATGACATAGATGTCTTCTTGGCACTGCTCATTGGAGACTTAAGACTTGTATGGGAGAAAGGCATGTCAATGTTTGATGCATACCATCAAGAGTTTTTTAGGTTGCATGCTATGCTTTTTTACACACTTAATGGCTTCCTAATTCAAGCTATAATGTTAAAAGGCATAAAGCATGCATTGTTTGTGAAAATGGCATATATTCTTGTTAAATTAATTATTAAAAGAAAACAACGTATCTCAGTTACAAGAGATTTTTACCTCACTCATACAACTATCATAGGATAAGAAAGACTTTCAATAGTTAACTAGAGGAAACAATGGCATCAAAGCCTTTAACTAGGGAGAAAGTTTATGAAATGGTGAAAAATATTGACATTATTTTTGAAAAATTGAACGCACCTACAAGTGAGAACACTTTGTGAAAAAAATATCTATATTCTTCAATTTTCAATATTGGAAGGACTTATTTGTCAAACATGCCATTGATGTCATGATGTTAAGAAAAATATGAGTGATAGTCTAGTAGGAATGCTCTTAAACATGTTGGGCAAGACAAAGGATGTAGTTAAGGCTAGACTAGATATATAAAGATAGCTATATGAGAGGAACTAGCACAAAAAAGAAAGGGTCAATGTATGTATTTACCTTCAACTTATCATACTTTGTCTAGGAAGAAAAAATTAATTTTTTTTGTAAATTTATACATAGGATTAAATTGTTTAAGGGTTATTCTTTGAACATTAGAAGCCTTATTTTATAAAAAAATTTGAAATTAGTTAGCTTAAAGTCTCACAATTATCTTATTTTGAGGTAGCAACTTCTAGTAATTTCTATTCAAAGAATATTGCTTAAACATATGAAACAAGCTATTATGAGACTTAGTTTCTTCTTTAATGCAATATGTGCCAATGTTATTGACTTGGAGAACTTGGATAAGTTGTAGAGGGATGCTATTTTCACACTATATCAACTTTAGATGCATTTTCCACCTTTATTCTTTATGGATCAATTTATTTGAGATGGATAGACTTATTTAGGTGATACATGAAGATCTTAAAAAAGTATGTGCATTGAAATCAACCTAATGAATGTATTATTATGGTGTACATTACTAAGAAGGATATGGAGTTCTACATTGAATACTTATTAAATATGAATACTATTAAGCTTTCCAAGCCTTGCTATGAGGGAAGACTTCCAGGGAATGGTACATTAAGGACTTTAGTAAAGAATATAAATTGGTGAAATATAGGCACAGGCATACCTCTATATCCTATAAAATAATGAAAAGGTTGAACTTTACATAAATGAGCATATTACTTTCATAAAAGAGCTTTATTTTGATAAGAATTAGTAGTAGGTAAAAGCTAATCATAATTGCTCATCTGTCTCATGATTCCACAATTAGGTAGGGAACATAATGGAGCTAACATCAAATGTTATCTCTTAAACTATAAGATAGTTTGTCAATGGGCCTCAAATGGAAGTCATATCTTATCAAGGATATGCCATCAATAGATATTCTTTTTACATAAAAGGACAAGATAAAAGGAGCACCATGCAAAATTGTATATTCTCTCTAGTGGCTTAAGTAATATGTATCTCTAATGCTAAAGATAAAACCCCATCTACACAATGATATCATATTAAGGGGTTGTCAAGGACATATGGGAGCTTGCCTACATTTAATTGAGGGAACCTATCTTTTAATACAAATGGTTGGAAAATAATAATAACATCTAAATAGATGAGCCAAGATTCACTACTACAAAATTGTGATCCTATATCGGTGGATAGACATTGGTTAAGGGCAAATTTGACATCTATAAGGACAAGATGGAATTTTTAAAATTGTTAGGACTAATAAGATGATAGTTAATAAATACAATTGATGTCTATTTTGATGCAGTAACATTTTTTAAATTCTTGACAAACTTAAGACAATGGTTAAAATTACAAACTAATGTTTATTTTAGAGGCGGTTTCACATTTGAAAATATTGAAAAACTTAAGTTGTTATTTTTATACTTTATTAACATTGAAAATGAATATGAACCATTAATTTGTGAGCACTAAGCAAACATAATACATCAGTTATTTACTTAACTAATATTAAAATCGATTATGTAGGGTTTTTTTTTAAATATTATCTTAAGTTTATATTATGTTTTGTATTAATCTAATGTTATTTCTTTAAGACATTGGTTGTCATGTTAAAAATCAATATGTATATGTTCTCCTTTTATAACATTCATCTTCTCTTCTATTTTGTATCATGCTTGCTTTTTAGAATATACTTTTCTAGTGATAACTTTTACTATCATCATTTCTTTGGCAATTCCCAAACCTCTGCCACATTCTCAGTTGCATTCAAAATTAGCTACATGCTCATTCTTTTCACATTTTTAGGTATGTTTTCTATTTTCATTTTCATCACTCTTTTGGATATTAAGGGGTTATTTGGCTTTGTTTGGTTAATATGCATATATATCTATATAGTGATAATATGATAGTTTTATTCATTATTATGTTTAATGATGCTTTTAGAGTTTAGTTACCCTCAAAATATATGGTTATGATCATGCTCTATTTGTTAGTGATGCTTCTAGCATTTAACCTATTATCTTTGCCATTGCATGATATTGCATCTTTTTAGGGAATTAAATATTTTATATTATGGAGTGATTCCTATTTGCTCTTTGACTATGTAAATTAGTGGAGGAGTTTATAAAGTATAATGAATATTATAATTTTAGTTTAGTTGCTTGTCATGCAAGTTATGAGTTTTACCATACCTACCATGTGGCATTTTATTGTAAGGATAAATTATATATCTACTATTTCGTTCACCATGAAGTATTGTAAACTTCTAATTTCATTTATATATCATTGTACATAATTGACATTAATTTTTCTGAAATAGCCAAAATATTGATCCTTCTAATGAAGCATTTGCTCCCATTTAAAAGAAAATAAGAAATTCCACAATGTTGAGGGCCATTGTTATGATAGAGGTTAAAGATGAGAAGTTAGATGTTAAGTTCAATCTTAAAGGGTAAACAAATGAGGAAAATAGAGTGATATATAATAATTATGTCGAATTAGTAGCATAATCCCAAATATCAATAAGTTATGCTATTTGGACGAGTGTTGCCTTAGCATTGAAGGATAACATTCGAGAACACATCTTGGTATGTACACTTGATTTAGATAACTTTATACTATAGATAAATGAAACTATATATGGTTGAATAATCTTATATAATACATTTTTTTCTTGTAAAGTGCTTTTGATATTTCTATCACCTTGAACATGCACAATAGAATACTATAATCTATAGCATGTGGCAATACAATGAAGGAACTTCAAGGTAACCTTGAGGTGGGACTACATCAATCTTGAGATCACATAAAAATTAACCTACTTTAAAAATGAAACTTCATCAACTAGTAATAACAAGAGAAGTTCCTTTAACAAAAAGATAACGAGAAGTTTTAGGTAAAATTTTTATATGCTAGCAACTTGTTCTTTTTTATATTTTATTTGTATATCATTTATACTTATGAAGTAATATGTATTTTTATTAATAAGAGTTAAGTAGGTTTAAGTGGGAGTGGCAAAGGATGAATGGATATTCAAATAGGCTCTCTTGAAGGGGTTGCCAAAAATTAGAGAATGAGTTAATGGAATAAAGGCATGTGAAAGTTAATGATAAAGATAATAATAAGGCACCTTTCATTTCTTATATAGAGTGATAGAGGTGAAATAAAGTAAATAGGCAAAGGTAATATATAACTCCAAAAAGTTAGACTATTATAGAGAGGATTATAATGTTTAAAATTAAATCAAAATGTATTATTTGATTTTAAACATTCTATTTCCCACAAATTAAATTTAGTTATCTATTGTTTGATTATCACTACAAGACATTTTCACATAGCAAGCCTTTTTAGTTAAGTTTAAGCTATTTGGTAGGAGAGACATCTTAACCATAATGTTAGGATCTAAAGAGCATTTCAACCATATATTAGGGTGTTGGATATGGTGTTAGCTTAAGGGATTATTTCAACCTATTAGGGCACCAATAGATGTGATGCTCGCACTTTGAGTTAAAAGACCTCAAGGCTAGCATCACCTATGATATGGATCAAAAACTCATTATGAACTGGATGTCAAAGATGCAATAGATATAGAAATAGCATATAGAGATATAGCAACATATGCAACAACATCATATGCAAATTCATGCTTTGATGGATTAGATAGCTTTCCTTTAGATGGTACAACCAAGTTTTATGACATTTTTCTAGTCAACCCTAATGACCACTATTCACATAAATGAATTAGCCTTTATAACTACAACCCAACTTACCACTAGGACTCCTAATCAAGAAGGGATGTTAACCCTCTTATGACTAATGTGGAGGATATGCTAGCACTTATAGCACAGGTCACTACAATAACAAATATTTATATAGACCATACATAAGGTAAATTTCACCTTTAACATCTATATTTTTCCATATATATCTATTGGTAAATCAAGTTTCCTATAGTAAGGGCTTACACTGTATAAGGTGAAGTTTTAAATGCTTTGATAATGGTAGGACCTACTTTACAAAAGGTCACAATTAAGTGGATTTTGGTAAGTTATAAGCTCCATTATTGATCATTTTTAGATAATTAAGTCAATATGGTGGTTAATAAGCCTTCAGATGTAACACCCTAACCTATCAACACCTTAACCCTCGTTTTTAAGGTAATTAACGCGTACTACTTTGCCTTTTACTCCAAACTACTCGGAATACCACGAATATTCTGTATCTCAAACGCTTTAGGCAAGGGTCATGTCATTATATAAAAGTTCGATTTACAAAAATATACATCCATCATATACAATATCCCCAACTATATACACATATATTTTTTTTATCACATTTACAATCTCAAAATATTATTGTCCTTTGTCATGAGAGCCTCTGGAAGCATCACCTGGAATGAAACAAAATGTAACAATACAGAAAAACATAAGAAACAGAGTTTCCCAGTAGCTAGCTATTGCCATAAAAACATTTCAAGCCATTCCAGATCCTTAAGCAGATAAAACAAACGTTTCAAAAGCAACTAATCATTTCTCATCTCTTTATCATCTCATTCTGTACCATTGTAAGAAACATACACTGTACACAACAATCATCAAGCCCATTCAAAGACTTATTTCAATCAATATTTAGATGGCCATCACAGATAATCGTACCTAGGCCTCATATACAGCATCACGCTGTCTTCCCGGGGAAAACTCGGGCCATAGGCCTTACTCACACAGTATCACACTGTCTTCCCGAGGTACTCTAAAGGCCATAGGTACCACACACAGCAATTTTTATTACCATCCCGGGGAAAACTCGGGCCATAGGCCTTACTCACACAGTATCACACTGTCTTCCCGGGGTATACACCACATAACTATTTCATACACATTCTATATAATGGCAAAATATACCGAAAATCATATAAATAGAAAACAGAGCTTAAGGATAAAGCTAGCTACCTTTCACAAGCTTCCAATGTGATGTTCCCTTTTGCTCTCACCAAAAACTCCTTTACACTTCCTCTTGCCTTTGCAAGTTGTCACTCTTTAGTCTATACAAATACACATCATAGTTTCTTATTAGAACATCATCACTTTCCCTAATCCTAATGTATTCTTTACTTTCTCCACTTAATTAAATGCATACTTAGATGCTCTATACCTTGCTTTCAAGCTTTGAAATGACACATATGAACATTAGAAAAGGATCCAGGGGTAAAGCCATGCAAAACATGAAGAATTAAAGCCAAAAAGCTCACTTAACAAAGAACATGGGGGTCCCATACCCCGTGTTCATGGCCGTGTTCCTTACTGGTTCACTTCTGGGCTACTCGACAAAGAACACGGGGGTGAACACGGGCCGTGTTCTACCTCGTGTACCTTACTGCCCTTCTGTCCTGAGATAAACACGGGGAGTGTTGCACCCCGTGTAGCACACTGATCAGCTTCAACGAAGAACACGGGGTACAACACGGGCCGTGTTCTACCCCGTGTACTTCACTGATCCTCCGAAAACACATTAAACAGCTATAACTCCTTCCTTCCTTCTTTTTTCATATCTATAGATTTAGCTTCTCAAAAGGGAAAATGCACACCAACACCTTCACAACTCAAAGTTTCATCTTCCATAAGCTTCATAAATTCACAGAAACCAATTTAACTTCATCAATTTAGCCAAGTTCTAAACATATCATGCCAACACTACACATGCACCATTATGCCTCTAAAACCCAAATGTGTACATCATGTTTCTTGCTATTTTTACACCAAACCAAAGCTATAAATCATCATAACAACATCTATAACACCATCAAACATACTTAAATCATCCTAAACTCCATGTTCAATCACCCTTGACCACACCAACCTCAAGATTTCAAGAAACTAAGAAGAGCACAATAAAGAGCTTTTAGAGGAGAACAACTTTACCTCTTGCTACAACTTGAAAATCCTCACTTGGAGCTCCCCAAACTTGATCAAACTTGGGCTTTTCTTCACTCTAAGCACACCAATAGATAGAGCTTGATGAGAGGAGCAACTTTCCCTTCTACCACTAAGCTTAGATCTCACTATTTTTGGGTGAAAAACTCAAAAGAAACTTTCTCTCTCTCTCCTGCACGTTTTGAGCTTGCTCTCATGGAGATTTTTTGCAGCTTTTTGAAAAGTGGAGAAAAGAGGAGAGTCTTCATGAAGCTCTAGGGGCATTCTTGCCATTTTGACAATTCTTAAGGGTATTTTAGTCCTTTTTTCACCAAAAGTAAGGCTATTCTTGCCCTTAATTTTCTAACAATGACACTTGTCATAAATCTATTGGTCACACTAATAAAAATCACATATTGCACCCCAAAACTCTTGGTTATTCATATTAGATCCCAAACCCTTAATTATTTCACTTTAACCACACCCGATTCTGCACTTTTGCAATTTAGTCCATAGGGTCTCTGTCTGTTTAAAATTCCTTACACTGTCAGACTTAGATAACTCCCCTTTTTAGGGTTCTCTAACCTCCTCTGATCATTTATACTGCTTATGAGAATTAATTCTTTTCCTACTATCATTTTCCTTCAAAATTTCATTTACCCTTACACTTAATTCCTTTCAACTTAAGATTCACCCACCAAGCTAATCCAATCATGCTCTTCGTTTCTACAGCCTCAGAATTTAAAGATTCAAATAATAGAATTGAAAATTCGGGATGTTACATCAGACCACATGGTTAAGGTGTTGATGCCAAATAATGAAGTCTGGATAGTGGAAGAAGCCCATAGGATTTTTAACATATGATCGTTAACTTTTATTCAATTCTTAGTGAAGCTATCATCATGTATCTTTTTCCTTACTGTTAGCCTTTTTTTCAAATGGTTAGAGTTATGTTAATTTTATTTTTTAAAATTAGTAACTAACCTTATTTTTGTCTTAGCAACCTTTTGACTATGACCAAAAGGCACTGCTAGTAAGCCTTGATAGCTTTTAAGCTGAAAGGCACTAAGCCATGCTCATGATAAAGGTGAATATTGTAGGAATTCTTAATCCATTGAGAAAATTGCCATTAAGAAACTTCTAAGGTTTAAGGAGCTCAGTGTTACTTGTGTTTATCTCTGGATCAAGTAAGTTTATGTTGTCTTGTTTAAGTAAACATAAATTAATTTAACTACTATCTGAATGGAAGTTTAGCTTATGTTAATCTTTTATAGGTATTATTATAATCTATGGGTTACCCTAAGAGCTTATTATGAATTCTTATGTCCATATTAACACAATAGTTAGGCTAACAGGATGATAAGAAGAAGAGTATGTTGTTAATGTATTACTCAAGAAACCCAAGAAAGCCTATTACTTCATATCATACCACGAATGTTATATCCCACTTAAGCATTAGTTGTCATTTTTATTTTTCAAAAACAAATCTTAACATTTTATTATGCCATTGTATTGGAGGCCTTACTGAATGCTTGTTATGGTGTACTTAAAGAGCAAGATCACTTATTGGTTGGATCCCTTAGGCAAAGAAGTGCAATCCATATTAAAGAGGTGCCTCAATGGAGTTGTGTCTAAATGCCATAGTAAGGGTCTACAATTAGATGAGAAAGGTAGCAAAAAAATAAAATTGATATACAATCACTTTCTTATTAGGTTTACAGTCTTTGTATATACCAAATTAAGCATTTTAGACTTAATAATTCATATTTCCCTATTATTAACCCCAATAGCTAAAATATAAGGGGTATGCTTAAGGGTATATATTATTTATTTCATTTCTTTTTTGTTATACATATCCATCCTAAATGATCATATAAACATCAAAGATGTCCTTTTAACTTGTATATATTCTTATGAAATAATTTCCACACTATTCTTTATATTTCCTTTAAATTTTCTTTTATGAATGATTATTTAGGCCTCCTAAAATTTTATTCTACCCTTGTATATACAAAATCTAACATTTTGTAATTAAAAGTCCATATCTTCTTATCTTTTCCCTTAGTAGTTAAAGCTTTAGGGTATA
Source organism: Sindora glabra (assembly GCA_020226215.1). Lineage (NCBI taxonomy): Eukaryota > Viridiplantae > Streptophyta > Magnoliopsida > Fabales > Fabaceae > Sindora > Sindora glabra. The sequence continues at coordinate 59,178,673 of CM035227.1, forward strand.
AATAAAGGTTTATCCTTCATGCGTGCTCTTCCCAAAAAATACCATTAAGAACTTGTAATTTATTTTTAATTATACATATTTTTTAAAGATAATTTCATTTTTTAACCCATGTTTCCACTTAGTGGTTGAGACATATATGCTAAGTTTCATAACTTTTTTTTTCTCACCTCATTTTCTTCATTACTTACATCATGGTATTATTAAACCAAAGAAGGCATGTGCATTCTATGACCACCAAATTAATCTTAGTGCCAATTTAAATGATTACCTTGCAAAAACATACATAATTGTTTTTCTTCAAAATTTTATCATGCATGCTCATCCAAGTCAAATTTATGCAAAATCATAAATTTCCTTAGATGACCAAATCATATAAGATCCCTTTAAGGAGTTTTCCTTCTCTTTCATTCATAAAGTTAGCTTCTAACTAGCATATGGAAAGGTTTAATATCTCCATTAATCGTATACATCATTTGATTAACCTTTGCTCTTTCCTTTTTATTTTCATGTTTTTTCCTTGATTTTTCATTTAGAAATTATGATCTAAACAATTCATGTCCTTTACATACATTTTTAATGGGTGATTTAGAAAACTCTAAAATAAGGGTGTATGAAGAACATTCACAAGGTTGGTGGTAACATTGGATGTATGCTCATTCTTGGGCTCCATTATAATCAAAACATAAATAGTTAGAAAAATCCTTAGCAAAAGCTTAAAAGAAACCAAAAGAAATAAACACATTACATGATGATTTGCTTGTCTTCTCCTAACTTGAAAAGACTCTTTATACTTTTTTGTGGATATCCTTTTTTCATTTATTTTATGGTGAAAGAAGGTGAAATTTGGTGAGGGTGTAAAATGGATTTTAGCTTTGCTTGGAAGAACAAGGGAGGATGAGAAAATTGTTTGAGAAGAGAATGAGAGAGGTGCCATGTAAAATGGCAAGGAAGAGGATTGTGGAGTTTTTGGTTAATTTCTTACAAACAAGAACACTTTCTTATTAAATTCCTTAGCCAATCCTATTCACTTACTACTTATTAGCTTGTAATCTCTTATCACCTCCACATTGGTCCTTCGATGATGATGTGAGAAGTATTTTAAAATAATTTTAAAGTTTCTTAACATGCATTGGTCACATATGGTAATAATGGTGATGATGGTGTTAGAGATAGACTTAATTCCTAAGTCTTTACTCAATTTAAAAGAATTTTAAGTTCCATTTTTAGGGACTCAAGAAAGAATCTCATCCCTCTTCGCATAGGGCAAAATATGCCTTTCTCTTGGCCCTCACAATTCATTTTTATGCATGATACTTACCACTTTTTGGTATCTAGGCCTTATACTACTCCATATGCTCATAGGTCCCTATAAAACCCATTCTGACACAAACTAATGTATTTTCTAATAATATGCTTCAAAATTTCTTGGACTATGATTCAAACACATTTTCTTACATATTCTTCATGGGTAATTATATTAACACCTAAAATACCACCTTTTTTAATCCCTATCATGTAAACTCTAAGTAAAAATTTGCATGTTTCCTTATGTAGTATGACCCATTGCATGAAAATTTTACACAAGATAGCCTTACGTGTCTTTAACCATTGACCTTCACCTTGCACAAAGTGGATGCTCCTAGAAAAAATTATGGTGAATTTATTAAAGGGTGGTCAATGTCATGATACCTAAATTTGCCCTTACTTCACAAAAATTCTAGCACTAATTGATTCAAAATCAAGTTATAAAATCTATATAGGTCCTAGCCCCAGATTTATTTTCCTAATCTTTTAACGGTTTGTAGATCAAACATTTCTACACTAAATTATGGTCAAAATACCATCGAATGCACATAAATCCTATAAAAACATGGTCTACTTTGAATTTTTCCTAATAATTCACTTAACTCTTGTTTCATAATTTATTTTATGATTTAAATTCCCTATTTTTTTAATGATATCATATATTATTTAGAATTTATGCCTCTTTACTTAGGGTCCCTTTTCCTAATGATTTTTCCACATTTTCTTTCACCTTTTATTTCATACCTAAGTAGCTTCTCTTTTCAAACTTTCAAATTCTTAATAGTTAATACTTATGGAATTTTTCTTATTGAAATATTTTCACTCATCTACATTTCAACTTAAATTCAAACATTCACACTACCCTTAATAGCGTCATCCATGCAAATTTTTAGGCTTAGGGTTATAACCTTCATTTTATAATAATACTCTTCCAACATATACATTAATTTATCCTTAAATAGCATGGACAAATTTTAGGGTTTTGTAGAAATAATAGGCAATGTTTTTTAGTCATTATTCTTAATACACATCTTAAAGATCTAGCTAAGGGTGATATAAAAAGATTTTTGTTAAAAAGTTATGGAATTTGCTCCTTCCTCCTAGTCTTCAAGGCTTGTATGCATTGGAGTTAATTGCTAGCTCAATAAAATGACATCATGAAAGCCTTTGTGAGCTAAGGGTCTTATAACACTCATCGGATGGAGAAGTAGGAAACACTTTAACCACCCTCCTTAATTTTTAAATAAACCTAGATATGTGAGATTAAGCTTATGTGTAGGCTTTATTCCCTATAAGCAATCCAAACAAACCTATTCATGCCATCTCTATGGATGTTTATAAAGCAAGAGTATATGTTTGTCACTTTATTTATCTTAGGTCCTAATAGTCCAAAGGCTAACATTAATGTTTACTTGAAGCAATTGATAAATGAACTTGTTTAGTTAGATGATAGTGTACATATATATGATGTATCTTTGGAATAAAATTTTACCTTAAGGGTTGTATTGCTATGGACCATCAATGACTTTTCTACATATAATATGTTATTTGGCTAGCAAACAATTAGGAAACTAGCATACTCTATTTGTTTGAATTTTTTTAAGGCATTCACATTAAAGATATAGTTAAATCTTTCATTGACATAGATATAAGTTACTTTAAAATTATCTATTTAGAAGGGAAAAAATGCTCTCAAGAGGAATAAGGTAGACAAATCATGTCCACCCTTATGATTTAATGGTGAAAATATTTAAGAAAGGGTTATGAATAAAGGTAAGGTTGTGGATGAAAGGGTAAGCACTACAAATTGGAGGGTATGGAGTTTCCTATAAATGGACAAAATAAAGTAAATTTTAGGAGCTACCTTATTAGTAGACAAACATTATTCATTATAATTTGGATACAATACATATTGAGAGGAATGTGATTAATAATATGTTTAACATAATGTACAAAGGGTAAAATAAAAGACAACATGGAAGTTAGGATGAATTTAGGTAAGTTATGTATGCCTAAGAAACCTAAGCCAATTCAATGAGGCAATGGGATGATATTGAAGCCTAAAAGGTGTTGCATTTTCAATGTAGACTAGAAGAAATCAATCTGTGAGTGGATAAGAAATTTAAAACTTCCAGATAACTTGCCTAGATGTATGGATCTATAGGAATGCAAGATAAATGGATGTTAAAGTTCAAAATATTATCTATATTTTTTCCTCCTATTTTCTTCCTCTTACAATGTTATATGTACTTAGTTTAATAAAATTAACCTTATTTTATGATCAGGGCATGATTTATAATGTTATTGAATTATTTGGTTAATGTTGGATATTAACACTATTTCAAGATTATAGTTATACAATAAGTTCTAGAGGTCTAATTTGGATGATCTTTATAGTGTTGGAAAGGAGAAAGGAATTCCTATAACTTTGCTTTTAGCTAGAACCTAATTTAAATGTTTTCATGTTTATATTTGACTAGAAAGAAGATTTAATGTTTTAGTTAGAACCCAATTCAAATATTTTAGCTAGAAATTAATATGTGAGTGGATAAGAATTTAAAACTTCCAAATAACTTACCTAGATGTATGGATCTACAAGAATGCAAGATGAATGGATGTTAATGTGCAAAATATTATCTATATTATTTCCTCATATTTTCTTCCTCTTATAGTGTTAAATATATTTAATTTAATAAAATTGACCTTATTTTATGATTAACCATGATTTGTAATGTTATTGAATTATTTGGTTAATATTGATATTAATTTAGGATTATAGTTATAAAATGAGTTCTAGAGGTCCAATTTGGATGATCTTTATAGTGTTGGAAAGGAGAAAGGAATGGCTATAACTTTTGTTTTGGCTAGAACCCAATTCAAATGTTTCAAGGTTTATATTTAGCTAGAAAGAAGATATAATATTGTTTCCTAGTTTAACCTTGTCTTGATTTTTAGGTCATATCTAAAGCTTTAGGAATCAAAATTAGTTCAAACTAATTCCTAAAGATAACTTAAATCCATAACTTCTACATTTGGGGATTAATGCAACTATCCTGTGTTGATGGTTAAACATTAGTTGAAAGTTAACCTATGGGAATTTACTACTATAAACTCATGAAGTAATTTGATTTGTAAGTTCGTTGTTGGGCTTCAAATTAAGCAAGGTACCATTCATTATAACCTTAAGAGGAATTTGAACTTGACTTAATAGGTTTTCTTCTTAGAAAGATAAGATATATTAGTGTTTTTTCCTTTAAAGGTAGCATATTAACACTATTAGTAAACAATAATTATCCTTTTCTTTAATTTTCTTATGTAAATCATGGTAAGTGGACGATTTCTTTTGAAAGTTCAAGGGTTTAGCACTCTAATTTTAGTTTAATTTTGAGATTTTGCTCTTTAATTTATTTATGATTCAATTATCTCATTTTTTTGCTCTTATTGTGAATGACTACTTAGATAGTTTGCTAAATATGGCTTGTTAGTTAATTATTTGTTATAGTCTATAACTAAATAATTAATTATAATTAATTTTTACTTGTGAGTTAGTTGTAATTGATTAAGATTAGTAACAACTAGATTTTAGTAATTTAAGGGTTAGGTGAACTATTAGTTGGCTGAGAAAAATAAAGGATGAATTTAGCAATTATTACCTATAGAATTGTTAGATTTTAAATTGTTAGATTTGGCTTTAACTTGGTTCTAAATGGTTGAAACTATTTTAATTACATTTAGAGACTTGTTTTTAATTGACTTAGTAATAGAAAATTAATTAGCCATATGTTCCTGTTAGCCCGCATTAGGACCTTGCATGGTTACTGCTAGTTTTGGAGCATTCATAAGTTAAGTAATCGAATTGTGAGTAAATTCATTAAGTGTCATGAAAAATTTGAGAATTAAAGTGTGAATTCTCTTGGATTGAATTTTCATATTTTACTAGTTTTAATTTAATATTTTTGTTATTATTCCATTTAAAATTACATTAAAAACTCTCCTTATTTTACATTCTCACTACTATAAAATACCAATTCAATGTTAGCTATTTTAAGACTTTAACATTGATGCATACCTAACTTATATATAGGCATTGTTGTAAATCCACCATATTTAATGCCAATTTTAAACTAGCGTGGAATATAGATAACAATATCTATGTATAATCAATATAATTACTAAAGTTAATTGACATGGAACATAGATGGTTTAGGAATTACTATTAAAAATTAATGTTCAATCATATCATAAATATGACCTATAACTTCTGTTCTTTTGAATAAAAAACGTCATCTCTCATAACAAAGACAAGGGTCATTTATAATGATTGACATTATTTATTTTTTTTATATTTTGTATTCACTTATACCTCATTGTAGCCAAAGCTATATTTAAACTTAATTACAAAATCTAACCATCACATTATTTTTCAAGCAATATTATTATAAAAATTCTACCTAAACATGTTTTAGAAACTATTTAATAATTCAAAAATGCTACCTATTATATATATAATATGGGTATGATAAATATGAACATAATTCTCATGAATCTTTCTTAACATATCTAAGAGGATCCTTACCCTATATTCCTTCAACATAATTGTCTCACATGTAGATATCCTACACATCACTTTCATCGTCCACTAGAAGTATTTTTATAGAGAAAAGAGGATTCTCCTTAATATCATCCTCTAAGTCTTTTTCTTCCTCATCACTTACAATTTATCTCTTCCTTGGTAAAGCTACACACTACTTATGATTAGATGCATCTGTGATTGAACATTTATTCTGCTTAAGATTCCATTATAAATGACTCCCCTTTGTGACCTTTTTTATTATGATTCATCAATATGAATCCTAACTTAGTGACCCAAATACATTCTTATTCTTAACCTATATACATCGAAACATTGGCTCTCTAGATATAATATAGTTGAGCTCCTAAAAGTTTTTAGTAACCCTATAGCATAGATAAAGTTCTTACCCTTAGAACTACTCACATGCATAGCCTAGGCTACCAAATTAGCCCTATTATTCTATATAATGCTCATATTATCTTCACCTTTTGTATAGAAAGAACACTTATTAATGTCATATACATGATAAAAGATGACTTCCATGCATAGCCTTTACATTAACCATTTGATGGTATTTTTGCCTTTCGATAATGAACTCAACTCTTGAACTAATTAAGGAATGACTAGTTGTGCTCAACTTAGATCTATTAGTCATTCCCTATGCAATGTTATCCCTTTAGAAGGGTCATATGCTCATCTATGTAAGGCTAAACTTTATTAATATTATGTAGGATATAAAGGTGGGCTTGCATACATATTTCAAGGCTTATGCTCACCATCTGAGTATTCAAAATCCTTTTGCTTGTTATTCTACCCTTGTAATAAGGCTTTAAAAGTCTAATAGCATCTATATATGATAGGTAGTTACTATAGAACTCAACCACCTCTTTATCCATATAGCTTTCAACAACGTATTCTTTTAGTCAATATCTATTCCTCACATACCCTTTTAGGATTTTCATATATCATTTAAAAGCATATATCCATCTCAAGTAAACCAGCTCATATAGTTTTATCTCTCTCACTAAATGGATAATTAGATACACTATAATCTTAAAGAATAAAGGTGGAAAGTATATCTCCAATTAACAAGTGTAACCATAACTTGTCTTTACAAGTTATTTAACTTCTTTAAGTTACTGACCTTACTATATATTACATTGGAAAAATAAATAAAGTCTAGTGATGACAAGTTTAATATGTTTAGGCAAGATTGATTAAATAACTATTAATAATAGTTACTATATTGGATCATAATAATCATAAGACTTACAAACTAATTAGCTTTAGGCCTTTCACTAAGATTAAGCTTTTAATGTTTAAAGAATATTCATATGACACTTTAACACTAAGTAAATACTTATAGAAACTTATCTTCTCCTTTTTAAATAAAGTATGGTAAGTTGGTGAAAGGTACATATGTTAGTCCCTTCTTTCTAGTGCTAGCTCTTATTGAATGGGTATTTTAGCTAAGTCCAACCTAGCTTTTATTACCTCCTTAGCCTTTTTTAATATGCTTAATAATGTTCCAACAAGATTACCATAACTATTTTTCTCCATGTGCATAACATTGATGTTATGTCACATGTATAGTTTTTTTCAATATAAAAGATCGAAGAATATGGATTGCTTCTTCGATGGAGTATTCCCACTTATAAGCTTGTAAAATTTGCTAAGAATGACATTGACATTTTTAACTCATTCATAAACTTGAAATATAGAATCACACATAATTGATAAGTCAAAGACATTATTTGAATGCTAGTAATAAAATAAGCATTATATCTAAAAATTCAATTGCACCTATTCATCCATATTTGATTGCTAGTTAAGGGACTTACAGCCATTACATCTTTTAGTGACCTATTGAAAGCTTTCTTTAGCATGTGATATTGGTGTCTAAGGTGCAAAATTCTTTAGTGACTAAGAATCATTTTCCTACCATACTTTAGTTGAAAAGAATAGTTACTATTTTGAAAAATAAGGCATATTTTATGTCTTTTAATACTGTAGCTAGATAAGTTGCCATAAATTAGGAAGTCATTATTTATGCAAAGGAGCATGGCATGTAAAATGAATGACTCCTTATGATATGCATCAAATACTAAGACAACTTTTTGTTATAGTATATTTAAGTCTTTAATAAGTAGTGTTAAGAAAACATCTATGTTATTTTTTGATTGTTTTTAGCCTTGAAATCAACAAGGACAACATAATGTACTTACGCTTTATGCATAACTAAGGAGGTAGATTATAGATCACTAATAAAATAAGTCATATGTTATATTTACTACTCACGTTATCATAAAAGTTCATTCTATTTGCGCAAAGTGCAAGCTAAAGATTTCTTGGCTTACTATTAAATATAAGGAATAATATATTAATTATTCACCATTAAGAAGAATTAGTTGGATGTTGGAGCTTACTATTGGATGATGTCCTATCCATATGCCCTATTAAATTCTTAGCATTCCTTATATTGACAAACATTTGTTTAAACTTTGATATTATTAAAAGATACCATAACATTTTAGTTAGAGCCCCTTTATTGTTAATGCTGACATTATTTCCTAGTTTGCAGTGTGGTGCTCCACTTTTTTGACATTTCTTTAAATATGTGTTCTCATTTTAATACAATATACAATTATTAAGGCAAGCATGTATCTTCTTATACTCCATGCCCATTAGGTATATGACTTTCTTAGCCTCATAAGTATGATTTGGTAGGTCATTACCTATAGGAAGCATTTCTTTCAATAATTATAGCAATGTCATGAAGCTTTTGTCACTTTAATTATTCCTTGCCTTTAAGTTGAATAGTCTTAGCATAGCAAATAATCATGCAAATTTGGCATAATTTAAATACAAAGGATTTTCCATATCACTCAATAACTTATGAAAGATATGCATCCATTTAGTGAAATATCTTTAACATCACGAACCATGCCCTCTAATTAATTATCCACTCCAACATTTATGTTATCATTTTTATAGGGTCTTTTTCCTTTTATAGGTAAAAGATAAAGTTCAAAACTCACATTTTCCATGCCATGTCCATCATTTATACCCATAGTTGATGCCATTAAAAAATAAATGCATTTTTTTATTAGATTAAGTATTCTAATATAGACACTTCCCTCATAAGGACATATTATGAGCTTATTACTAATTTTCTCCTCTTTCTCTTTGCCAATTGCAAATCTAATAAACTTGTTAACACCTTTGGCATATTTAAGGTTCAAATAATTAGCAAACATCCATTAATAGTCCATAACTACCTAATTTGAAGCAAAAATGGAACAAATACACAAGAAATCCACATACCAAAGAATACATGTACAAACATATGAACAAAATAAGAGTTCTAATAAAGTTGCTAAATATATATTAACACCTAGTCCATCCATAAACATAGAAAAAAGAGATCAAATACATAAATTCCAAACAAAAATAGAGCTACACAATCACACTATTATGCTATTCTTCCTTGTGATTGGAAAAAAAATGACCATAATGAATGCACTTTAATATAGTCAAAAAGACTTTTGCAAGTTAGAGGATAAATGAGAAATTGAACATCACTTTTTATGAACTTTGGTGGGAGTATTTCCTCATAGTAGAATGAATCTTAAGAAGAATATTGAAGAAATCTATACTTTTTCTTTTTATCTTAAATAAAAAATTACAATTTATTTAAACTTCCACCCTTGTTTTAGTGAATTATTTGAAAAGCAAAATGAAGTTGTTGGGTATTCCTTGCTAGTTATATACTAAAATAGATGTTAAATATATGACATTTGTTGTAAAAAATTAACTGTGAATATAAAACTTTAGTTAAAAAATAACCACCAATATTTTATGTGGATGCAATTCAAACACCCAATGTGATTTCATGAAGTTTTTTTGCAAAGTAATTTCCTAAATATGTGAAATATGATTTAATATACAAGGTTCTTTGAAAAAAAAAACCATCATAGTTTATTTCTTTTTTCACATCATAACAAAATATTATGTTCTTACCAAAATGTTTAGTTCATCACAAACTAATACACAAAACAAATCAATATATTGAAACCTTTGAAACTCATATTGAACAATTAATTTTAAATGCTTTAAAGAGAAAGAGTAACATTTTTAACCTATTATACATTGAAATCAATATTTATTTAAAAATAAAATGCTATCTAAATGTAGAAAATTGTGAATGAAAGATAAGAAATATAATAAAAAGAAGAAATATATATTAAATTATAATTTTATTCATTTCCATGAACTTCTTTACATCATTGCATTAGCAAAATACAATAAACATTTATAAATTTCTTTACATCACTAAATAAAATCTTTTTTATTTGTTATACAACTTGGTCTAAAAGCTAATTATCTTTAACATGTTACTCACTGCTAATTTTGTTTTTCTAAGTATTCTCTATTCTTAAGTTTGGGGACTTATTATATAATACAACAATTGGTAATACTAAGAAAAGAACTTTCAACCGCCTTAGTGGAGTAATTAGGTTAGAAGAAGATTCTTATTTAGCAATATATTTGCCCCCATTACTAATACTAAATTTTAAAATGAATTTAAGGATAACCTTCTTTCTATCTCAAGAATCCAATTTGGAAAAGGTTGAAAATCTTTTAAAAGGATACACATTATGACACCTAGGATGTTAAATGAAAGGTAAGTCTTTCAACAAGATTTACAACTTTCTCCAATTAGGCTTTTTAAGATGGGAAGGACTATCTTTAAATCAAAACTAAACTTTAGAATTAGATAATAAAGGCTAAAATATTATAGATATGTTTCAAATGGAGATTGGAGTGTAACTTATAAGTAATATAGAACATTATCCATTGGTTATTTACATATGACTAGGATTTTAAAAGTGAAAATTTCATGTTATGTCCATTAATTTATCTTTTAGATGCCAATTATTTTAACAATTGATATTTTAAGTACTTGCCTTATGAATACCATTGTGCATTTTGAATAAGTTGATTGTTGAAATACAAATAAGATACATTGTTTCCAATGACAATGCAATATATTAATTGGCTTAAGATAACCTTTATACATTAATTTCCAAGTAAAATTGATTTCCAAAACTTCACAGTTTCCATTAAATACATTGTAAATAAAAACATTAATTAGCTGTTGATATTCTTTTAGATGATGATTAAGTGTATAGTTTATGCTTAATCTTCCTTATTTTATTCGTTTAGTTAACAATTAATTATGAATATACATGATAATCTATATTCAATGTTACTTTAATATACAACTATCATCTTAAATTTATTTATGTTATACCCCTCATCTCCTATTAGAACAAAAAGCTTTATAATGTTGGCTTATTAATATAAGCAATGTGTTAAGTTGCATTCATTTATAAAAATGACATTGCACCATTATATACATCAATTTTTTCTTTAACTCACATAAATATGGTAATGTTGATGGTTAAATCTATAGTAATGTTTGTTTTCACCAATCTTAGGTTTGACGTAAACTTATTGTTTACTATATACTTAAGCAAGTTTAGTAATTAATTTTGGTATGAATAATACATATCAAAATTTTAACGACATTTCTAAGGATTAACTTAATTAATTAGTGGTTATTTTTCTTTATTTTTACCTTTTTCTGTTTAATTTTTTGTGTTTTTCAAGCTTTTCATTGGTGTTGGGTAACAAAGTTCATAGCAGAATTTAAGGACAAAAATATTTAGTTTAAGATTTTTTTGGCATTTTAAGCAAGATTAATGCTTTGCCCCTAACCCTAATATTTTTTATCCAAATTTCATTATTTTAATATGTTTATGATTTTTTAGTATTTTTTAAGTTTTCAATAATCTTATTTTGTTTCTTTTCTATTTTCACTTAATTTTTGTTATTTTTAGTGCATAATTCATTCATCTTATGTTTCTATATTAAATATTGGTTTAAACTTATAAGTAACTTTTATAATTTAAGAAGATTACATAGGGTTGAATTTATGAATATGACTATGAATTATAAAACTCTAAGAGAGTGTACCGCTTTTCATTTGAATTTGCAATTTTATTGAACACCTTAAATTAGATGTTGATTCTTAGTTTAAACCTAATTTCATTCATTTATTGCCTACTTTCATTAGTCTTGCAAGGGAAGATTCACATAAACACATTAAGGAATTCTATGTAGTTTGTTCCACCTTGATACTTGAAGAACTAGCAGAAAAGCAAATCAAGTTGGGAGCCATCCCTTTTTTCTTAGCAAGTTCAATAAAGGATTAACTATACTACCTTTCTTTTAGTTTAATTAGCACTTGGCATGACATTTAAAAGCTTTCCCTAGAAAATCCTTGCTTCCTAAGCTAAAAGCATTAAAAAAAAAGAAATTTGTGGAATCTTCTAGTTTAATAGTGTTTCATTCTATGAATATTAGGAGAGATTCAAAAGGTTATATGCAAGCTACCTTGACCATCAAATTAGTGATCCACTCTTTTTATAATTTTTCTATGATGGTTTATCTCCAATGGATTAATGTATGATTGATGCTATAAGTGGTGGGGTTTTAGTTAATAAAACTTTAGAAGCTACAAGGAATCTTATTGCAAATATGGAAATAAATTCTTAGTAATTGACACTAGAAATGATTTTATACCTAAACATGCCATTGTACTTAGAAGTGGTAAAGAAATTGGGCAATCAAAAGTAACAAAGAGATAAGAAAACTAAGATACATAAAAGGAACTAGAGAAAAGAGAGGTCAAGGTAAAATCTACGCCTAAGTCTTTCCTTCATTTTTCACTCTTCCTATTCTTTTTCTTTTTTGTAGTAGACTTGCTCCTTTTATGAAAGAAATTGATGAAAAAGAGATTTTTGATACTTTTGGAAAGTAAAAGTAAATATATATCTTGTAGATTTAATTAAACAAATTTCTAAGAATGCAAATTTCCTTAAGGAATTATGTATTAAAAAGACCTAATTAAGAAATAATTAAAGAAAAATAAGTGTAGAAAAGAATGTGTTTACAATCATTTAAAGAAAATTACTAAGAAAATATAAAGATCCAAGTATATTCACTATCCCATGTGTTATAAGCACAAGTAGAATTAAGCATTCAATGCTAGATTTAGGTGTTTTAATTAATGTTATGTAGCTTCTTGCTATTAATATTTGAAATTAGGCCTTTTGAAATAAACTTGTGCGATTATTCAATTAACCAATTATTTTAACACTTACCCTATTTATGAGGTTGAGGATATTTTAGTATAAGTGAATGGCCTAATCTTTCCTATTAATTTATATATTTTGACCATGGAGAATGAAATTATAGAAAATCTAGCTTTAATTATTCTAAGGAAACTTTTCTTGAAAACTATAGGAGATGTGATTAATATTTAAAATGGAATGCTATCCATGGAATATAATGGTGAAATAATAAAGTTAAATATTTTTAGGAAAATAAATATTTTTCTAATGATCCTCTTATTTTTCTTATTAGTATAGTTAATTTATTATGACAAGATGATTCTAAATTGAACAATAGGAATGATTTGAGAATAACTCTTAGAGAAAGTTTGTTGATGGCTTGAATTTGAAAAGAATCTCTTATAGGACCACCTGAAACTTAGTGCTTTAAATGAAAATAAGGCATCAGTCTATGAATTGAAGCAATGTTATAATATCTAGCCAAAGGCATTATAAAGTAAAAAAAAGCTTCTTAAAAGGTAATCTAAGTTTTCATATTTGCCTTGTTTTTCCTTTCATTTTTATTTTACTTGTCTATATTTTTTTAATGTTAATATACTTAATATTGAGGAAAATGTGAAATTTAAGCATGACAGGAGACTTTTAGAATTTCTTTTATCTTTTTCCTTTAATGCTTTTAATTTTTTTAAAAAATTAAAATAAAAAACTTATATTTTTGCTTGTTTTTGAGTCCTTTTAAGTAATTTTAATTGCTTTTCAATAATTGAGAGCTTGCATATTTCATGAGTAGGAACTAATAAAAGTTTGATAGTTTCATAACATGATTGAATGAATTATCTTCCTTCTTAGATTTGATTATCATATTAATAAATTTTGAATTAGTAGATTGAAATTTAATAGCATGTCTTTCCTTGTGAACTTTTGAGCATTTCGTTGAAAATTTAAGTTATTTTACTTCTTTCTTATACATGATATTCTTCAATGATTTGTTTTTCTAGAACTTACTTTAATTATTTTTGAGGTCACATTCGCACATGCATGGATAAATTCGATAAAGACATTCCTTGTTTGAGCTAGTGCTAAATAGCCAATCTTGAAATTTTATCTTTAAAGAGCCTCTCTTGAGCTTAATTGCTTTTTCTTTGATATTAGCCCATTAATATATTTTTGAATAAAAAATAAGTTTCTTTACCTAACTTTAGAAATTAGTAAGGCATTCAAAAATTTTGTGTAATGGTTTCTTCAATAAATGTAGGGGTATGTGTGTGTTATGAAAAATGACATCAACTTTAATTTCAAGATTTGATTAAAAAAATAAGGAAAAAAGAGAAAGAAAAATAAGAAAATTGCCATGAATAAAAAAGTGAAAAAAGGAAAAAGAATTATTAAAAGCAAAAAAAAAGAAAAAGTAAAAAGGAATTAGGTAAAAAAAATTAGGAAAGAAAGGAAAAAGAAAAAAGTTGATGTATATTTAGAACAAAATTTAGGTTATTATGTTGAGTTCATAATTTGTCCATATGTTAATATTTCATGTGCTTTACTAATTTCTTTAGCTTTTACCTTTTCAAATCTTCATTTTTGCTTATTTTTCTCCCTAGCTTCATTATAATTTTAATAAAGTCCTTTTTATTTGTGTTAGAAATGTGGTTTGAGCAATGGAGATTAGATGATAAGTAAGCATATGATAAGGTAATTACATGGAATGAATTAGAGTGACACATTATCTCCAAACACTTAAGTGATACGGAGTGAATTTTGTGAAAGTCTACTAATTTAATCTATCCATTTCGAATGAAGCTACTATGTTAATTAATTTTGAGTTTTCCAGATTATTTTTTATGATATATTATGATTCTTAATAGCTTTCATTATTTTCTTTCTTTTGAATTTTTTGATTTTGAAGTCATTAAAAAGTTATTCTTTCATTCTTTAGGTTTGAATATAGTTATGTCTACTTGAGGACATGCAAAGGTTAAGTGTAGAGTAATTTGATGTATAAAATATTATCTATATTATTTACTTTTATTTTTTACTTCTTAGGGTGTTATATGTGCTTAATTTAATAGAATTGATATTATTTTGTGATTGGATAATGATTTTGTAATGTTATTAAATTATTTAATTAATGTTAGACTTCAATGTTATTTTAGTTTTTTTTTATATAACTTATGTTCTAGAAATTTGATTTAGGTGCTCTTTATAGGGTTGGAAATATGAGAGAAAGTGCTATAACTTTTATGGTTTGTTTAGAATCAAATTCGAATGTTTAAAGGCTTATATTTGGTTAGGAAAAAGATCAAGTGTCACTATCTAGGATAACCTAATCTTAATTTTTAGGCCATATTTGGAGTTTCAAGAGTCAAAATAAGTTCAAACTAGCATTTAGAGTTAACCTTGATCTAGTCTAATAACTTTTATGTTTAAGGATTAGTGAAACTACATTATTTTCGTAGTTAAACATTAGGTGAAATTTGACTTTTCGAAATTTACTATTGTAAACTTTTGAAGTAATTTGGTTTGTGAATTAGGTTATAAACTTCCAAATTAAGCAAAGCCCTTATTCATTATAATCTTAAGAGACATCTTAATTTGGCTGAATAGGTTTTCCTCTAAAGGGGAAAAGATAAATTAGAGTTTTGTGCCTTTAAAGGAAGCATATTAACACTTGTAGTAGATAACAACTATCCTTTTCTCCAAGTTTCTTGTGCAAGTTATCGTGAGTGGCTAATTTCTTTCGAAAATTCAAAGGCTTAGCAATCCAATTTAGCTTTGATATTTGGACTTTGCTTTTTAATTTTTTTATGAATTGATTATTTTTTATTATGAATGACTACTTAAATAATTTGTTATATATGATTTGTTAATTGATTATTTATTTTAGTTTATAGTTAAATGATTAATTGCAATTAATTCTTACTTACAAGTTAGTTATGTTTGATTGAGATAAATAGCAATTAGGCTTTAGTGATTTGAGGCTCAAGTTTATCATTAGTTATCTTAGAAAAATGCTTGTAGATTTGTTGGATTTGGCCTTAACTTGGTTTCAAATGCTTAAAACTATTATTAATTAGATTTAGGCATTTCTTCATAATTGAATTAGTAATAATGGATTGATTGATTGCTTATTCTAGTTAGTCTACATAAGGAACCTGTATGTTTATCATTGGCTTCAGGGTATTCATAGGTTAAGCAATCAAATTATGAGTGAATTTGTTAAGTGTCGATGAAAAATATGAGAATTAGAGAGTAAATTCCCTTGGGCTAGATTTTCATATACTATTAGTTTTAATTTAATTTTGCTTTCAATTATTTTATTTAAAATTACATTAAAACCCTATGTTTTACATTTTATTTTCATCAATTGACTTCTATTCATTTGGCTTCAACTTAGATTTGCCCTTTACTACATGTTTTAGCAACTTCATTATTCAATTTTGGTGCAAGAAAAGTTCATCACATGTTTTCATAGAATGGTTACTTTTAATGGCTTTTAAGCCATTAACATGGCCTTCTTAGAATGCAATAACTAAGTTGATTAGTGATTTTGTTTTTCAAAGATTTATGCTCAAACACCTGACATGAAAAACATTTTTTGCAAATTACACTACTATAGAGATGCTATTTAACATATGTTGTTTAACACATTCAATGTTGGTTACCACTTGATATATATATATATATATATATATAATCATCATTGTAAATTCCACATATTCAATGTCGATTTGATAATTGATGTTGAATACACATAACAATGTCGATTCTTTACTAGAAAACTATCATGTTTAGTTGCAATTAAATTCTCAATAATTAAAATATGATATCAATTTTTTGAGTATTAAATGATGTTAGTAATTTAAATAAAGATGTTGATTTTTCTAATAACCAACATTATTTCAAGGTTTTCTTTAAAAAAACCAACAAGAATGTTCTTAAATCTCACTACCCTTAGAGTAGTATCCAAACCTAATTACAAAATCTAACAACTCATATCTCTACACAAGTAGTAACAATAAGTATGCTTTGATGTCTTTATAGTTAGAATTAATTCTAAATACAATAAACTAGAAAAAGATAAAGAATGATATATTTATTTAAGTTTAAATAGTAGAAGACATGTAATGCATTGATGTCACAAAAACTAGAAATTATACCTCTAAATGCTGAGAAGAAACTTACATTGTCATTCCAATGACATGGTTATTGATAGAAATACTTATGAATCACATTATAGTAGAACAAGGGCTTAAAGGCATTAGAATTAATGATGTGCATAAAATATTAATAAAATATTCTTTTATTGGATAAAAGTTTATTACATAATTTTTTCCATTAAACTTTGGTGGAATCATGTGTTGTTCAAAATGCTAATGTCATTCTAACCTTTCATAAGGAAGAAATCCACAACCTTTCTTTAAGAAATTTGCATCAACCAAAATCCTAATTAACAAAATCAAATACAAGATAGTTGAACAAATCAATATAGCACATAGCAAATAAATGTTCATATTTAAGTTCAGAGGAGAAATAGGCATTTGAATGAACCTTAACATTAAGAAGAATATGCCAATAAAAGTGCATGAAAGGTTGAACTCGAGAAGAGGTGATCTTCTTTGTTAAAAAATAAGTTGCAACAAGCATCTTGCTTACAAAAGAAAATAAACTAGTTAAACATTTAATAGGGCACTCTTTGTAATTTAACACCCAAGATAGGTTTTATATCAATTTTGATGTAGAATTCCTTTTTACCAATTCATTAACCACTGAGACAAAATATTACTATTTCAAAATCGATAGATATACAACAATATCAAAATAAAATTAATTTAATTATACAAATTATATGCATTAAAATTTACAATATACATATATTAAGCAAATAGCAACAAATTGAATATAAATGAAATCAATGAGATAGGACACAAATTGTTATACAAAATACATAAAAAAACACATCAATTTTTAATAAATAATTGATGTTGTTTAAGCTAATTTTTTTACACAATTGCATCTTTCAAATAACGATCTATATAAAAATAACTCTAGATCATCAATACAATTTAGAACATAATATTTTCCTTTTGTTGAAGAGAGATCTGATCTAATTTCTTCATATTGAAATGCTTCATAAGATTATACAATTATTAGCGATGTATTCTTTAAAGTATTAGGTAATATATAGGCACAATACCCATCGATGTTGCACATCTAGAAAAGCTTCAAATCTTATGATCATGGTAATAACATCAAATCATTGATATCTTTTATTACCTAAACTATTTGAGTGTAAAAGATAACCATGGTTAGAAAGAATAAGTATATTGTCCCTTTGTTTCACCTAAACAAAAAGTGGAGTGAAAGAGAAGCTTATAGTCATATTGGAAATCAATATGCATTGATTATTAAACAAAAATTGAAGTTAGTTCATACATCTTAATATTTAGTACAGGTAATTTACAGCTTGGTAAAGAATTAGTTATAATAAAAATATTGATTGTATTTTCTATTTTTTTTAAAAATAATTTTGTATCCTATTATTTTTTGCTAACAAAGATTTACACAAAAGTTAACTAGATTATCAACACATCCATATATATCGCACACTCTTATTGTGAAGAATAAGCATTTTATCATTACTTTGAAGAAAAATGATGGTGATTGTTTTTAATGGCTGAGGGCAAAAATATGGTTTATAAAGGCAGGAGTTTTAATCTCATTTCTTTCAAAAAAGTTGATGGTGATTGCCCCTATGGCTACCATGCATATTTTATCTATAGTTCTTTATTGTCAAGCATTCCATCACAATAATATTTTAGCCTCAATCCTTTCTGGTTAAGCATTCTATTGTGATAATATTTTATTTTTATTCCCTCACGTTCACATCTACCATAGATTATAGAAACTTGATATAAACTATAGTTGAGAGAGGATGATAGCTTAGGAACAATGATTTGCATCTCACTAGTTAATGCTTAAATAGTGTTGATTATGCATTGTCCATTGAAAAATGGAGTGAAAATATAGTGAAAGAGAAACTATGGATTAAACAGCTAAACAAAAAATAGAGTAAAAAAGAAAAGAAAGGAGGACATAATTTATAGGCAAAATCTAAAATTCTATATGCCTATTTTGTTGGTGTGTATCCTAGGAACTAATCATATAGATGATTGAAGTAATACACAATGTATTATATTTTATTTTAGGTAATTTAATTATTATATTTTATTTTTATAATTTTATTATTATTCTACGTGATTTATAACTTAATAAAATAATTATCCTTAGATTAGTTTTGCTATTCCTAAAATACCCCTAGTCAAGTATTATTACGAAAAGGATAATAATAATACATCGAGACTAACATGTATAATGACTGATGATTATGAATCATGGATATGTGATATCAAGTCAATACATGAGTACATTATTAGTGAACAATGTACTGGACTAACCCACTATGAGAATATTGCATGGATAGACATGTCATAAGTTATTTTCATATGATCAAAAATACACATAAACCTTTAACCTAAAGTCACTACAGTTTCCTACATGAGGAATAACTCACCTTAATATTGTCCTATGTCACTTTTAATTAGGATGACGAATAGGGCATTAATTAAGTGTGTCATGAATCATGCAGAGGGAAGTGAGTGATGTAGATGAGATTTTGTTACTCTTGTATAAAAGAGAAATATCTTTGGGCCCCTTGATTGAGTGAGACTTAGAAATGCATGGCCATGCTCAATTGGATTAATATGTGATATTAATAATTTATTTAAGTCTACTCAGTATCAAGAAATATAAATTGAACATTGATGAGGATGACACATTTCATGCTTCCAGTTCAATTTGGATATTATTACAAAAGAGTTATGATACAAAACATTGATCATGTATTAGGTGGATATCGAATCACAGATATTCTTACTACTTGAGTGGTAGTGATGTATTGCTAGATACTACTCACTATCTATGGCTCAATAATGAGTCATTGTCAACGTAGTAAGAACTTATAGGATCACACAAAAGGAATAGGAATAAGATAATAATTAATTGGATTTTAATTATATTAATATCCAATTAATTAGACTTATTTTCATGCATATATTATTATTATTATTATTAAGAATAATAATCTGTTATTCACGTAATACATATATATATTATGTGATATTAAAGTAATATCAAATAATTACGTTATCAAATATTAAATAAATATATTATGAGATAATGTTATTTTGATATTTGATAACTATATACAATTATCTAATATTAAGATATTTATATTATGAGATAATATTATCTAATATTAGATAATTAATAGATAAGTTCTATTTCTCCTCATTATCTCTAGGATAAGGACAAAATGAGCTGTTAAGTATGACTAGAATTTTGGAAGCATTATCCTAGTAGGACTAGGATTGTGACTTGCCTAAGTTCTATAAAAAAGGGCTTGAGGGTAGCATATTATGCACACGCTCATAAGCTTCCTAAAACCCTAAATCACTCTGAAAAACATCGAATCCTAATTCTTAGAGAGAGAAATGCATCCTAGCATATTCATGGAAGGCAAGAGGTCGTTGTTCATTCTATGTGGATACCGTAGAGACATTGTATCTTCCGGTTGACGTTTGATTCATCCACTCTCAAGTTTTGATCAGTAGAAATGCGAGTGCCCAATAGGTAAAATCCTAATAATTGATTTATACTTTTTGCATGGATCCTAGGTAGAATTCAAATCAAAATTTTGAAATTCTATTGCATGTAATAATCCGAATTCACAACATATTTGTATGCCTTTTAAACATTAGTTATTATAGGAACTAATGTAATAGGTGTTCACCTCATGAATGGCACATTGCATTTTAAATGGGTAGACCTTTGAAATATAAATCATCTTTACAATTTCGAATAAATCATGAATACAAATATTAATACTTTGAAATATAAATAATATTTATATTTTCTAATAACATCATAAATACAAACATTAAGTTATATTTATGATTTCTAATAACAATGTAAATACAAACAATAAGTTGTAAAATACCTTCATACGTTAGTTTATTATACAATTGTTGTTGTTTTTGTAAAATAACCATAAATGTCTAATGTTAAATAACTTCATTTTCCATGTTGATTTTTCAAATAACCATCATGGAAAATTTATTTTTCCATTACTGAAGAAAATTTTAATTTGTAACATTGGCTTTTTATGTGAACTGATGTTATAAGCACCACTTATTTACAAAAATACTATCATGCCATTATATATAATTATTTTCATGTTAACTAATGTCAATGCATTAACATTAAATGGCATTTTTGTAGTCGTGTGAAGCAAAATATTCATGTCATGATTTGAAAGTTGGAATGAATATTTATTCCAAGCTTTTTTGATTTAATGGATCACCTTCTAATGCACTTGCCATACAAAGAACTAGTATAAAACCTTATCTAATACATTTGGATGTACCCATTTGAGAGGTAAATTAGTTAAGTAAATGATTTAGTTAGTTTTCTAAACTATCAATAATTTATTTGTCTTGTTAATTGTTTGGTTTTTTCATATACTAAAGAAGAAGGAAAAAAATAAGCTTCAGGAGAAGGGATCCATTTATGAAGCATATATCACTAAGGATATTTCCACTTCTTATTTGCTTTATTTTGAACCCATGTCCAATTCAAAATGACTATAGTTCTTGGGAATGATGATAATGGTAACCTAAAGAATGTTGAGGATGTATACTCTATTTTTAATTATTTTATTCATTTAATGACTTAATGCAATTATTAAAATCTAACAAACCATTTGTACTCTTTGGCTACAACATATAACTGCTATAGAATTGTTAATAGAAATTAAGTATTTAAGGGATTAGATGTCTATTTATGATTGATGATTAATTGAACATCATTGTAAATAATATTGTATGTTGGTTTCAAAATAGTTGTAGAATATCAAAATAATGTTCATTTTTCTTATATAATAATCCACATTTTATATTATGGTAGGTATATCTGTAGTAACATTCAACATCAGATATTTATAAATAACCAATATCTAATTTAATATACCATTTCAATTTATAATAATAACAAACATGGTATATTGTACCCTGCCTTATCTACCTTATTCCTTATACCCCAATTTCTCCTTCCTAAACCTTATTCAATAGTTCATCTTCTTGTATCATTCTTATTTCTTTTATATTTAGCCTTTGAAAACATTATACCTAGAAATAGAATATGAAACCAAAGAATCTTAATGACAACAATTTAAATAATTAATATTATAATAAGAGTTTAAAAATTGTGAAAGGTTATACTAATCACCTTAATCATAGATGGGTGTTGTGCTAATTACTATCTTAATACCCATTGTTCAATATGTGAGGTTGGCATTTCTTAGAAAAGCTTGATTGAATCCAATCTTTACAAATGTGATAAGCATTTATTAAATTTTGAGAAAATGATGGTATATATATCATATAAATAAAAAGGTAATATGATCAAAAGCTAAAGATGATAAATAAAATCAAATTTTTTACTTGCATAAGCCTATAAAAGCTGCATTATAATGAAAGGCAATAAGTTATGGTAGATTATTAAATCAAAAACAAAATTGTAAGAATGAAAACAAAAACAAAACAAATCATTACCCTTAAATCCTCCATTTTTCTAGTGAATGTACAACCCTATGTATTTAGCAACAAGCTAATGAGATTCATTCTTATAAAAAAATTTGGCCAATAAAAACATAAAATTAAAGAGAATCATCATCAAGTTGGAATCAAAGCATACCTCTTAGAAAGGGAATCAATTTAGGGTTAAAATAGATTTAAGATAAAATTTATAAGTAACATCATTATTATACTACTTTTGTTCTCAACTATTGTTAATGTCCTATGTTTCAACATTAGTTTTTAAAAATAACTAACATGTAAAGTACAACAATGTCGTCCCATTAACAAAATAATAGGCTTCAATTGTTTTATAAAAAAATTGATGTTATAAAGTAAAAGATATTAGTTTTAAGTAAAAAAATTATCATCTTTTTGCACATTGATTTTTTTAAGAAGCATAAAACTAATTGACACTTGTAGAAACATTACATAATAATTACAAAATGAGATAGAAATTAACAATAACACAACAAATTGTCGGGGCTTTTATACAAAGTGATTGAACTTTATTTTACACATTATAATACAAATTACATGTCATTTACAACCAAGCCAACTATTAATAACTAATTTACAATAACATAATTAATTATAATTACCAATAATATTCGAGAATACTTAAAAACATTCATTATGGTTTAATTCTAGTTTAGAGGAAATATTTTGCCTAAAGCTCTGCAACATCATTAAGTTGTTCTTTCATGTATAACTGGAGCTTCTTCCTAAAGTGTTGTAATTTTGTATATAATAAACATGTTATTGACAGTGCATTATAACATATCAAAATTAATTATTACTAGTTTGCTAAAAATTATGCAATATAAGGTGATAAAGCAAGTTGCATCCCAATGATCCATTTGATATATTCTTTCTTAATTATTTACTAACAACAATTACATAATTGTTTAAGATTTTAAAGAACTAAAAACAAAAGGAAGAAAAGCAAATAGAAGTGAAAAAGAAATTCAAACCAAATACACACAAAATGTGGACAGAATTTAGATAGTATATAGAAGAGAATGAATAGATAATCAAATTAGGGGGTTTGATTTGAAATTAAAATAAATGCACTAAATAAAGCAAAGTAAAGAAGTAAAACAAAAAGAAAGAAAATCAATATAGCAAAATAGTTTATCCAAGGATTTGAGAGCTTTTAACATGGATTAATCATAAATTATAAAATATTTAATCATTTTGTAATATCCCAAATTTTTAATTCTATTATTTGAATCTCTAATTCTAAGGTCGTAGAAACGAAGAGCACGTTTGAGTTAGCTTGGTGGGTGAATCTTAAGTTGAAAGGAATTAAGTGTAAGGGTAAATGAAATTTTGAAGGAAAAAAAAAGGATAGTGGGAAAAGAATTAATTTTCCTAAACAGTATAGATGATCAGAGGAGGTTAGAAAATCCTAAAAGGGGAAGTGGTCTAAGTCAGACAGTGTAAGGAATTTTAAACAGACAGAAACCCTATGGACTAAATTGCAAAAGTGCAGAATCGAGTGTGGTTAAAGTGAAATAACTAAGGAATTGGGATCTAATATGAATAACTAAGAGTTTAGGGTGTGATATGTGATTTTATTTAGTGTGGCCAATAGACATATGACAAGTGTCATTACTAGAAGAAGATGGACAAGTGTCCTTATTTGAAGAAATGGCAAGAATAGCCTTACTTTTGGTGAAAAAGGACTAAAATACCCTTGAAAATTTTAAAAAGGACCAAAATGCCCCTAGAAGCTTCATGAAAAGTCTTCTTTCTTTTCCATTTCTCCAAAAAGCTGTAGCAACTCCATGAAAGAAGCTTGAGACGTGCAGGAGAGAGAGAGAAAGAGAGAGAAAGTTTCTTTTGAGTTTTTCACCCAAAAATAGTGAGTTTTAAGCTTAGTGGTAGAAGGGAAAGTTGCTCCTCTCATAAAGCTCTATCCATTGATGTCCCTAGATTGAAGAAAAGCCCAAGTTTGATTAAGTTTGGGGAGCTCCAAGTGAGGATTTTCAAGTTGCACTAAGAGGTAAAAATGTTCTCCTCTAAGAGCTCTTTAATGTACTCTTCTTAGTTTCTTGAAATCTTGAGGTTGGTGTGGTTAAGGGTGATTGAACATGGAGTTTAGGATGATTTGAATATGTTTAATAGTGTTTTAGATGTTGTTATGTTAAGCTATGGCTTTGGTTTGGTGTGAAAAGAGCAAGAAACATGATGAACACATTTGGGTTTTAGAGGTATAATGATGCATGTGTAGAGTTGACATGGTATGTTGGGAACTTGGCTAAAATGATGAAGTTAGAATAATTTCTATGAAGCTTAAAGCCTATGAAAGATGAAACTTTGAATTGTGAAAGTGTTTATGTGCATTTTTCCTTTTGAGAAGCCAAAACTATAGATATGAAAAAGAAGGAAGAAAGGAGTTTTAGCTGTTTAATGTGTTTTCGGAGGATCAGCAAGGTACACGGGGTAGAACACGGCCCGTGTTGTACCCCGTGTTCCTCGTCGAAGCTGATCAGCGTGCTACACGGGGTGCAACACTCCTCGTGTTTATCTCAGGACTGAAAGGCAGTAAGGTACACGGGGTAGAACACGGCCCGTGTTCACCCCCGTGTTCTTTGTCGAGTAGCCTTGAAGTGAACCAGTAAGGAACACGGCCCTGAACACGGGGTATGGGACCCCCGTGTTCTTTGTTAAGTGAATTTTTTGGCTTGGTTTCTTCATGTTTTGCATGGCTTTACCCCTAGATCCTTTTCTAATGTTCATATGTGTCATTTCAAGGCTTGAAAGCAAAATATAGAGCATCTAAGTATGCATTTATTTAAGTGGAGAAAGTAAAGAATACATGAGGATTAGGGAAAGTGATGATGTTCTAATAAGAAACTATGATGTGTATTTGTATAGACTAAGGAGTGACAACTTGCAAAGGCAAGAGGAAGTGTAAAGGAGTTTTTGGTGAGAGCAAAGGGAACATCACATTGGAAGCTTGTAAAAGGTAGCTAGCTCTATCCTTAAGCTCTGTTTCTATTCACATGATTTTCTGTATATTATGCCATTGTATGGAATGTGTATGAGATAGCTGTGTGCGCATCCCGGGAAGACAGTAATACTGTGTGTGTAAGGCCTATGGCCCGAGTTTTCCCCGGGATGGTAATGAAAATTGCTGTGTGCAGTACCTATGGCCTTTAGAGTACCTCGGGAAGATAGTGTGATACTGTGTGAGTAAGGCCTATGGCCCGAGTTTTCCCCGAGAAGACAGCGTGATGCTGTATATGAGGCCTAGGTACGATTATCTGTGATGGCCATCTAGATATTGATATGAGTCCTTGAAGGGGATTGTTGATTGTTATGTGTGATGCACATTTCTTACAATGGTAATGAATGAGGTGACATATGATTGATTGAGTTCGAAATGTACGTTTTATTTGCTTAAGGATCTGGAATGGCTTGATATGTTTTCATGGCAATAGCTAGCTATTGGGAAACTTTGTTTCTTATGTTTTCTGTATTGTGACTAACCATTCCAGGTGATGATTCCAAAGGCTCTCATGATAAAGGGCAATGATGGTTGAAGTTGTAAATAATTGCATAGTTAGTGACATTGTATATGATGGATGTATATTTTGTAAATTGAACTCTTTTTGTATAATTATACGACTTTTGCTCATGTGTATAAAGTACAGAAATTTGAGATATTCCGTATTAGCTTGAGGTAGATGGCGAATGAGTACGTATAATCATCTAGTAAATAAGGAATAAGGCGTTGATAAGTAAGGGAGTTACACATTTCAATTAATTTTTTAACTTTGAATTATTTGGAACCCTTGCAATAATTTATGAATCCTATGTTAGATGACCATCTAAAATTTAATTAATTAAGAGCAATAGAATTAAGCAACCATTATAATTTGTATAAAACTAGATTGAAATTGATTTGAAAATAAAATTTAGCTGAATTAAGGAATTAAACTAGAAACCTCTAATTTAATCTCTTAACCCTTTGTCCTCACATAAAAAATCATGATTAACTAACCATAATTCAACATAGAAATAGATAAACATAAAAAATCATAAGTTTGAATACAAATTATACCAAATTAACATTTAACTCATGCAATTACAAGTGATTAGTATAAAGAATTATGGAAAGAGGAAAATCAATTAGAAAAAATTAATATTACAAGTTAGGATCTCATAATCTAGATAGAAATGAGCCTTTAAATCCTTGAATCAACTAGAAATTTAGCTTTTCATAGCTGAAGAACAAAAAGCTTGCAAAAGAGAGAAAAATTACCTTTGCTAAATTGTATAGGAATAGAAGTTAAAAGTGTTCTTGCTTTTAGAGGCATTACAAAGAATAGAGCCTTACTAATTTTAGAAACCTAAATCTTATTTTACAAGACAATGTATTATAAGAGTTATAGGAATGAAATTTTATATGTCTGACTTCTACCCAATATAAGACCATAAAAATTATATAGTTTTGCTGAACTCCAAATACAAAAGTTGTAGGGTTAGGTCTTAAGAAACTTCGGGTCATGTCAAAGAAGATTATATATGAATTGGAATACCCACAAATGTGCAAGAACTTATTTAATGGATTTAGTTCTTATTTAATGGATTTAGTGTTGGGATCGAGAGCCATACAAGCGTAGCGGAATAAACTGATCCCATCCACCAGATCCATGCAGAAAACGTTAAATCAGAATAAGGATTTGTTGAATACCTTTGTGATGACTTTAGAACTCGATCGTTGATCACCTCTTCAGCTTCCTTTTTGGTCGAAGATTCTGAGGTATCCACATGAACCCGCGAATCACCGATGAACGTCCACATGAATACTGATTGGAATTGTTCTCCTTTTTCCTTGTAGTGCTAGCTACGCCTCTTCAAGGGTTTTGATCAAGGAGAGCTGTTAAGGTTTTTCTGTGCTTGGGATGTGTGAATAATAAAGAATTAACTATTATTACCTAACAAGCCTATTTAAATAGGTGCATAGAAAACTCTAACCTATTTGGGCTTTATTCCATGTACAATTATAGGTTTACTATTGGGCCTTATAATTATAACATGAATTCCCAAATATTAGGCCTAAATAATTTAGTCCATTAATTCCAAATTTACTACGCTCTAAGTGTGCAATCCTACAGGCTCTCATTACGTTGGCAAAGATCATTAATCATATTAAAGATCATAAATAATGATCGGTGTCTAGCAACACATCATTGTTACCCAAGTAATGAGAAAGTTGGTGATTTGACTAAACCTTTACATATGATTATCACCTATGTCTTTTTGTCCTATACATCTAGATTGAGCACGAGACATAGACCTTGTCATTCCCGTATAGCCCAATCTTGAGGTTTCTTGATTCCTAAGTAAGCTGATTGAAACAAATGTAATCGACATCCCATGTCAATTCATCTGAGTATGGCAATGCATTTTCTCACCTTTACTTAATCAAGGGGCCTACAGATATTACTCCTGTTATATCAAAGGGACAAATCCCATCTTGATCATACAAACCCCTCCACATGATATGTGACATATCCAATATCTACCCTTGCATTCACTTAACCATGAGTGACATAGAATAGTATCAAAATATGAAACTCACCTGTAAGGAACCTTGGTGATCTTAAGTCAAAGGACCATGTTAATAATGATCACTAAAAACCACTCATGACACTCATATAATGATCCATGTAGTGTTCTTAAGATGGGTCGGTCCAGTATACAAGTTCTCTAACTTGCATTCAAGTGTAAACTTACTCTCCCATATAAGTATTCACATATGCTAGTCTTAACATATCAAAGCAACCTAATATATAATGATATATGACTAGGGACATTTAAGAATACAATTATTTTAAGGTTATTATCATAATTAAATATATTATGTAGATAATATATATAAATATAATAATTGAAATTGCCATTAAAATAACATGATTCAAACTTATAATCACCAATATGATTAGTTTTAGGGCATATACACTAACATTTAGTTTAACGTATATCTTTCCCACCTAATTTCACTTTAATTGGACATCTGAAACTCCATATATAACCTAAAAATTAAAACTAATTTAGTTAAGATAAAAGTAAGGCTTTAACTTTTTAACTAAATTATACCTTTCAAGTGTTTGAACTAAGCTTTAGCTAAAAGATAAAAGTTGTAGAGATATTTTTGAGCTTTTAATAATATAAAGATTAACCAAATTCAATATATGGAGCTTAAGATATAGTTAAAAATATGAAATACTATAAAAATCCAGCATTAATCAAATAATTTTAAATCATTATAAAACTAATATCAAATTACATAACAAGGCCAATTCTAAAAAAATTAAGCATATACAACACACGAAAAGGCATAAAATGGGAGAAAATAATATAGACAAAACCTTATACATTAGCTATTATCAAGACCAATTCAATTAATTAATTGAGCATGCAATGAATTATAAATAAACAAGTGATTACCTTAATGAAGAGTTTATGAGCAAACATTAAATCAAATATGTAGTGCTAGACATAGTAGGCATACTCCACATTTTTTAACTATTTTGGTCATTGCAATAAGATAAATGGTTAGTTTAATCCCATAGATGTATAATCTTCCAACATAAACATGATACAATCTTACAATTAACAACATACCTTCACTTTTACCCATTTGAAAGTGCTTCCTAACCTAGCTTTCAAGCCCACTAATAGGCTTGCAACATAGCTCCTTCCATGTTATTTTAAAAGATGGCTCACACTTCTCTCAACAAAAAATCCACCTAGTTGATAATCTTACTTTTTAGCACTATCAAGACAAGTATCCAATGGTGACTACAATGCAATGTAACTATCAAAATCTATATAAGAAAAAAATATCACAATCAAAGCTTAGTAAGACTTACCCTTTGTGGTATGGCATGAACTATAATTTTTTCTTAGATGCACACAATAAAGCATTGACAATGTAGTCTTGCTTTTTATTCTCTTTCAGTGTAGATTGTGCATTAAGTTAATAAGGATCTAGCAATCCATTTTGTTAATGCCAACATGTCAAAGCAACACCTATAGAAGGATTGATGTAAGCCAAACTTGAATTTAGATAGTATTTCGATTAATTTGTGTTTGGTTAAAGAAGATAACACTAACTTACATGATCTAGAGATAGATATAACTCATATTGAGCTCTTTAAGCTTTAGTAGCTACTTGATGGAAGCTTTTTTGATGAAAACTAAATTTTGTAAACCCCATCACATGCTCCCCTATTGAGAGCAAAACTAGAGAATTCTTGCTATAGTACCTATTAAGGAATTCTTGTAGCATTTTTTCTAATAATATTATTAAGTTGTTGAAACACAAATGATAATGGTTAGTAGCTATACACAATAATACTAAGATAATTTCATAAAATGTCTATAAATTTCATTAATGTAAGGATACATGATAACACCTCAATTAGGTATTTAATTAGAGCTATTGACCATGCAATGAAGGTCCTATGGGCTTCATCCACTTTTTAAACCATATTGTTTAGTATTAACACCTCAATCTTACAAAATAAAGGCTTATCAACTACCACTTGGACTTAATCATCAAGTAATAGTTAATGGCATAGTTGATAACTTATCAAACTCCACCATTCCATAACCTTTCACGAAGATGATCCTACCACTATTAAAGTATATCGGGCCCTACCTTGTGTAGTGTGAAACCTCACTATAGGAAACTTAGTTCATGCATAGATCTATATGTATAAGTTTTAAGGTTAAGTGATATTTACCTTAAGTATGATTTTCAACATTTCTTTTGCCATGATGGTTGGTGCTTTAAGTGTTAATGTGTTCTCTTTACTAGTCATAGGAAGGGTCGACACACTCCTCCAATCAAAAGTTTGCTTAATTGGCAAGGCATTAGGAGCTACCTTATCTGTAGGAACAATAGGTGGTTAGATAAATGTTGCAAAATGGTATGCTAGCTAACTGCTTGCTCCTATAGGATGTAAAATATCTTGCACTACTATTGCATTTGTTGCTGCATTTGCAAGTGCTATAACTTTTCCTTAAAGTCTACACTACATATTCATATGACTTTATTGGTGACCCTTACTTCTATTCATACTAATTGACTAACAATTATGCTGTTGGATGTTACCTTGCTTACTCAAGGACTTCCATATGGGGAATACCATATCCGACACCCTAAACAAGGCCAAGATGCTTTTCAATTCCTAAAATTATGGTTAGGATGCCATGTTTCCTAACTAGCTAAAGCTCACCTTAGAAGGCCTATTGCATGAGAGTGCATTACAACAATTAACAAAGGCAATTAAATGATTAGAAATAACTTGATTGAAATGAAAAGTTTAAAATCAAATAACATATTTTAATATAAATCTTAATACTTACAATCCTTTTTACAATGACTAGACTCTCTAAGGTTACATATTGCCCTTTCTTGTTTACTCTCATTTGCTTCCATAACTCTTGTAAGAAATAAAAGATGTCTCATTGCTATCCTCACCCTATTCAATTTTAGTATACCTCTTGATCAACAAGTCATTCTTTCGCTTTTTGTAGCCTTCTTGGGAGAGCTTGTATGGATATGTATTCTTCTTTTGCTTGTCCTAATTAGCCTTACTTAATGTCTTTTAACTAAAGAATATATTAGTTCATAAGTACAAATGATATATAAATAAGATATTGAAATAAACTAAACAACAGAAGGTAAAAATTTTGCCTTAAAACACTTATCCACACATTATTTTTTAAACTTCTATGATTCTTGGTTAAGGTAAATTTATCACTAGATTGGGTTAATTTCTATTGCGGTCTTAAGATTGATGTACTACTACCTCAAAGTTGTCTTAAAGCCTCTCTATAAGGTTGTCTCATGCTGCAATACTTTGCTACTCATAAATATGTCATTTGGAATATCAAAGAATTTCTATAAGAATAAAAGCACATATAAAGGATCAAATTATATATTAGTATGTTACAAATATAGTTTTTCATATACATAGGACAAATTTATCCAAATCAAGTGTAAAATTTGCTTTTACATGTTATCTTTCAATCCTTCAAGTACTTTCATTTAATAAGAAGTAGATATTAATACCTTGGATTGTACAATCACTCCAATAAAACTAACAAATTGATTAGCATTTTCTCCATTTAGATACTATTTCTCATTGAACTCAACAAGTAATCTTTCATCCCCAATTCATGTTGTGTAATGCACTTCAAGGTAGTGGTACTATTTAAGTTTCTTTTGGTAGGGACAACTACCTTTTAAAAAGGATCCATATTCAAAATTCATTAAAAAAATAGTGTCAATAATGTATATATAATAAAGTTTTAGTTAACATTATTGAACGATGAACAAAGTAGTAGATATAAGATTAGTCTTCATAATAAATGCGACATTAAATCAACTAGCAAAACACATAACTTGTATGACAACTATCTGAATCAAGCTTACACTAATTATCATTAACTCCTCTATCAATTTACATAACTATAGAGCAAATTAGAATCATTGAAATACATGATAAATCTAAAGCCTTAAAAAGATACAATATCATACAATGGTAGAGGCAATAAGTAAAAATAATAAGGACATTGCCATTGAACCAAGCATACCATATCTATATATCCTAAGTGCAATTAAACCTTAAAAGCATCACAAACATAACATATAGTATAATCCTAAACTGAGCAATAAACAAGGCTCTCATAATGTCATTTTATAGACATATAATCATCCTAACTAGACAAAGCCATATTTAATCATGCAAAAATAGAATGAAAATAAGAGATGAAGATGTACCTAAAAAATTTATTGATGACTAAAACAACCACAAAGCAAACTTTAAGCTTCAAGAGATGTCATGACAATTTGGGACTCACCAGAAAAATTTTAATAGTGGATGTAATGCTAGAGAATTAGTTTTCACAAAAAGAAAGTGAATGGAAATAGATGAGAAATGTAAGTTATGTAGACAAAATAGTTAAATGCCAATTTCTTGCTAGAAAACTAACATCTTTAATAAACAACACTAGATTAATATAAAATACATGTATAAAATTAAGATAATATTTAAAAAAACTAACAAGCAATCAATTTCAATGTTAGTTGTTTTGAAAGCTAACACCATAAGTTGTTTTCCACTTTTAAACATAATGGTTTGCAATCACTTACAATGTTCATTGTAAATGTGACTGATGTAATATCCTAAATTTTAAGTTCTATCATTTGAATCTCTAAATTCTAAGGCTATAGAAACGAAAGGCACCTTTAAATAAGCTTGGTATGTGAATTCCAAGTTAAAAGGTCTTAAGTGTAAGTGTAACCGAAATTTTGAAGGAAAGGGAGCAATAGGAAAGGAATTAATTTCCCTAAATACTATAGATGATCAGAGGAGGTTAGAAAATCCTAGAAATGGGACTTGTCTAAGTCTAACAGTCTATGGATTTTCTGACAGTCAGGTAACCTTATATACTATATTGCAAAGTAGAAAATGAAATGTGGGTTAAAGTGTAAATAATCAAGAATTTGAGGTCTAGCATGTAATTCCATAAAGTGTGACCAATAGACACTTGACAAGTGTCATTTTTATAAAGAAATTCTAAGAATAGCCTTACTAATTAGTAAGAAAGGACCAAAATACCCTTGAATTGTCATGAAAGTTCTTCCTCCTTCTCCAAAATCGTAGATGACTCCATGAAAGCAAGCTTGAACGTGTGAAAGAGAAAGAAATTTTTGTTGGCCTTTTTCACCTAGAAATCTTAAGAATTAGGACTTGGTGTAGAAGATAAAATTGCTCCTCTCATTGAACTCTATCACATGGTGTGTTTAGATTGAAGAAATCTCAAGTTTGATCAAGTTTAGTGAACTTCAAGTTGGAAATTTCAAGTTGCTCCAAGAGATAAATTTGTTCTCCTTTCAAAGCTCTTTAAGGTGCTGGTTTTAGTTTCTTGAAATTATGATGTTTGTGTGGTCACAAGAAGGTTAACTATGGGATTTGGATGATTTAATTTGGATGTTGTTATGTTGATGTATGGCTTTAGTTTGGTATAAAAACAATAAGAAATTATGATGTACGAAGTAGGATTTTAGAGGCCTAATGGTGTATGTATGTGTATGGCATGTTTTTCTTGGAATTTAGCTAAATTAATGAAATTAGAATGATTCTTGTGAATTATAGAGCCTATGGAAGGTAAAATTTTGAATTATGAAAGCTTGTGTGGAAACCTTACTTTGAAGTCTCAAAACCGTGAGAAAGGAAAAATAAGGAGGAAAGGATTTTAGCTATTTAATTGTGTTTTGGAAGGTTTGGAATGATGAGAAAGAACGATGGTGTTCTAATGGTTGCTATAATGTATATTTATGTGTAGAATAAGCAAAGAATTTGTAAAGAAATTATCAAGTGAGGACAAAGGAATCATCATCATTGGAAGCTTTTAAAAAGGTAGCTAGCTTTATCCTTAAGCTCTGTTTCCTATTTACATGCTTTTCTATATCTTGTACCATTGTATGGAATGTGTATAAAATTACTATGTGTGGTACCTATGGCCCGAGTACCTTGGGAAGACAGTAAAATTGCTATGTGTGAAGCGTAGGTACGATTATCTAAGATGACCATCTAGATATCTATATGAGTCCTTGAATGGGCTTGGTGATTGCTGTGTACGGTGCATGTTTCCTACAGTGGTATTCAATGACAATGGTATGAAATAATATGTTAAATGATTGATTAATTGATTTTGAAACATATGTTTTATTGGCTTAAGAATCTTGAATGAATTAATGTATTTTTCTTACACTAGCTAGCTACTGGGAAACTTTGTTTCTTATGCTTTTATATTGTTTACTAACCATTCCAGGTGATGCTTCCAAAAGCCCTCCTAGCAAGGATTGAATATGGATGAGTTTGTTTATGTAATGAGGATGTATATTATGTGTGTTTTGTAAACTTGAATTATTGTATGATCATGTAAACTTTTCCTATGTTGTATGAGATATAAGAATTTGATGTATTGTGAACTAGTTTGGAGTAGAAGGCATTTAGTATGCAATATGTGTGAAGTTGGAAATGACCAAATGAATAGTAATTGACCAAATGAATTGTAGTCTCATAGGGTAGTGAGCTGGGTTTGTTTACATGGATTTTTGACTGGGTTATGGTGCTCTAAAAATCATGATAAAATTCAAGGATGAACCTTACTTTGTGCGAAAATTCAGCCCAAAATGACCTCATTTGTTATGGGAAATTGTTACACATTTTGGACTATCCTATTCTCGTCATAGTGCTGAGTACCAGTTGTATTTTGGCATTTTGAGGGAGTAAATAGGATGAGTTTGTGTCTGAAAATTTTATGGCAAGCATTTAACATATTTAACAAGTTCCATACTAAATTTGAGCTTAATTGAAGATGATTTACCCCTGAATTAAGGGCCTACTTTTGGTGCTGGAAATTCTGGATAGAACTAAAATGAGTTTACTTTGCTTGTAAATTTTAAGAGATCAAATGATGTCTAAATGATGTCAAATTTATACAGGATGAAGTCAATGAGTAGAGGGTTCATAGGAACAAATTTTGTAATTTTTGGAGTTCTGGAGAGTAGATTTTCATATTTTTGAAGTTGGACTAACAATTCTGAAAATGTGCAAAAAATTTTAGAAACTCAGAATTTGTAATATTTCATTTTTCAGAATCCTAATTAGGCTCTATAAGGTCTAATTATGTAGTAATTACCTATTTAATAAGGGATTAACATATTACTAAGGAAGGGAGTTATAACTGACATTATAATATTTGTTTTATTTTCAAACATTTTAATCAGGATAAAATGATGTTGAATTTTTATTTAATTGTCATTTTAAGTTTACATGGAAATTTCAATAGTGCCATTGCATAATTGTAGGTGTTAATTTTTAAATTAAACATCGTATTATATTCTGATGGAAATTGCTATAGTGTTTATGCATAAATATGGATGTTAACTATTTTAGAAGTCATTGTCTTATTTGCCTTAACAATTTTAAAAATATCACTGCATTAATGTGGAGATCGATTTTTCTTAAGATAGATGTCTATTGATTGTTATAGAATTGTAATTTTGTAATAGTGTATGCGTTGCTAGACTATAATGTTGTAAGGTCATATGTAATGTATATATTTCACTTAATGAGCTTAATAATAATGTATTATTGTATATAAAATTTTTATATGTTTTAATAAGACAGCATAAGTTATAGGCTACTTGAATAGATGTTACGACACCTATTACTAACCATAATTGATAAAGATGTGAACATGCTCATTGAGAATGAATTCTCTTCATGGTTTGGCAATTATGTAAGTTAAGTTATATCCTTTTCAAGTATAATTAAGACTCAGTAATTGAAAAAAAAAACCTTGACATAATGTGTGGCCCCAAGAGAAAATTTTACACATGTTTGGTGTATTTTTATAAATGGTTATAAATTTCACACTAAACATTAGAGCTAACACATGTCCATTTCTCACTTCGATGTGTGTATCAAGGGATCAAGTGATGGGCACTTAGAAAATTATTACTATAGAATACTTCAAGATGCTATTAAGTTAGATTATAGTGGATTACTAACAAAGAAGTTGTTTAACCATGAATGGTGATGAGACTCCTAACAAGGGAAGTAGGTTTCATAAATAATATGATATCATCGAGGTTTAAGTGTCTTGATGCTATAATAAGTTTGATCCTTTCATCTTAGCTTAACAAGATATGAAAGTGTATTGCACTTTATACCTAAGTCATGGAAGGGATCACATCAATTGGTTAGTTGTCATTAAAATCAAAGTAAGGAGAATCATCAATGCTTTAACAGTAAATATGGCATAATTGCCTTGTAGGATTATGAATAGTACAACCAAATACCAATATGCATTAAGGATGAAAAGATCCATTCACTTAGGGATGACTCAAGATCTTATGAAAAATTTAGCCATGCTAAACAAATTCTACATGGTGACTTGGACATCCTTGATCAAGAATTTTAAGAAGATAAGGAAAATGAAGAGGATGACATAGAGGAAGATTATAGACAAAGAGACCGATGAAATTAAAATAAAAATTGAATATGATGACAGATTCCTTATTTTAGATTAAGTTATTTTTGGTATATAGAGATTAGGATTATGATATATATGTCTTGCATAATTGATGCAAATGATACCAACTTTTTATTTTCATTTGTTATAGATTACTATGTCTGCAACAAGCCCATATTAAGCCACATGTTTGATGTTTCAAGATGATGTTCTAGAAGTTAGCATAAACAAAAGCACATTCAAGAGCATTAAGGGAAAAATAACAACTACTAACATATGGTTTAGGATTTTTATCATTTGTTAGAAATATTAAATTTAATTTTTTATTCATATTTAGCTTTTACTATGTTATATTATAATTTTTACATTATATGAGAAAATAATTCACATTCAATATTATGAAATTCAAATTTAGAAAATTTTCTATTGATTTTATATCTATTATGGTTGAATTATATTAATGTAGGATGTTTATTATTTGAGTTGCTATGAAAATAGACAAAAATTTGGCGATATTTTCCTATGTAGCAATAATTTTTTAATAATGATGCTAACAATTTTCCAATATTGCCCCGATTAATGACAAATCAAATTTAGCAATGGAATATCCCATTACTAAATGTGAACACTACATGCATGCATATATCCCTAGTTTAGCAATGGCTTCCTAAATTTTGTTACTAAATTAAAAAAAAAAAACAAACCACATTTAGCTATAGAAGTTTTGCCAATAATTTTACATTTAGTAATGGACTATGCCATCATTAGAATTCATCCATCATTTTTTTTCAAATTTTGTCATAGATTTTAGTGATGAAATTCAAAATTGTCACTATTTGAATAATCAATGCATTGTTTACTTATGACTTTAGATTTGTCCCCAAACTTTTTTAATTACAAATTTTTAAAATTTAGTAATGGAAAATTTTATCTCTAAATCATGATTTTTTTTTATAATTAAATCCTCTCGTTTTACATTTTGCTCTACTTGAATTGATACTAATCGCTTGGGTTTGACTTGGTCTCATCCTTACTAGTAATTTGAGTAAGTTTAGTTAACAATTTGATTATGAATGACACATACAATGAACTATAGGCATCAACTCCCTTTCAATATAGGGACTTTTATTCCAAGAGTAACATTCAATTGCTAGGTACTAAAGCCCTATATTCTAGGAAATTCAACACAATAGTCAATTATTAGCTACCAATAGTTGATTATTAGCTTTCAATAGTTACCTATTGAACTTTAGAGTTTGGTGCTTTGGACATAGGTCTAATAGTCGATTGCTAGTTATGGGAACTATATTTTTTTTTAATCCTATAGGTCAATAATTGATTATTAAGGCCTAACAATTGACTATTGCGATGCAAATTTGAAACTTTTGCAATAATGTAGCTGTTATTTTCCTCTAAAATTGTTTATAATAGCTAGGAATAGCATTTCACTTATATTTAAGGTCTATCACTATTCTAAAAGACATAAGACTTATTCATTTATTGCTTCATGTTAATTGAAATTAGTTCTCTTAAGCATCTATTTAACTATCTCTTTTTGGAATTTGATTATGCAATCTAACTTTAAGATTTTGTGAGCCAATTTTTGTGTATTTAAATAATTTTGATTGTATTATTTTAGGTGAAGAAACCCTGGGAAATCCAAGAGTAAGCATCTACATAGTAAGTGAGTGCTTTGAGTGAAGAATCTTAAAGGAACCAACTTGTTATTAGAAGGAATGAATATATAGTAGCTTCTTTAAGTGCCTAGTTAATTTTGAAGGGATAATGTAATTAGTAAATTTAAGATAGATTGACTTAGTAGTAGATGTAATCCTTGAAGTAGTGGATCCCTAAGACTAAACCACTATAAAATTTTCATTTGCTTTTTTCTAACCCTATCTCTTTAATTTATGCAATTTATCCTTCAGTAAATTCTTATTAGTGGGATGAAAATTGATGGTGTTATTAAGCATGTAGATTATAGACTTTAGAATGATAGAATTATGTGGTAAAATTGTTTATCATTAAAGGCCTTGGCAAGCCATACCCAAGATGGTGGGTCAATTAGGTGTTGTTAAAACTTTCACTATTTTTAAAATTCTCTTAGAAAAACTTTTTATTTTGGAAAGTTTTAAGAATAATTTTAATTTCAAACAATTCTAAGAGAGCCTTATAAAGATGTTTGCATTCAAGATATGACAATTTAAAGAATTTGTGCAAATTAATTCATTTAATTATCCATAAATAAATAATCAAGAAATAAATTCAAAGTAATTCAATGAAGAGGTTCACACTCAATATATGACAATGAAATACACTTATACAAACCTAACTTATTCAATTATGTAAAGATAATGAATTAATAAGCCAATGCATAGGTAGATTTCTCTTTCAACCATTCAATCCCTTCAAGATTAATATTAAAGCATTTCTCTTCCAACTATTCAATTATCCAAGTAATAACATAAGCATTACAACAGAATATATCAACAAAAACAAAGCATGTAAAGCAATAAAAATAGAGTATAATGCAAAGAGATAAAGAGAGA
The DNA here is from genome assembly GCA_020226215.1 of Sindora glabra. NCBI lineage: Eukaryota > Viridiplantae > Streptophyta > Magnoliopsida > Fabales > Fabaceae > Sindora > Sindora glabra. The sequence goes on from CM035227.1 coordinate 59,218,064, forward strand.
TAGGTAGAAAGATTAAATATAAGAATTTATATTTATTCCTCCCTTAAATATTATTTCCAAGGTGTACATCCACTCTCCAAGCTTTCTGAAGCTTGTGTTTTAATCAATAATCCTTTCAAGTTTCAACTAGCATTTGAGAAAAGCCTTACAATGCTCTTGCTCTTTCTTGAGCAAATATTCATTTTACAAGGGATACCTCACCCTTTCTAAGATTTTTCAAGGGATACATCACTTTTTATAATTAGAAAGTGATAAAAGATGGATATTCACTCAGATGAACTCTTTTATAGAGTAGATGAAACAAATGAAAATATTAGAATAGAGAAATTTAAAATAGAGAGCTCAATTCATGATTTTGATGAAAGGAGTAAAATGATATTAAAAGATAAAGTTTAAGCATTCATTTGTTTGTATTTGGTGTTTCTTAGCTTATATAGGAGGCTCGTAGAGTATTATAGTCATTTAGGATAGTTAGGGATGAAAACTAGCCATTTATAGCCATCATCAAGGACCAGAACAGTCAAAATCAATTGGTCAATTGGTTCTAATAAAAATTTTCATCTCTTCCTATCCAAAATCGATTGGTCAATCGTTTCGTAAAGATAGTATTGTAGACTTAACCTTAAATTTTTCAATTTTAGTCCATTTTGAGCAAGTGACCTATCATTGGAAAGCTATTTAAGTATATTTTCAAATAGAACTATTTTCATACTTATATCTAATGTTGTTTTTAAGATAAGTTTAAAATAATGAGTAAAGGTTAGAAAGAGCGGATTGTGAAATTTTTGATTTTGAGAGTTAACTTGTAAAATTGATAACTCTTCTATATCTTAATCATTTTAAGTAAATGACTTGTCAATAGAAAGCTATTTGAGTCTATTTTCACGTAAAACTAATTTCATACCCATATCATTTGCAATTTTTGGGATATGGTCAAAATAATGAGTAAAGGTTAGAAAAGATGAAAATGTAGAAAATTAATTTTTAGACTCAACATGTAAAATATCATAATTCTTTCACATATTAATCATTTTAAACAAATGAAATGTCCATGGAAAGCTATTTGAGTTTATTTCCACATGGAAAAAGTTTTGATGATCAAATCACAAGTATTTTATGTGATATGATCAAAAGAATGACTAAAGGTCAAAATCAAAAGGACCAAAACCTTACATCTCATTAGTTTTTGAAGTGTTCGATATGCTATTTTGTAAAAACATAATTGTAGGCTATCTTTTTAAATCATTTTGATCAAGATAAGATTATAAAAACATGTTTGAGTTCTATATCATGAAAAACTCTATTTTACAAGAAAGTCTAAGCATAAAATGAAAAATTATACCAATGTTCTTAGACTTTTCTTGATATTTCTCCAAGCTTTCAAAAGCTTTAATCTTCTTATCCTTTAATTCTTGGATTATATATTCTTTCTTGCTTTTCTTCCTTATTCTTGAGTTGAGCATAATATGATCTTTCACTTCTTTACTTCAATGATAACTCTTATTTTCCTTTTGGACTAAACATGATTCATATATAATTAATTAAATATTAGATATTATATTCCTATTTTTAACATCCTAAGTAAAAAATATTTTAATTTATATATCTTTTTATGTCATTTTACAATTTTAGTTAGTTTAACTAATTTGTCAAATATTTTTTATACAATCAGCTAACTTATCAATCATAAATTATAGATTATCAACTAACTTTTTAAATATTAATTAACTTTTTAGTTACTTATATAAAATAGAGCTTGTGTTTGGTGCAATAAATAAGTTAGTTTATAATTTATTGATTTAATTAATAAGTTATAAGCTAACTTTTAAGTGTGTTTGACACATTAGAAGCTAGTAGTTTGTAAGCTCTTATTTGATTAGTTTTTCAAAGTAATTTATAACTTAGAAGTTAATATCTTTTTAAATTTTTTTCAAATTTGCCTATCTTCTTTTAATTAAATGACAACATATAGTCTAATTATGCAAATAAGTATTTGACATATTTTTATTAATTTAATATAAATAAATAAATAAATAATAAGTAAGTAAATAAATATGTGATATCATAAAATATAATTAATTAAATTTTAATTTATTATTTTATTAGTTGAATAATAAATAAAGAAATATGTAACATCATAAACATAATCAAATAAATTTTAAATAATTATATTCTTATTTTGAATATTCTAATTATATTAATATAACTTGGTCTCTAAATAAATTAATTTGATTTATATATCTATTTATATTGACATATTTTTTATGTCATTTTACATATTTTAGCTAGTTTAATAGTTAATTTTTTTCCCAAATACTTATGATATAACTAATTAATTGCTTATCTATTAATTATAAATTTTTAGTTATCAGTTATTAGTTACTAACTTATTAGCTAATTGATTACACCAAACATAGCCTAGGGCAACCTTACCTGTTCTTTTTTATTTTTATAATAAATACATTCATTAAATAAAGTAATTATTGATAATAGTAAATTAACTATAACATTATTTATTATTTTCTTATCATTAAATTAATAGTATTTTTATTCAAATAAAAGAGTGGGTGTTACTAATGTCTACTAATGGATATGGAGATTAATAATGCCTCTATTTAATAACGTCTAAGTAAATAGCCAAAAATGTTCCCATAACTTAGCATCAGAACAAAATTAATGAAATATGTAAAACAATTTGGACGAACCATAAAAAAAAATGCGATTTTATATTAAAGAATTCTATTCAAGATGATTTTATATGGGGATAAATATTTTAAATTATCATATTGAAATATTTCAATACCTAACCCTAACCCCTAACCAATAAATACTATCCTAATATTGGCCGTAATGGACAAAACCTAATCCTAACTATTAACCTTGAATCCTAGCTAAAGCCTAATCCTTGAATCCTAGTGGCTTACCCTAATGCTAATTCTAAATCCTACTCATTTTGAAAAGAAAGTGATCATAATGGCATCCCTTCAACCCCCATCAATCGTCAATCATTGAAAAACATTATACAAGGAAAAGCCCAATTCTTCATCTGAACAAGTTTTTAATTATAATTTATGTGCTTAGGATTTGAGCCAATTTAAATCCCTTCCTAAAAAACAAATTTGTTCCACCCGTGAACGCAGACGGTATCTTTTAGAAAAAGAACTGAACATTGTGATTTTTTGAATGAAAATAAGCTCAGTGAAATTAAACTTTATCTTAAATGAATTAAACTTATTTTAAAAATTATAGATCTAAATCTATCTTTTTAAGCTATATTAAACTAAAATTTGGTTTAGCCTAACCTATTTAAAAATTTTGGCATGGTTTGCTAATCTATTTAAAATTCTACTTACATAGCTAAAGTTTTAAGTAAGTTAATTGATAAAGGCCTTCAAGGCAAAAAAAAAAATCAATAATTAAAGTAAGTTTATGTTTATAATTGTATGTATTAAAATTATGTTAATATTAGATATTTATATTTTATAAATGCAAATATTTTATAATATTATATTGTATTTAATATAAATGTATTAATTATTAAAAAAGTCTATTTGATATGCTTATGAGCTAAGCTTACAAAAAATAAACTTAGTCTATTTATCTAAATAGCTCCTTTTATCAGCCTTATCCTATTTAGATAAAAAAAGTTAAGTTAAGCTAAAAATAGATTAAATTGTAAGCCTTTGATAGGTAATTTAACCTATTTTCACTCTAATTATCATATGATTAAGAAGAGATAAAGCTTGTCAAGGGATTAAGTCGTGAAAAAACAACTCATGTGCTTCATGTGTTTCATTGTAGAAAAATTTTTTTGTACCCTTTATATATAACACTTATTCTTTTTCTATTCATTAAATAAATATCAATAATCTTTCTTGAAAATTTAATTTTTTTAATACATATATTTTAATCTTAAATATAATTTTGATCCTTCAAATATGTGATTTTAATTCTCAAATTTAAAGTATTGATTTTAATTTCCTTAATATTTATTGAAAAATAACTTCAGTTCTATTGTTTGACTTTTATCAATTATTTTCCATTAACTCCTATTTGATATCCATAAACTTATTACATTGTTTTTCAAATAAATCACATTTTTTTAAGATTTAGGAGGAAATGAACGCTCAAAAAGATTCAAACTTTTATTCGAGGAAAAAATTTTCTTTCATGCATATATAAAAACTGTTTTTCATTAACATTAAAAAATTGAGTGAAAATAATATTGTGATCAGGTAAAGAAATTGATAGAAATCAAATAGAAGAATCAAAATTACATTAATAAGATATTTAGATCATATAAAATAGATTTTTTTTGTTAAGAATAAAATAGATTTTAAATTAATAAGATCAGAACCACACAATTTATAATTCAATATGATTAAAATTATATTTAAAACCTAATTTTATAAAAATTAATAAATAAATTATAAACTTGATAACCGCATTCCTTTATTATCTATTCACTGATTAACCGAAACGGAGGACGGTATATTTAAAAAATTTATCTTTGTTAGTAATATATAACTCATTCTGGTCCCGCCAGACTTTTCAGACAGCCATCAATTATTCCAAATATTAAAAACAATTTCATTGCTTCACGCAATGTGCGTGTGTGTGTGTCCATATATATATATATAATGATAATGATAATGTCTTTTTCTATTCATATTGGACAAGAGAACAATGCCAAAAATCACCAAAATAGTGCCAAAACAATTAGAATCGAAGAAATAGTCTACAAATCGGATCACTCTCAATAAACAATAAAATTTCAATATTATAATTATTTCTCTTTTACATTGTTTTATTTTAAATTTAGCATATTTTTTTATCTCAAATTTTCATAAGATTGATGCTGAGTATAATTATCACTTACAAATAATTTTGTTGGGTGACTACAAACCAAAAATTAATTGTTGCAAGTCTTAATCGCAACTAGTTGAAGGAGAAAATTTACACCTTTCTCCTAAATTTTTTGCTACTCAACCAAAAGATGAAAAAAAAAAAAAAACCACTTATATTTCTAAACACTGATGCCGGTATTGTTATATATTCTGTAAGAAATAATAGGATACAACCAAAAAAATGGCTTCATTAGCAAGTCCGCAGCAATGGCCGTGTGAGCTAAATCAAACACTGATCTTTTATTTTCTTATATTCTTGATCAGTCTTCTTGTAGTGTTTAAGGTGCTGTCAAGAAAGAGCAAATCCAATCTGCCTCCATCCCCACCAAAACTGCCATTCATAGGCAATCTTCATCAGCTAGGCACTTTGCCTCACCGCTCTTTCCGAGCCCTCTCTCAGCAATATGGCTCTCTAATGTTGTTGCAGTTGGGGCAGACTCCGACACTGGTGGTTTCATCAGCAGATGCCGTCAAAGAAATGACAAAATTTCAAGACGTTGTTTTTTCCGGCCGGCCTCAAACCACTGGAGGAAACATCTTCCTCTATGGATGCAATGATATTGGCTTTGCAACGTACGGTGAAGAGTGGAGACAGAAGAGGAAAATCTGTGTGCTCGAACTTCTTAGCTTGAAGAGGGTAAGATCATTTCAATTAGTGAGAGAAGAAGTCCAAGAATTGATTGAAAATATACGTCGATTAGGCGCTGGTAATGGGCTGCGTGTGAATCTGAGTGAGATGCTGATTGCAACCTCAAACAACATAATTTCAAGATGTGTTCTTGGGCAAAAATATGATGCAGAAGATGGTGATGGTAGTTTTGGAAAGCTAGGAAGGAAGATGATGGCTCAAATTTCAGCTTTCAGTTTTGCAGATTTCTTCCCTTCATTGGGTTGGATTGATGTTGTTACAGGCCTAACTCGAAAACAGAGGGCCACTTTTCGGGCTTTGGATGCTTTCTATGAGCAAGTAATTGCAGAACATAAGTTGATAAAAAGCGACGAATATCCTGATAAGGAAAACTTTGTGGAAATTCTCCTCCGGCTTAAAGATTGTGGTATTCTTGATTTTGACCTCACTCAAGATAACCTCAAAGCTATATTAATGGTATGTGTCCCCTTATGCAATTTTTTTCCTCCATACATAAGTTAATTTCATCACCATGCTTCGACTATGCAAGAATTACATAAACATTTTCTCTTGCCCTGAAAATATTGTGATTATTTTGTAAATTTGTGGTAAAAATAGAAGCATCATATTAAGTTAAAAGGTTACTCGTAATTTCATAAATAAAATGAGATATTCCTGTAATTTATTAAATCTCATGAAGGGCCAACATAATAATTTTTTCAATTCTATAATGAACCCTAAGGATGAGAACATGAAAAATTGCAGGCATAGCCAACATATGCCTTGTTTGTAAACTTATCAATTAATAACTTTAAATGAGAAGATTCAAATTCTTTTCTCGTCATCGTCCTTTCTGTTTAGGTACTCATCCACTTATAATAATAAATGCCTTGGAGAGTCTTTTTAAGTAAAGATAACTCCCCCCCCCCTTGAAATGTAGCATTATAGTTGAGAGATCAATTAAGAGGTCAATCAATTAACAAATTACAATATATATTGTCTGAGTATAAAGAATACTTAATTTTTGATTTCATAAATGTAGGACATGTTTGTGGGAGGAAGTGACACTACTTCAACTGCTTTGGAATGGGCTTTTGCAGAGCTAATGAGGAATCCCATTGCAATGAAGAAAGCACAAGAAGAGGTAAGAAGAGTTGTGGGGCAGAAATCAAAAGTGGATGAAAACAATATCAACCAAATGAGCTACTTAAAATGTGTGGTCAAAGAAACTTTCAGATTGCATCCACCCGTTCCTCTATTGGTTCCTCGAGAGACCATATCTAGTGTGAAGCTTGGAGGCTATGATATACCCTCAAAAACAAGGGTATTTATCAACGCTTGGGCAATTCAAAGGGACCCTGAAATGTGGGACAAGCCTGAAGAATTCATTCCAGAGAGATTTGAAAACAGTTTGGTTGATTTCAAAGGGCAAGATTTCCAACTTATCCCATTTGGTACGGGAAGAAGAGGATGTCCCGGAATGGCATTTGGAGTTGCTTCCGTTGAGCTTGTGTTAGCTAGTCTTTTATATTGGTTTGATTGGAAACTGCCTGCTTTTGTAAACTTAGACATGAGTGAGATATCTGGGCTAACTGTCACAAAGAAAGTGCCGCTTCATCTTGAACCAATACAATACTCCTTTGGATTTATACCTTAATGGATCAGTGCCTCAAGTAACTGGTAGAGGTAGAGTGACACTTGATGTTATTTTGGTACGTTTTTCCTTTTCAATGTTTCAGGTTGAAATTAAAATTTTGAGTGTTTGTTTGATATTTGGTTTGAAAATGTTGTTTCACTTTTTCATTTCCCTTTTCTTAATGTATTTTCTAGCTCTAATTCGAATCTCTTTCTTTCGTAGGCAAACCCTTCAAGTCTGTCACTTGTTCTCCCCATTTGTAACTGAAATTAAAACTTTCTGTCTAATATGTGTCCGCCTAGTTCTAAACTATGGATGTAGTCAAGTTTACAATTATGATCTGATTAGTGAAATTGTAGATGCAGGTGTTTTGATGCAAAATTTTCAAAAATTGTTTCTATGGGTGATTCACGACAACAATATTATGCGTATTATTGTAATTGCAGACCACAATTTAAAACCAGACTCCACCATATAAGTGCATATTACCTACAATTTTTTTTAAAAATGAAATGTCAATGGTAGAATTCCCTTTAAATATGATTGTGACATGCAATTGATAATTTTTCTTTTAAAAATATCTCCACGCTAACTCTCACAATTATAATTTGCTGGAATTAAGCTTAAAATTAACAGCATTGTGTTGAAAATTTTCCATTTCTTTTTCATATTTTGTTGGTTCATCAAGCGTGAATCATGGTATAATTTATGAGCAAATGATACTACTATAGAAAAGCTATTTGATGTTGGCTATTTAATAGATTCAATGTTAGTTTCAAATTGTCATTTTATCAAATATCATGATAAATATTTTATGATGTTAATTCTAATAACAATTAAACAATCAATGTTTCATGTACGACACACAACTCATAACCAATCCCATTTAAATACATTGATTTTTGTTAAATAATCATCATTAAAAATTAAAATTTAACATCAACTTATTTTAATAACTAATGTGAAATGTGCTATATACCATAATAGTGATTCACATAATTAACAATTGTATTACCCTCCTCCATACACAATAAAAGAAAAAAAATTCTCTACACCCTTTCAATTATGTATAGCATTTCTATCACTTCCTACTATACTACTACACTACTCCAAAACCACCAAAAAACATTATAATACAATTTTATATATGAGGTTAGGGAATATCTAATGATTTATACTATTAAATGGCATATATCCAAAGTATTTTCAAATTGTAAGGGAACAAAGTAACAAAAAAAATTGAGAAAAATTACCTCCTATTTTGTTATAGATATCTCTATCCCCTATATTTTCCACACCTTAACTAGACCATCATTTCCATTGCAATTTCTATGTACTTAAAGGAAAACAAGTTTGAAAATAGTAAAAGGTAACCTCAATCAAATATGGGTATTTTGCTTCGAGTACCCATTGTTCAATATATGAGGTTAGCACTCATTAATAAAGCATTCTTAAATCTAATACTTGCAAATGTAAACAATATTCATTAAAATTTCATATATGAAATCAAGTTTCTTAACTTACAAACTTGCTAAATTTGTATCAATGTGAACGGTAATAAAATATGGTTGATAATGAAATTAGAAACTAAATTGCAATAACAAATATAAAATGTAAAACAAATCTTTATATTTATATTTTGCACTTTTCTAGTAAGTGCTAAACCTCACATATTTAGTCATAAGCTAATGAAGTTTTAGTTTTGGAAAATAATTAGTGAACACAAATGCAAAATTAAAAGAGAATTATCTTAATATTAAAAGGATAGCATAGCTTATTAGAGAAAGTATCACTTTTGGATTTGTGATGACATTATAACTTCACTCTTTTTATTTTCATTTCATGCCTTCTTTTTATGCATTGTTTAAAGTTTAAATGTTAGTTATTATTAAAAGAATTGATGCGTATAATTAAACGGCATCATTCAACTATAGAATTTCAAATGTTAGTTATTAAATAAAGACCAACATCATAGATCAAAATCTTTTATTTTTCCATTATTTTTTCAAGAAATAAATTTTATAATTTTACAAGTTGGCAACATTTTTTTTTTTTGCATTATGACATTTTCTTTATACAATCAAGTAGATACAAATAATAATAAATTGAACAATCTAACAAATGAGAAACTATAATTTATAGTGAATAAAAAATTTTAGTTAAGGTCAATAAGAAACTAAAAAATAAGCAATCTAATCAATGAGAAATTATAAAATATAAAATTTTACATAAAATATTATTGTGCAAAAAGGTATAAATTTATAATGAAAACTCATTGTTATTGCACAAAAGAGCATAATGTGGTATCTCTTTTTTGTAATTCCTTTATATTGCTTAAGAGCTTTTGAATTGAAAGATGAAGATGGTTACAAACTAATGATGAATTATAGTGAGAAAAAGTAATATCACCAATCATACATTGAATTCAAGCCTACTAATGCAAGAATGGAAGTGTTGCTTCTTCATACAATAAGTTATCATCGCTCTACAATCCATCTTCGTATTTTCTCCCTAATTGTGCTTCTTGAGATAAGACATGCATAAACAACAAAATTTAGTTTTGAAGGGCGTGATGGTTGCAAACTCATGATAAACTATATTCAAAAAAAGTAATGTACCAATAGTCAATTGCTACATTGCAAATTTAAAACTTTTATTGGGTATTTTTTTTACCAAAATTATTTCTAACATATTTCATTTATATTTGAGGTCATCACTATTCCAAAAACCTAAGACTCACTTATTTTTTTTCTACATTTTAATTGAAATTAAATCTCTTAAGTATAATTATTTATTTGCATGTCTTTTTTTAGGAATATTATCATGTAATTCAACTTTGAGAGTTTGAGTCAAATTTTTGTGTATTCAAATAATTTTCATTGTATTATTTTGGGTGAAGAAATCCTAAGAGAATTAGGAGTGAGCATCTCTTGATTAATGAGTGCTTTGAGTGAAGAATCTTAAAAGGACCAACTTATAATCAAATGTCCAATTAATTTTAAAGGGATAATTATGGATTTGCAAATCCAGGATAGATAGGCCTAACAGTAGATGTAATATTTTGAAGTGATGGATCTCTAAACTCAAATCATTATAAATTTTGCATTTACTTTTCTCAAATCCTATCTTTTCAATTTATACGATTTATATTTTGAGTATATTCGTAATATTGTGATCAAAATTGATGGTGCTGTTTGGGTAGCTAGATTATAGATTTTGGAATGATAGAAATATGTGACTAAATTGTTGATCATGTGTTTTCAAGAAAATTGACTTGATTAAAAAAATTTTAATTTGTAAAATGAATTGTAAAAAATATAAAATTTTAAAATTCAATAACGTCACTTGTGTACATAAGATGAAATTACTTCTTTCTTTATATAAAAAGATAAACAGATAGCCAGCTAAGAGAATTTTCTCAATATAAGCTCTAAACAAAAGTTAATTCCTTATTTTCAATTTCAATAAATGCAGTTTCACTTAGGGATGATAATTGATGTATATTTCATAGATATGCTCAATTTTTATATATTCAAATATGGGTAAAAAGGATAAGAATACAAGTAAAGAAATTTTCATAAGGATATTTTTAAATGCGTGTACGGATACAGAGATTATACTACCTAATTTTCTCCATATCTATATTATAAAATATATAGTTAAATATATATAATAATAGATATTTATATATAAATTTAATTATATAATAAAAAGAACTAAAATTATATATATAATTAGTTAATTTAAATATAAAATTTTTTTAAGATATGTAAATTTTAACAAAAGAATTTATGTTATTCTCTTTTGCATTATTACTATTAAAATTTTCAAGTAACCATTATTTTATCAAAAATAATAAGATATAGATAAATTATAATTGGATAAATAGGATATAAATAATTGGATATTTTTAATTTTTAATAAAAATTATAATAGAATATAAATAAATATATATTATTTAAATAAAATGAGAAAATGTGGGTGAATAGAGAAATTTGATATTTGACAAGGAAAGAAATGAATTTTAAAATTCTACCCATACAAGTATGAGGAGGGCAAAGGCATGGGAATCATAGTCTCCTACCCACACTCTCTCGTTGTTATTCCTAGTTTCATATTTCAAAATTTTAAACTGTGACTGGCTTATATCACTTTAGTGATTATTTGATAACCCTTAAGCAACTAACTTCTCTTAAAAATGTTCCCAGAACTTAACATTATAACAAAATCAATGAAATTTGTAAAACGATTTGAACGAGCCTTTAATATAAACATGCGATTTTAAATTAAACAATTTTATTCAAGTTAATTTTATAAGTGGATAAATATTGTAAATTATGAGATTCAAAATTTTCAAAACCCAACCCTAACTTTTATCCAATAAATACTTGTCCTAATATTGGCCTCAATAGACTAAACCTAGCTCTAACTACTAGTCTTAAATCCTAACTAAAGCCTAACCCTCGAATCCTAGTGGCTTATGCAAATGTTAATTCTAAACCCTACTGATTTTGAAAAGAAAGTGATCATTAGTGCACACTACAGCAAAAAGACTTTTAGCGGCAATGTTTGTCGTCGCTAAAAAGTATTCGGTCAGTCGCTAAAGAAAAAGTCGTCACTAAAAATGTCATCAGTATAGGTCCATGCCTGAAAAGATCATTAGCGACAATAATTTGTTGTCATTAAAAGTTCAACCTTTTGCGACGACAATGTCGTCGCAGAAAATAATTTCAAAATTCAAAAAATTTTGAAATTTGATTTTTAGCGTCGTCGCTATAGGAAAAAAAATCATCGCTAAAAATCTGACTTTCAGTGACGACTTTGTCATCACTGAAAGGAAATCTTTTAGTAATGACAAAGTCGTCACTGAAAGGGAAACTTTTAGTGATAACTTTAGTAAAAAGTTGTCGCTGAAAGTTTGATCTTCAGCAACAACATTTTGCCCTATAGCGACGACAAGTGTCGTCGCTAAAGGTTTTTTTGAATTTTTTTTAAAAAATTTAAATTCAAATTATCTTATATTTCAAATAATATATTATCTAAAATATTATTTATTTTAATTAACTTGAATTGTTCAATAATTTTTTAAATTTAATTTAATATAAATTATACAATTATAATATATCAGTAGTATTATTAATAATGTCTAACAATTTGATCCAACATAAAAAATTAATACTCATAAAGCAATGGTAAAAATAATATTTATATGAATAAATTATATATACAACATTTATGTAAATGTGTACACATAAAAAATATAAAGATATATATACAAAATATACTATAGAGAAGCAGGGAGGTGTAAATATCACAGTACACCATCATCGTCATCATCATCATCCTAGCAACGAGGATGATAAAATGACGATGGCGGCTGAGTAGCAGGTGCAGGCACAAATCTACTCGGCCCAGGCAGTGTAGCAGCAGTAAATGGAGGCGGCGGCGGTAGGATGATACTCTGCTGTCTAAGGATTGAGCTCATTTCAGTAAGATAAGTCCCAAACTGTTGTTGTATCTACTACTGCTACTGTGTAATCTGCTGCTGCTGATTAAGCTACTGCTACTGCTGCTCCTGAATCAACCGCTGGCTTTGCTCGACCTGCTCCCGACTTTGCTGTAACTGCTCCTGCAACTCACCGACCTGAGACACGGTTTGTGAGCTCGTCCCCGTGCTAGAAGTCCCCATCGAATGATAATGATAAGAATGACCAGCAAGTACACGCCTAACAGCCTTCCTATACCCTCGACGAGTGCCAAGCACTTCATCGATGATGGCAACCTCATCTAACTGTACAAGAGTCGTAGGCAAGCTAGTGGATGATACACTAGACTGTACATGTTGAGTCATGAGCTTAGTCATTCTCGCCTTAAATTATTAAAAAAATCAATAAGAAATGTATCTTACAAGATATATTCATAAAATTTTATTTAAAATATGAAATTCAAATAACTTACATGTTGCCCCTGAGGGATCGGATGCATCTACTCCCTCGACCTATATGTGTGTCGGTCCCTAAAGTTATCAGGAACTGACTGTAGCTTACCAATATCTCTGTTTCTCTATTGAATTTATGTTACAAAAAAAAAGGATGAAGGGTAGTAATGCTATTTAACAAGTGGATACATTTAAAAAAGATATAAAAAAATTAAATTACCTTATCAAAGCGATGTGCAGCAATAGACTTTGACCCATGTCGGTCATTCATGACCTTCTATACTCTATTATTTGTATTTCTAGCAGACAACTCCTGCAAATTAAGAGTAAAAAGTTCAATTTTTATGTCTACAATTTAAATATATGAAATACTAACATAACACCATAAAATGTCATACATATCCTGTACTCATCACTATCAAAGAAGCTTACACACCTCTGCCATGTCTGTGGTAAGACAGATCGAGGCACACAATGTCAAGCTCGATCCAAGTCATACTCCTAGAATCGATCGCCTCCATGCTCTAAAAAATGCTTATTCAACCTGTACTTCCAATCTCTGTACAGGTCGGCAGCAATCCTACATCAAACCAGAGAGCGCTCTATCCCGATCACCCTCAGAGATGCCCTGGAACTCGAAGTGAGACTGCATTAAAAGACATGACATAAATTTTTAAGTCATATATTTAGAAATTTCAATCTCAAAGACATTAATTCAACAGTTAGAGGAAATGGACACTTATGCAAATCTCCTGCACAACTCTATCTCGAATCTGCTAAGGTACAGCCCACCATGACTTATAATAGGGACGGCACGTGGGTGCAGATCATGCTGCCAATATCACGAGGGAGATGGCTGGCATTATCACTAACAGCATGCCATGTACCAGTCATAGCAAACTGTACAGGCACCAATCTGCCTCCACCCCTGCCTATCTTCTAGTGCAATCTTAGGGACCTATTCAGTCTCCTCTTTCTCGTAACTACTACTTCATTTAATAAAAAAAATTTCAATACAATAAACATAATATTTAATCAAGCTTAGGTATGCACAATTAATAACAAATACCTGATCCCTCGCACTGTGATGAAATATGGGTGGGTTGCTCCGATGGGTCGCCTCTAGTGTCACCCCCGTGGTATCGTGCCTCGACATCCGCCATAACTTAAATAATACACATTATACAAGTAATTAAAAAGAATTCAATGTCAAATTAAACGATCAAGTGGTTCAACATTTTACAATCGAAGTGATTATTTTAACAATCATGCTTACACAATTATGAGTTATAGTTCAAATATGTTATTTAATCCCTAATCAGAATTAGTGTCGGTGAACCTAACAGACTCATAGTCATTGGTTTCTTCTTCATTATTAGATTGTGTGGGCTCTTTATCCATATAATCATCAATTATTTCGTCTTCAAGGCTCTCATCATCATCAATGAAGGCACCTCCTCCATGAGCACTAGATCCAACATTTCTGTATGCTGGAATGATTGAAAGACTATTTCTTTCATTACTTAGATGTACTAAATCGAAATCTCCCAGATTAACTATGAGGTTGAAGTTAGATGAGTTACTATCTTGCAAAAATAACAAGTCTTGTGCATTATCTCCATCACAGGGTAGATTCCATATATCGCAATGCACCATATTATGGACGACCCTCCAATTTGGTCCATTAAGGAGATCCTTAGTGTAAAACACTTGTTTTGCTTAAGTAGCAGGTATATAAGGATCATCCTTGTACCATTGTCCATTGATGTAGATGCTTGTGATATTCTTGTCAAAATAAAGTTTCTTCTTTGTAGGATCAGTGTCATACCACTTGCATTTAAATAAAGTCACATTGTACTTATTTAAATTAGTCAACTCAACTATTTCTTCCAGTACACTATAGAATATGTTACCATCAGTCTTCGGAATAGAAATGCCACTATTTTGCATTTTATACTTCTCATCTTGAGTTTTGACTATAAAGTGAACTCCATTCATAATACACGTAGAGTATATCATGTTAGTGAAATTGGGATTGGAGGCTAATGATAGTAACTCTTCGATTGCCTCTGGGGAACCATTCCTATATAAACAGTACATCTAAAAAAGTAGCAATTGTTCTAAGAATTAAATTGAAAGATCAGCAATAGGAATGAACAACATTTAAGATATTCGTTTAATGAATTTGGGAAGAAAAAAACCCTTACCTTCGAGTAAAACCATGAGGGGAATATAGTTCTCTGTAAGTTGTTAATATTTTTAGCACCACTCCATTCGAGTTCCAATCGATGCTCACTATAGAACATAACAATCTTAGTCTATTATAATCACATAAAGGAGAAGAACACAACTAAAATTTGAGTTACTTACTGGAGATATTTTTCGATCTCAGTACAATTATTTAAGATGTACCATACTGTAACATCTCAATCCTTCCTATTGAAATAAGAAATAATCTTTTTTCCTATCGGTCGACATTGGGATTGGAACACTGAGAATGTCCTTCTTGTTTGTCTAGGTGTTACATCTTGATTTCTATCAGGTTAGTTGAATCTAGTTTCCACTCCTTCTAAATACATAGAGAAAAATGTTAATGCCTCATCGACAATATATCCTTCTGCAATTGAACCCTCCGGTCGAGCATGATTTCAAACATAATCTTTTAACTTTTTTATATATCTCTCATATGGGTACATCCATAAAAAATGAACGAGTCCTCCTTCCAATGCTTCGTCTGGCAAATGCATCACCAAGTGGACCATTATGTCAAAAAATGCTGCCGAATATATTCTCTCGAGCTTGCACAAAATAATGATAATGTCTTGTTTGGCTTGCAGAATATCCTTCCTGTTGAGAGTTCTAGCACATATTTGATTAAAGAAGTTGCATAACTCAACAAGTGGATATGATAATTCCTTTGGCAAGAAAGTCCGAATTCCTGGTCCTAACAGTCTTTGCATAATAACATGACAATCATGTGATTTCAACCTCTTTAACTTCAGGTCACAATCTGTGACATTCTTACAAAGACTCCCAGCAAACCCATCTAGAAAATTTACATTCTTTTATATATTGGCAAAATCATTTCCGCTCTTCTTGGTTAAGCGTATATCCAGCATACGACTTGAAAAGTTAACCTCTTTGCTCATACAAATGCAAGTTAGGCCTTATCTTCATGTCTTCCAAATCTCGTCTTGCATTCTCTATATCTTTTGTTTTATGCTCAATCTCCAATAATGTACCCAAGATGCTATACATACATTTTTCTCAGCATACATCACATCAATGTTGTGTCTTAAGTTCATTGTTGGCCAATAAGGGAGATTAAAAAATATACTTCTCTTGCTCCAATTAAGTTCATCGGCACCCCTCTTTCGCTTTACACCACCAAATTGAGCATGTTTTCCTAGAAGTCTATGTGACACCTTACCCAACTGTTCCATGATAACATTATTGGTAAGAGGCCGAGGAGGGGCTCTCCTCTCCGACCTCCCATTGAATTCTTTCTTATTTCTCCATGTGTGACTTCTTGGAAGCCAGTGGTGATGACCAACATAAGCTATTTTTCCTCTAACTCGAATTGATGGAGTATCCAAATTACATGTAGAACATGCTTTGTATCCTTGCTCACTCCACCCGGATAGACTACTTCGAGCAGGAAAATCATTTATAATCCAAAGCAATGCTGCCCGCATATTGAACACCATATTTGTATTCACATCTTGAGTTTCAACTCCTCTCTCCCAGAGATCCCTCAACTATTTTACAACCAACTGTAAGAATACATCGATATCCTTACTTGGCGATTACGGCCCTGGGATTAATAAGGTCAACATGAAAAAAGATTGATTCATGCATACCCGTGGTGACAAGTTATAAGTAGTCATAACCACTGGCCACATGCTGTAGGATATGTTCTTATCACCAAAAGGATTAAATCCATCTGCACTTAAACTTAACCTAACATTTCGTGGGTCAGCAGAAAAATTAGGATACCTCTTATCGAACTCCTGTCAGGCTTTTCCATCCATGGGATGTCGCATTACCCCCTCTTCTTTTGATTTTCCAATGTGATGCCATATTATGTTCTTTGTAGTATGTCTCGACCGATACAAACGTTGTAATCAAGGAGTTAATGGAAAATATCAAACCATTTTTTGGGGCATCTTCTTTCCTTTTGTAGTTTTATTTATCCATCGGCTCTCCCCATAAATTGGACAATTATCTTTAGAAGCATGATCTTTCCAAAAAAGTGCACAATCATGTTTGCATACATGGATTGATTCATATCCCAATCTTAACTTGTTGAGCCATTTCCTTGCACCATAGTACGATTCAAGCAATTTATTATTGTTTGAAAGTGCCTCTTTTAACAATCGAAGAAAAGCATCAAATGACTTATTTGTCCACTTATGCAAAACCTTCAAATGCATAAGTTTCACTAAGAAGTTCAAGGCTGAAAATGCTGTGCAGCTTGGATACAACTTTGTTTCTACTTGCTCGAATAGGTTATCACAGTTACTATAATTTGTTCCAATGTCTCCGTCAGCCGCATTCTCACCCTTGTACTCATCATTGTGAAAATCAATTTCAAGTGCCTCAAGGCCAATGAAATCATGTATAATATTCACCAGCTCATCTCTATTATTAGGAGATATCCCCCTATTTCCTCTAAAAGTCGAAACATCTGCTTTATCATGGTGTACCTAATTTATGTATAATGGATAAAATTCATTAGCTATAATATGTGCCTCCAATGTTAGTAATGTATGGAATATTAAATTCACACACTTTTTGCATGGGCATCTTATCAAACCCCTTTTATCGGCAAAGTTTTTGGCTCTTTGAACAAATTTTACTGCACCATTCCAATACTTATTCGACAATCGATTTGGTAGATGTATCCAACTTTTATCGATAAACATTGTATCACTGAATAGGAAGAAAATTGCTTTAGGTGAAATAAAGTGTATTGATTAATATTTGAAAGTCACCCTAAATGCACCATATCACTCCAACTTTGAAAGGTAGGGTCCTATCCCATTTAAGATATTTCTATAGTTATTATTTTCTCCAATTTATCCATGCTCATCGATTGATTCGTGCAGAAATTTCGGTAGCATCTCCCTATGGTTCTCCAAGTGCATAAACTATACGCCTGTATAGTTTATACCCAAAGAATAGTTAGGATGCTAAGATGTTTTCACAATATCAAACAAGAGCTGGATAAATTGTTAATAATAACTACATAATAATATCTTAAACTGTCTAACTTTTCAGGACAATTCAAGGGTTTATTGATGTTCAGAGAACAACCAACTTGAACGAGTCTAACCTTATAATTTAAATGCAAATGCAATTCCATTTAAAATTATTATAAAAATATATTTAAAATAATTAAAATTAACGATATAACAATTTATGAGTATCATTGTTTAAGTGTCAGTACTGTTATTTAAGTAACTTATTACGTAGATTATTAATTTTTCTAAATATTCATAACAACTGTTATGTTTCACAATAAGCTTGTGGGAATTCAAACGTATAACCTACTCTATTATATTTATAAGGTGCACAATTCAGCTTCATTATAAAGAGGTGTATATTATGAATACGAACTTCCTAGTTGTAAATTTAAGTAAGTTTAGTTTTATAAGGTGTATATTATTTATAAGATGCACAATTCAGCTTCTTTATTTAAGTAAATGTAGTTTTATCCAAGAAGGGGGTGATTTTCATGGGGACTTCCTAGTTTTTTGAAGTTTTTTATTTTTTGTAATGTAAATATCATAATTTAGATTGTTAGGATTTTATTTTCATGTGGTCTCTAGTTTAATTGAATTTTTCTTAGTATGTAGTGTAAATAATATAATTTGAATTGTTAAGTTTCAATTTCAATTAAAAAAGAGATTATATTATTGTAATCTCTTATTTTCTAAAATAAATTTATATATTTATTCTAATTTTCTTTCTTACATTATTTCATCGAATCTAATAAGTTTGAAGTTTCCTAAATTGCATCACAAATTTTAGATTTTGTGAATAAAATATCATATCTATTTTATCTTACATTAGTCTAATTGAATAATCTACACATATATTATATACTTCAAAATTATAATTTGAGGGATACATAATAATAATAAAATTTATATTTAAAAATTTTATGCTAAGTTGAATTTACATAAATAAAATTAAAATTTACAACATAAAAAATTAAATAATACAAAATTTCATATTAAATTAAACATACTATCAATTCTATTAATTCATTGCAAACTATTTGAGTAAATTAAATATATTATTACATAAAAAAAATATTATAACTTTTTATTCACGTACTTCAATGGTAAAAATCTAGTGATCAACTTTGAATACTCTCCACGAACTAAGCTAAGTGCTAATAATAACTAACAAATTAAAAAATACAACATACAAAATTAATACATATCAACATATATAAAAAATAAATATATTAAAATAAAAAAATTTAAAAGAAAGAGAAAGTTCAGGAACTTACCTTAGGTCCAGAAATTTCAAACGTGCAAATGGAGAGGGAGGAGGCGTCGTAAATAAATAGCCAAAACTATCACTGACGATTAAAAAATTTCAATCGTCGGTGAAAGCTTCAGCGACGACCACCGACGACCAAGTGACTTTCAGTGATGACATTGTTGTCGCTGAAAGTTCTGACCTTCACCGAAGACAATGTCATCACTAAAGCCTTGTCTCAGAATTTGGACTAGGCTTTTAGTGACGATAATTGTCGTTGCTGAAAATACAAGACTTTCAGTGACGACAGTGTCGTTACTGAAGGGTAGACCATCAGCGACGACAATGTCGTCGTTGAAAGTGCAACACTTTTAGCGATGACGCTATCGTCGCTGATGGTGGGAACCTCAGCGACAACACGATCGTTGCTGAAAGTCTTGTATTTTCAGTGATGACAATTGTCGTCGCTGAAGGCCAAATTTTATCGTCAAAATTTTTTTAGGCTTTGTCGTCGCTAAAAGCCTAATTCCTTTTTGCCCAACTTTCTGATTCCCTTTAAAAAGTTATGTCATTTTTACCGACGATATTATCGTCAGAAATACCTTTAGCGACGACCAAAATTTTGTTACCACTAAAAGTGTTGTCATTGTTGCTTCTTTTTCTTGTAGTGGTGGCAACCTTTGGTTAGGAAAAATATCCCTCTTCAAACACATAAATATCATGAATTAAAATCAAAGAGCAATGCAATAAAACATACAAATAATTTGATATGAAAAATTCTAGATTTCATAGAAAAAATAACATATGAGAAATTATATCATTAAAAAATTATAGGATAATGGATGTAAATATTTTCAACTATAATTCCAGAACTTTCTAGTTACTATTCATACATCTTTTATATATATTTATGATAGTTCTTATATAATTCTCATAGGCAATTACCTCACAGCTTTTTCATTTTTAAACTATTGGTTAATATAAATATTTATACTTAAAATTACATATCTGTCAAGGAGTTCCAATTCAACTTTAACACAAATTTAATTTGAATACGAAGAGAACTCATAATAGAATACAATGAACTATGGACAATAATTTGAATTTAGGTGAAACCAATACCTTAAACTTCCATCAATCATTGCAAAACATAATACAGGGAAAGCCCAATTCTTGATCCGGATAAGTTCTAGTTATATTTTATGCGTTTAGGATTTGAGCCAATCCAGTCCCCAAAAATTGTTCCACCCGTAAACGCAGACTACATCTTTTAGAAAGAACAGAGCATCGTGATATGATTAAAAAGAGATAGGGTTTGTCAGGGGATTAAGTCGTGGAAAAACAATTCGTGCTTCAAGTGTTTCGTTGTAGAACATTTTCGCACGCTTTATTTATAACCCTTAATCTTTTTCTATTCATTAAATAAAGGTCAATAATCTTTCGTGAAAATTTGAAATCTTTTAAGAGAAATATTTTAATCATAAATAAAATTTTGATTCTTCCAATATATAAATTGTAGAATTTTGAACTCCCTAATATTTATTGGAGCAATTTTAGTTCTCCTATTTAATTTTTCTCAAATTCCATTAACTTCTATTAACCCCTATTTAATTTCTAAGCAATTGTTGTATTGTTTCTCAAACGAATTACATTTTCTTAGAATTCAGAAGGAGGTGAACCCTCAAAAAGATTCAAACTTTTATGTATAATTTATTAATTATTAATTTTGTTCAAATAAGCAAAGATTTTCTTTCATACTTATTCAAAAGCTATTTTTTATTAGTAATAAAGAAACATTGAGTGAAATAGTCTTGTACTCAAACCAAGAAATTGATAGAAATCAAGTACTAGAACAAAAATTGCATAAACTAAATATTTAGAGGGATTGAAATAGATTATTTTTAAAATTAATAAGATCAAAATAACAAAATTTCTATTTTAAGAAGATCAAAATTACATTTAAACTTCAATTTTATAAAAATTAATAAATAAATAATAAAGTTGATAATCACATATACAACGTTTATTATGATTCATTGATTAACCGAAAGTGAGGACGTAATACTTAAAAAAATTTTGTTTATTACTAATATGATCGTAGATGTGAAAATCAATCAATTTGAGTAGTTATAAATTTAAAAAACACTTTTGTAATTAGTTATTGTTTATTTAGTTTGAAGCCTTTGAATTTTTTCATTAAAGATTATGATCTCTCACTTTATTCTTTAAAATGTGTCTTGCACATTAGAGAACTTACATTCCAACCCATCAAACTTTTCAAACAACCATGAATAATATCAAATATTAAAAATAATTTCACTGCTTTATGCAATGTGTTCCACAGTATAGAAATACTACATTTTGTGATATTAGAATATATATCAAGGAAAAAAATTTCTAATCAGTCTCTTTAATTTTTTTAGTGTAAATCAGTCTCTTTAGTTTTAAAATAGTTGTGTTTAATACTTACAACTTTAAAATTTTGTAGTTGACAATAAAAAATATTCATTAGTGATACATTGTGTACACGTGATATTTTTTTCTCATAATTTTAGCAGCAATTACACTCCATATTATATCAAGCAAAGATAAAAAATATAAGGACTATGGTCATGTACTTTCCTACTCGAATTGGAAAAGAGGTTCATGCCCAAAATCACTAAAATACATCCATGAGAATCGAAGTAATACTCCACAAGTTAGATCATTCTCAAATTTAAACAACATAACTTCAATACAATCCTTATTTATTTATTTTTTTACAATGTTTTATTTTATTTTATTTTTTGGTGAATAAACAAAGCTAAAACCCAAAAAAAAAAGATACATTAAGTTACACTAATAATACAAGTCATAAGGATCCTTAGGACATTAGCAAACACTATATAAGTTACTTCATGAGGAGGATTGTTAAAACCATGTAAACCTAGTAATAAGTTGATTTCATATCTAACCATTCGGTCAGCGCATTGGATTCCTTCTCTATAGATATGTGAGACTTCTACTTCCGATTCTTTGTAAAGATCTTTAATGATTTTGATTAAATAATGCTGAAGCTTCCCTTGCTTGTTTAAGTAAGATATTAAAGCTTTTGAGTTTCTTTTCACTTGAAGTTTTTTAAAATCTCTACCCCATGCTTCTTGAAGCCTATAGATGAGGCCTTAGCATTGTTCTTCAAAGGACTTACAATCACTAAGTGGTATTGCATACCTATACATCTATCTACTAATTGAATCTCTTAGAAGACCATCACAAACTACTTTTTTAACAGTTTTCTTACAGGCTCCATTTGAATTTAATTTCACCCAATCATTCAAAGGAGGCATCTAGCTCACTTGAATGTCCATATGATGTGTGTCTCCTTTACTTTTCTTAACTAAACCAGTTACTACTTCATCAACATATCTTAAAATATGAAGATATGCATCTTGAGGTCTTGAAAAGCTAGCTTTTATGTTTCTCCTTGTTTCTCCAAGTCCAGATAAACTAGGTAGCAATTGCCTAGATTTCAGCCTAGGATAATCTTACTTTATGTGTCCACTTCTGGTTTAGATTGGCTTGTATCCATATAACTTGATCAATAGACATAAACTAAGTAAAATATTGGTTAGGGATGAGCTTTTTCCATATGTTTATTGTAGGTTTGTAATCACAAAGAACATGTATGATGGTTTCTTCATTTCTGGGGCAATGCCTATAGTATTTAGATTTACTTCCCCATTTGGTAGTTTTTAGGTTCATTAATAAATTATTATGATTAACTTGTCATAGAAATAGTTTAATGCATTGAGGAATATTTAGGCTCTAGGTTTTACTCCATAGATCAAATTTTGTCGCACAATTATGTCTATTAAGAGCTCTATATGCATTAGAAACTAAGAAACATACATGGTTTTCATACCAAATCAGGTGGTCCTCTCTTACATTGGCTTTCAACAAAAGTATAGGCATTATCTTATCAAGGGTATGAACAGAGAGTGGTTATTAAAAAGTATTCTAGTTCCAATCATTATCATTTGTTACTAGGTCACTCACCTTAGCATTCATTTGATCTACATCAATCGGGGAAATAGTTGATTAGTATAGTGGGCTTCCCTAGTTAAGCCACTCATCCATCTAGAATTTAATTGAATTCTATCCCTAATCTTCCATTAGAGTAACACTTGTATTACCCCAAAGCTTGGTTATATCTCTTTAGAAAATAAAGTCCTTGGTGCTTTGAGTTGATAATGGCTATGAGTTTCTATCTCCATATTTATCTTCTAATACTTGAACCTAAAGGTTTTTAGAATTGATATAAACTTTGTAACATATTTTCATGAGACATGCAATATTCATAGTCTTCAAGGCTTTTAACCTTAATCCTCATATTACTTTAGGCTAATAAATAGTACTCTATTTCATTGTATAAGCTTTTTTGGCATTTTTATCATGATGCTAGATAAATTCTTGTTGGACTTTCTCAATTGTGTGACATGTTCCTTTTGGTAATCTTTCTATTTACATGTGGTAGATTGCAACTGTTGATATAACTAAATTTGCTAATGTCAACCTTCATGCCATTAATAAAATTTTAGCTTGCCATTCTACCAAATTTTGATGAACTTTTGGAACTAAGCTTCCATATTGTCTTCTACTATTGCCAGGGAAGACCAATCTGATTCTAAGGTATTTTCCTAGATCTAGAGTAAGGGAGAAACCATAATTACTAGAAATACTATTTATTAAGCTTTCATTAACATTTCTAAAGAATAGAATTTTAGATTTCCAAGCATTAACTTTTTGATTTGATGCCTGATAAAATTTATCAAGACATTGGTTGATGCAACGAATTTGATCTAAAGAAGCTTTTGCAAAGAGCATGAGTGGCAAACATGAGATGAGATATTTTAGGACCATCCCTCTTAGTTTTGATGGGTTTCCAATTACTAACATTCATTTCTTCTATAGTAACATGGGACAATTTATCCATACACATTACAAATAAATATGGAGAGATTGGGTCTCCTTGTGTGATTCCTCATGATGGCTTGAAATCTTCAGATTTAGCTTCATTTCAAAGAATGTTCATGGATGATGAAGAGATGCATTGCATGATGACTTTTTTTAAATTGTCAAGAAAGCCAATTTCATTGAGGACAATCAAAATGAAATCCCATTTGAGCCTATCATAGGCTTTTTCTGAATCAATTTTGATCGCTATATATCCAATCTTCCCTCTTTTCAACTTTATAAAATGAATCATCTTGCTCACAATGATAATATTATCTTAGATGTTTCTACCAAGAATGAAGCTTGATTGAAATGGAGAACTTAAATGAGGGAGTAGTGATCTTAGCTTATTCACTTTTAGTAACACATTTGTAGCTAACATTACAAAGTGAAATTAGCTTAAATTGGTTGACAAATTATGGGTAGTCTTGCTTAGGAATGAGAGTGATTAGTGTTTGATTATTTTTTTCAATATTAAAGGTCCCTTCCAAGGCATCTCAAACAATATTAGAGAGATTCTTTGATGCCAGGTCGTAATTAAATTGAAAAAGTATTGTTGGATAGCCATCATTGTCTAGAGCTTTTGTTACTTTCATGCTAACTAAAGCTTTTTTAAATTCTCCAAATGTAACTAGTTTTTAAAGGAATCTTTTACCTAGCTCTTGTATCCGCCTAAAACTCAATTTATTTTGGACTGATCAATGAGTAAAATCTTCCCTTTGAAATAGTTTTTTAAAAAATCTTATAACCATACTAATCAGATCATCGTTGTTCTCTAGCTAATTTCCATTATGGTTGTCACATGATTTCTCCATCTTTTGATAATGGTATTTCTATCCTCATCTTGTTTCCATATAGTTCATGCTTTTTGGTGCCAAAAAATCTCTTCTTATAGCAAGGTTTCCTTAAATTCAAGTTATAAAGATTTTTCTAATTTGTCAAGATAAAGGTTCCATTTTTTCTCCATTGCTTTTTGAATGCCTTTGATTCAAGACAATGTTTGATTTTTCCTCCTTTTGATATTCCTAAACATGGTATAGCTCCATTGTTTTAAAAGGCTAATTAAATCAGATAAGTTAATATCCACTATTGTAGAGTTGTTCCAGTAATTCATTATGAAATCCTAGAACTTAAGGTGAAACAACTAGGTAGCTTCAAATTTGAACGGTCTATCTTTATTCTGCACTTTCCCTCTTCTTATGTCTACCACTAATGGATGGTGATCAAAATAGATTTGAGATAGGACTTTGATAATCACCTTTCTATATTGTAGTCTCCACTCCATATTACTCATACATCTATCTCATCTTTTAAAAACTCTATTATATCCATTGCATAATGGACCTCTCCAAGTAGATTTAAATCATTCTTAGCCTAGATCAACTAAGCCATAGTAATTAATCCATTCAGCAAACTACTGGTATTTTATTTTATGCACAGGTGCTCCTCCCTTTTTCTCCTTAGCATTAGCAATATTGTTAAAATCTCCTAATAATAGCCAATGTCCAATGATGATAATTGCTAAATCAAGTATTATCATTTTGCATTCTAATTTAAGCTCCCTTTGTGGATTCATATAAACCATAATTAGGAACCAGGGTTCTATATGATCTCAATGTACTTTTAAGTTGATGAATTAAAAGTTATTAATAAGAAGAGACAGTTTAAGATTTTCTTCTTTCTAAGCTGCCCATATACCACCAAATCTACCTTTGCCATTGTTAGCATAAAGTTAATCAAAATTTAAATTTTTAAATATTTGTAAGGCTTTAGAGACATTAACTCTTGTCTTTACTAATGATATAACATTTGGATGGTAAGCAGTCATTAATTCTTTGCAGTGAGTCATGAAGTCTTTACTTTTAATGAAGTCCTTGCTTCTAACTCCCTTACAATTCTAGACTATAATCTTCTCAATCATTAGTGTATAGAGGTTAAACCACTATCATATGGTCAGTGCTCTCCTTTTCATCTCTTTGTATCATTGCATTGGATTGGTCTAAGTTTTGAACACTTTTAGGTTTTCTACATTAGGGTTTTTTGTAACCATGGAGATAATAACATCAAAATTAGGAGGATTGTTCTATGGTTATAGATTAGGGGGTTCAGGAGGGTTAGGGTTCTGTTAAAGTTCTTCTATCCTTATACTCTTTATAGGTTTAATTTGGATTGGTGGTATCTCCCTATTTATTATCTCAATTAAAGTTCCACTATTGTTTCTTGGTGGATTTTGCACAGGCTTCTTTCACTGAAATAAGTTTCTAAGGTCTTGTTTAGGTTGTTGCACCCTTCAAGTAGTGGTCTACAAGATAGAGCACTGATATGTTCTATTACTCCCTACTTGAATGAAATTTATTTGTTGTTCGGTCTCTTTTTGTTAAGTTTCCACCTTGTTCTATTGTAACATTTTTTTGCCTTTGTTGTAGTTAATGGCTCTTGGCTAGTTGTTAAATATTATCTCCTAGTTACCATCTGTAATTTGCTCATGGATTTCCCTTCCTTCATTTTCCACTACAACAAATCAACACTTGTGCCTCAATAAAAAATGTGGCGCAATATCAAATTTTTTCTGGCTATGTTATTTAACCATGGAAATACTAGTTGAATGGCCTAGTGACACAAATTGGCATAGTAAGGAAATTGTCATGGGTAAAAAGGTCTTACAACATAAATGATTTTTTTTTGCCATGGGTCTACTTATGACTAATAGATTCTTCTAGTTATGAGTACAAACATAGTAAGAAAGGTACATCCATGGCTAGTAACTCATATTGCTACAAATAAAACTATAGCAAAAAGTAAAATGAACTTATTATAAAAAGTAATGTAACTAGCAAAAATAATTTTATATATTCAAATTGAATAAATTATCTAACCAATTTAATCAAGTGCTATCCTATTACTTTCTTTGCACATTTGTTGAAACTTATTAATATTTTTAACTTATATCAAGCTAGTGTAAATTGTTGAAAATCTATCTGTCCAAAAATTGCAATTTGCATTCATGAGGAAATGAACTATAAACTTCAAGGTAAGGAATGCTAAGCCTTACCATTGCATTAATTTGTTTTTTTAGTATTATAATATAATATATTTTATATAAAGTTTTAATTGATTAATTGGCTTCAAAAATAAAAATACAATTATATGACACTAATTATGTAATAATAAAATATTACATAAATACATATAATAAAAATAAACAAAAACTAAAATGATTTATAATTTTATTTTAAAAATTATTTTTATAAACTAAATTCCCATTTATTTTGTTACTAAATTTGCTTGTATCAAATCTGTTCTTTACAAATATCTTAAATCAATTTTATCTTTTATAAATAATTAATTAGTTAATTTTTTCATTTTATTAATATTTTTCATTAGTTATTATTAATTTAGTTATTACAAGATAACAACAAAATTTTTACATCTTTCAAGTAATTTTTTATTATTTTCTAAAAATTCCTTTAATAAAGGTTAAATTTTATGAAACAAATATTTATACAAATTATAACTTTAAACTATTATGCATATTTAAATTTTTATCATTACTTTTAATTTTTTATTTGTAATACATATTTTTATCATTCACAAATATAAGTTAAATCAGTCAATCATTCATGAATTTTTAGTATTAATTTCCTCTCTCATATGTTATTTATATTTATTTTTATACTTCCATTTATCAAGTCATTAACTTATCAAAATAGGATAAATTAATTAAATTATTATTTAGAATGGAAGAAATTAATGCAAAATATCTATGAGAATGAAATTAATACAACTGAAATTAATAAGAGATAAAAATAAAAATTTAGACTATTTTTTCTACTCCTTTAAATATAATTTATTTATAACTTTTTAATATAATAATTTAACTATTATTAAATTATATATAATTTTGCATAATTATTATTTTTAATTTTTTAATGAAAGTTTTGTCAATATTACAATAATGAATGTAAAACTTGTTACTACATATTTCTATAATAAAACTTGTTATAACTTATATCACAAATTATACTAATTATATATAATATAATGATTTTAGTATTTTCATAATATATATATATATATATATATATATATATATATATATATATATATTCTTTGCTAACATATTTTTTTAAGAATAATGTGATGTGATAAAAATTTTCTTTTATAATATTTTATACATTGAATGATCTATTTTTTGTTTAAGCAATACTTTAAAAATTAGATCAAATAATGAATTGAAAAAAATTATTGTATATATATGCATTATGTATATGTTAATCTTATTAATTTTTAATTTTAGTATGTAAAGAATTTAAATTCATTAAATAATTATATAACATAATCTTTAATATGTTATAATATTTATTTTATTGATGTATATTAATTTTATTATGTAAATTGATGGAAAGTTAAATGGTTATTTATTATTTATGAAAAACTGTTATATTCTTATAGATATTAAATTTATACACATGTAAACAAAAAATGCTTAGAAGTTTAATAATTAAGCTCTTTCTTACATATCTTAATGTTTAAGGTTCAATTCCTATCTTTATTATTTAAAAAAAAATAAAAGTATATAACTATATAATTTATGGATAGTTCTATCTTTTTACATATATTTTATGAATCAGCTAATTAAAAATATTATTTTCTACAACTTTTTTATATTGATTGATTAGGAGCTAATCAATTGATCAAATAAATTATTTATTAAATTCTTAAAATAATTGTTTAACTTAGTCAATTACTTAAAGGCTTCTAATTTAAGTGATGAATTATTTATTTGTTAAACACCCATAATATATAAATATTTATTTATTTTTTATTGTCTACTATATTATAACATATTACACTTATTGTAAATAGCCTTTTTCACATGTATAGTTATAAAAAATGATATATTTAGATATGGTTTTATTCATAGAATTAATTCATGACATAAGTAATACTTTGCTATAGATATTTTTTTTATTTATATAATAGAATATGCGATACTCTGTCACAAGAAATGTGTACTTGTAATTTAATTTATGGCACAAGTGATACTTTATTATAGGGAATGTGTTCTCATAGCTTGGTTTGTGACACAAGTGATATTTGTTAGGAATTCGGATTATCATATGCAGCGAAAATTCAAAATTTAATCCGAATTCTACCTAAGATCCATGCAAAAAACATAAATCAATGATTAAGGTTTTACCTATTGGGCACTCATGTTTCTATTGATCAAAACTTGAGAGCGAATGAATCAAACGCCGGCCAGAAGGTACAGCATCTCTACGGTATCCACACGGAGTGAACAACGACCTCTCACCCTCCACGAATCTGCTAGGATGGATTTTTCTCTCTAAGAATTAGGATTGGATGTTTTCTGAGTGATTTAGGGTTTGTATGGAAGCTTTAAACGTGTTGTTAAAGTGTTGCTCTCAAGTCCCTTTTTATAGAACTTAGGCAAGCCATAATCCTAGTCCAACTAGGATAATGCTTCCAAAATCCTAATCACACTTAACAACTCATCTTATCCTTATCCTAGAGATAATGGGGAGAGATAGGACTTATCTATTAATTATCTAATATTAGATAATAATATTATCTCATAATATAAATATCTTAATATTAGATAATTGCATATAGTTATCAAATATCAAAATAATATTATCTCATAATATATTTATCTAATATCTGATAAGATAATTATTTAATATTACTTTAATATTAAATAATATCACATAATATATATATATATATATATATATTACGTGAATTTATTATTCTTAATAATATATATATGCACGAAAATAAGTTCAATTAATTATATATTAATATAATTAAAGTTCAATTAATTATTGTCTTATTCCTGCTCTTTTTGTGTGACCCTGTAGGTTCTTATTATATTGACAATGACTTATTATTGAGCCATAGATAGTAAGCGGTATCTAGCAATATATCACTATCACTCAAATAGTAAGAATGTCTGTGATTTGACATCCACCTAATACATGATCAATGTTTTACATCATAACCCTTTTGTAATAATATCTAAATTGAACTAGAGGCATGGAATGTGTCATCCTCGTCAATGTTCAATTTATATTTCTTGGTACTGAGTAGACCTAAAATAAATGATTAATATCACATATTAATTCAATTGAGTATGGCCATGCATTTCTAAGTTTCATTCAATCAAGGGGCCCAAGGATATTTCTCTTTTATATAAGAGTAACAAAATTCCATCTACATCACTCACTTCCCTCTGCATGATTTATGACACATTCAATCAATGCCCCACTTATCATCCTGATTAAAGGTGACATAGGATAATATTGAAGTGAGTAATTCCTCATGTAGTGAACCGTAGTGACTTCAGGTTAAAAGTTTGTGTATATTTGTGATCATATGAGAATAACTTATGATACGTCTATCCATGCAATATTCTTATAGTGGGTCAGTTCAGTACATTGTTCACTAGCAATCTACTCATGTATTGACTTGATATCACATATCCATGATTCGTAATTATCGGTCACTATACATGCTAGTCTCGATGTATTATTACTATTCTTTTCGTAATAATAATTGACTAAGGGCATTTTAAGAATAGCGAAGCTATTCCAAGGATAATTCTTATATTAAGTTATAAATTGCGTATAATAATAATAAAATTATAAAAATAAAATATAATAATTAAATTGCCTAAAATAAAACATAATACATTGTGTATAACTTCAATCATCTATATGATTGGTTCTAGGACACACACCAACAATATTCTAATATGAGTAAAATATTTATGTAACATAAGTGATACTTTATCATAAGGAATATATTCTCGTAGCTTAGTTTTATAGCATAACTAGTGTTTTGTCATGGATGAAGTTTTTTCATAGCACAAGTAATACTTTATCATGGACAATGTGTTCCCATAACTTACTTTTTGTACATTTATTTGAGTTTTTTGTTCCATTGCAAGAGATAAAATTGCTATGATTTTTGAACTTTCATGGCATAGTTTATGACATAATTCATGGCATAAGTGTTAATTTGTTGTAGTGATTATCATTAGCAAATATTGGATTGGCTAATAGTTTGAATCTGGAGCCTATGAACATCTTTTTCTTTTCTCCATTTGAGCGTCTTTTATCTCTAGCTAAAGTATAACTGGTTTTATTTTTCTAATTCTTCTAGCTTTTTGTACTACCATCCAATCTCTATATTCCATTACAGGTTTATTAACCTTTGTGAACTTGTCTTGTTCTCAAACTCTTGTTGCACTACATTCATCACAATATGGCCTTCAATATCTTATTCCATAGTATATTCCTTTAGGATATCTTTTAATGGGCACCCCTAAGTGTAATGTCCATAGATATTGCAATTGAAGCAAACGAGGTGTATGCCCTCATATTCTACTTCAATCTCTACATTCCTAATCTTAAATTGAGGTATTAATGGTTTATTAAGGTCTACATTAATGCAAACGTGAGCACATTTTCCTCTTATTCTTTCTTCTGTGGCCATATCCACCTTAATAGTTTTGCCAATTCTACTACTTAATGCTTTCAAGCACTTTCTATCATAATATTCCATTGCAAGTTCAGGAAACCTAACCCACACAGTTACAAAGTCCATCAAAGCAATGGTTGAGTTAAAGTTAGGAGTCCAATTTCGTATAGTTAAGTAGTGATCTAGGATTATCCTTGGTCCTTCCGTGAGTGCCTGATTTTTATCCTTCATATTGGTGAACTTGACAAGGTAGTACTCATAACCCAAGTCCACCAGGATGAATACACTTGAGCCCCTCCACAAGTGGATTACTTTTCTCTCCAAAATATGAAATCCCACCTTTTTTCCTAAGAATTTGATTATCAATGAATTTTTCTAGGGCTTTCTAATCATAATATAATCTTCTTTTCCTTAGAAAGCTTCAATACTGGAATAATATTGTTATCATCAAGCAATTCATCTATTACTTATATTCCTTCATAGTTTTCATCATTAGAGAATTCCAATTCGTTCGACATGTGCTCATCATCTTCCAAATCATCACTGATTCTATCATCGTCCTTCAGATCATCCACACCCATGAGCATCTATTTATACGAATAAGTGATAGGTTTCGTATTGTTCCGTAAAGACTTTGAGATGAGATCATGATAGCTTCACAAATCACAATCTTGTAGTGCCGCTTTCAAAATTTGAGTTGTTTCTTTTAATCTTACTGGTGCTCCTCCATAAACCGTCTCCAATCACGGGTTCAATCATTTTCAAGAGTGGAGTGGGCACGGGAATCATTATTGTCTCGCAGAAAATACTTTTTGATGAAACAAATAGAATCTTAATTTGATCTCATAATGTTTCATTTTAAACTGAGCAATTTATTCTCTCAAATTTTCATCAGATAGATGTTGAGTATAATCATCACTTATAAATAATTTTGATGGGTGAATACAAATAAAAAATTAATTGTTGTAAGTCTTAACTACAACTACATTAAAGGAGATAATTTACCGTCTATTCCACGAATTTTATACTGCTGATTAACTAAAAGATAATATACTAAAAATATATGTCTACACATTGATGCCGACATTCTTATATATTCTGTAAGAAATAACAACATGGATTTAAAAAAATAGCTTCATTAGCAATTCTGAAGCAATTGCCATATAAGCTAAATTAAACACTGATCTTTCATTTTCTTCTATTCATGATTAGTCTTCTTCGAGTGTTTAAGGTGTTGTCAAGAAAGCATAAATCGTGTCTGCCTCCACCACTACCAAACTACCATTCATAGGCAATCTTCATCAGCTAGGCACTTTGTCTCACCGCTCTTTCAGAGCCCTCTTTTAACAACATGAACCTCTAATGTTGTTAGTTGCTACGGGTAGGGCAGACTCCAACACTGGCGGTCTCATCCGCAGATGCTGTCAAAGAAATGGTAAATTTTCAAGACTAGTTTTCTCCAACCGGCTTCAAGCCACCAGAAGAAACATCTTCCTTTATCGATGAAATGATATTGGCTTTGCATCGTACAGTGGAAAATGGGGATAAAAGAGAAAGAATTGTGTTCTTGAACTTCTTAGCTTGAAGAGGGTAAATATTATTTCAGTTTGTGAGAGGGAAAGAAGTCCAAGAATTGATTGAAAACACTTGTCGATTAGGCATTAGTAATGGGCTGTGTGTGAATGAGTGAGATGCCGATTATGACCTCAAACAACATAATTTCAAGATATGTTCTTAGGCAAAAATATGATGCAAAAGATGGTGATAGTAGCTTTGGATAGGAAGCAAGATGATGGCTTAAATTTCAGTTCCTAGTTTTGTAGATTTCTTCCATTCATTGGATTCGATTGATGTTCTTGCAGGCCTAACTCAAAAACAAAGGGTCACTTTTGGTGCTTTCTATGAGCAAATAACTGTAGAACATAAGTTGATAAAAAGTGATAAACATCTTGATAAGAAAGGCTTTGTGGAAATTCTCCACCGGCTTAAAGATTATGGTGTGCTTGATTTTGACCACACCCAAGACTACCTCAAAGCTATATTAATTGTGTGTGTGCATGATTTTTTTCCTCCACACGAGTAAATTACATTACCATGCTTAAACTATGCAAGAATTATATCAACATTGTCTCTTGTTCTAAAAATATTATGATTATTGTGCTAGTAAACAAAAAAGAATTTATGTTAGGTTAAAAAGTTATTCATAATTTCATGGATAAAACGAAATATTCTTGTAATTTATTAAGTCCCGTGAAAGGCTAACATAATATTTCATTCCTTCTAAAAAATTATAGGCATACCCAACATACCCTTGTTATTAATAATTTATTAAGTCCCATGAAAGACATAATATTTCATTCGTTCTAAAAAATTATAGGTATTGCTCCACTACTACTAATAATAAGTGTCTTGGAGAGATATTTAGAGTAAGGATAAATCTTCCCAGATCTAGCCTTATAGTTGAGAGATGAATTGAAAGGTCAATCATTTTGATTTCAAAAAGGTAGGACATGTTTTTTTGGAGGAAGTGACACTACTTCAACTACTATAGAATGGGCTTTTATAGAGCTAATGAGGAATTCCATTGCAATAAAGAAAGCACAAGAAGAGGTAAGAGTTGTAGGGCAAAAATCAAAAGTGGATGAAAACAATATCAACCCAATGAGCTACTTAAAACATGTGGTCAAAGAAACTCTCAGATTGTATCCACCTGTTCCTTTATTGGTTCCTCGGGAAACCATATCTAGTGTGAAGCTTGGAGGCTACGATATACCTATAAAAACAATGGTATTTATCAATGCTTAGGCAATTCAAATGAACCCTAAAATGTGGGATGAGCTTGAAGAATTCATTCCAGAGAGATTTAAGAACAATTTGGTTGATTTCAAAGGGTAAGATTTCCAGATTATCCCATTTGGTATGGGGAGAAGAGGATATCAGGAATGACATTTGAAGTTGCTTCCGTTAAGCTTGTGTTAACCAGCCTTTTATAATGATTTGATTAGAAACTGCTTGATTCTGTAAACTTTGACATGAGTGAGAGATTTGGGCTGACTATCACCATGAAAAAGCCATTTCGTCTTGAACCAATACCATACTGCTCTGAATTTATAACTTAACTGATCCGTGTTTTAGGTTAATTCGTAGAGTAACACTTCATGTTACTTTGGTGTGTTTTTCTGTTTCAATGTTTGATGTAGAGCTTAAAATTTTGAGTGCGTTTGATATTTGGCCTGTTAATGTAGTTTCACTTTTTCTTTAATGAATTTTCTAGCTCTAATTCGAATCTCTTTCTTTTGTAGACGAACCCTTCAAGTTTGTCACTTGTTTTCTCCATTTGTAATCTAAATTAGAAGTTTCTATCTAATATGTTTACGCTTAGTTCTAAATTGTGGATGAAGTCGAGTTTATAGTTATGCTCTGATAAGCAAAATTATCAAAAATTGCTATTATGAGCGCTTCATGATAATAATATTATATGTAATATTGTCATTGTAGACCACAATTTAAAACATAAATCCACCACTTAAGTGCATATTATGTACAAATATTTTTAAAAATATGAAACATCTATGGTAGAATTCCCTTTAAATTGGATTATGATATACAATTTAAAATTTTCTTTTAAAAATATTACTACACTAATTCTCACAATTATAATTTGCTTGAATTAGTGTTAAAATTAGCAGTAGCATGTTGAATTTTTTTTTTCACATTTTATCAATTCATTAATTGTGAATTTGTGATGTTGATATAAAATTTTAGCCACCAAACTTCATATTACTAATAAGAAATCTCGGTTATCATGAGCAAAACAAATGTAATAGAAGCATTGAAATGGAGGAAGTTACTCATGTGTGGAGCAACTTAAAAGGGGGTATCGACCCATGTTCTCAGAAAGTGTTATCTTGTAATAGCCCATGATAGGATCCTTAACTCCTTAGTCCTTATAACTAACCAAGAAAGGTCATAAATAGGTGTATCTCAATAGGTAAAAGGGCTTCATTTTGCCAAATCAATACCAAAATATACATTTATATGCACTCTACATTTTAGCACTCTATTAACTATTGTAGCCATTTGTGTTGCAGTCATCTCAAAGACAATTCCCAAATACCTTGTTCTTAAGATCATCCACTGAGTAAGTAGATTGTGAGAAGTTTCAAACAACATTGACATGCTCTCAACCTATTTGAAAGATTTGCTATAGTGTTGAAGAGTAAGGAAATAGGAAATTTACCTAGAATTGTCTTATTTCTTTATTTTTCTTTCCAAACCTGGTAATCCTAATTTGTATAAATGTATGCCATGACTATTGAATGATGTTGTAAGTCAAACTTCATATTTTCAATGTTTCAATCAAATTTCTATGCACATAGTCCCCATGTTGTAATTCCTAAAATTAATGGTCCAATTCAATATGTATATTATTAGATATTATTATTTTAGGAGTAAATA
Organism: Sindora glabra; assembly: GCA_020226215.1. Taxonomy (NCBI): domain Eukaryota; kingdom Viridiplantae; phylum Streptophyta; class Magnoliopsida; order Fabales; family Fabaceae; genus Sindora; species Sindora glabra. Next base: position 59,254,618 of record CM035227.1, read on the forward strand.
GAATCGTAGTATAATTTATAAGCAGACATTACTACCAAAAAGCTACATGATGTTGGTTGTTTAATAGATTTAACGTCGATTTTAGACTGTTATTTTATTAAGTGTTGGTATAAATATTTTATGATGTTATTTCTAATAACAAATAAACCATCATTGTTTCATGTAAGACACATAACTTGGCAAATAATCACATTTTAATACCTTAATTTTTATTAAGTAACCGTCATTGAAAATGAAATCTAATGTTAGCTTTTTTTTAATAGCCAAAAAGTGTCATATACCACATTGGTGATTTAGATAACCAACATTGTATTACTCTCCCCATTAGAAAAAAAAAAACCTTTCCCTACACCCTTTCTATTCTATATAATGTCTTAGTTCACCTCCTACTATGCTATTCAAACTTGAAATACATTGAGAACTACCAAAAGCACAATACTTTTGATATATAGGATTAGGGAATACTTAATGATTTGTTATGCTAAATGGCATACATCCAAATTGAAGAAAATAATTAGTGAGCAAAAACATAAAATTGAAGAAAATCATCTAAAGATTGGATAGAGAGCATACCTCATTAGAAAGAGTCATTTTTAGCTTCACAATGAATTTTGCAAATGGTGCCATAACTTCAGTCTTTTTATTTTCATCTTGTGCCTCCTTTTTCAAATTGTTTAAAATTTAAACATTGGTTATTAATAAAAAAATCAATGTGTATAATTAAGTTGAATCATTGAACTCTAAAATTTTAAATGTTGGTTATTAAATAAAAGCTAATGTTATAAATCAAAATCTTATATTTTTCCATTATTTTTAAGAAAAAATTTATAATTTTATAAGTTGGCAACATTTTTTTTCCATGATGAGGTATTTATTATACAATCAAATAGATACAAACAACAATAGATTGAACAATCTAACAAATGAGAAACTATAATTTATAATGAACAATAAATCTTAGTTAAGATTAATGAGAAACTAACAAACAAACAATCTACCTAATAAGAAACTATAAATTATAAAAAAATTTCTTAAAATATTATTGCACAAAAGGACATAATGGGATACGTTTTCTTATAATTCCTTTATATTGTTTGGGGGTTTCTAAGTTAGAGGATGTAGATGGTTACAAACTAATAATAAATTATAGTGAGAAAAAGCAACACCACCATTCATGCATTGAACTCAAGCCTACAATACAAGAATGGAAATGCTACTTTTTCTCACAATAATTTATCATCACTTAGCAATCTATTTAGCAATCTATCTTTGCATTTTCTTTCTAATTGTGCTTCATGAGTTGGAACATGAACAAAGAACAAAATTTGACTTTAGAGAGTATGATGGTAGTAAATTGATAACAAATTATATTGAGATGATATAGTGTATCAATAGCTAACTATTAGGTTTTAACAAATGATTGTTGTGATGTGAATTTGAAACTTTTACTATATTATAATGGTTTTTTTTTTACCATAATTATTTGTAATGTATTTCACTTATATTGAAAATCCATCACCATTCTAAAAGCATAATACCCACTCATTTGTTTCTTCCTTTTAATTGAAATTAATTCTCTTGGGCATTATTGATTATTTGCCTATCATTTTTCGGAATTTCATTATGAGAGTTTGTAAGCCAAATTTTCATGTATTCATATAATTTCCATTTTATTATTTTGGGTGAGGAAATCTTAGGAGATCCAACAGTGAGCATATCTTGATTAGTGAGTGCTTTGAGTTGAGAAATTTCAAAGGGACCAACTTGTGATTAGAAGGAAAAAAATTGTAGTTGCTTTTTCAAGTGCCCAATTAATTTTGGAGTAATGGATTAGTAGATCCAAGCTAGATGTAGTTGATGTAATCCTTGGAATAGTGGATCTTTAAGGTCAAATCATTATAAAGTTTGCATTTGCTTCTCTCTAACCACACGCCTTTAATTTATGCAATTTATCCTTTGAGCATATTCTTATTATTGTGATAAAAATTGATGGTGCCGTTGAGTAGCTAGATTATAGAATTCAGAATGATAGAATTATGTGGAAAAATTGTTGATCATATGTTTGCAAGAAAATTGAGTTGAGAAAAAATCTTTTAGTTTGTAAAACGAATTGTAAAAAATATAAAAATTCTAAAATTCAATCTACCCCTTCCAAAAAAGATGCTCGGCTTTATACTAGAGAGTTACGTTGAAAATTGCATTTGTTTTCTTAGCTTAAAAAATTTGGAATAGCCCTCATCATTAGTTTGCTGTGTTACAGTGGTAACGTTACTTGTGTATCGTAAGATGGAATTACTTCTTTCTTTATATACTAAGATGTCCAACTGAAAGAATTTTCTCAATATAAGCTTCTACCGAAACTTAATTTCAAGTTTTCATATTCAATAAATACAGTTTCATATAGAGATGATAATTTAATCGATATCAAACAGATATCCTCAATTTTTATCTATTTAGATATTGGTAAAAAGGATATAAATACAGGTAAAGGAATTTTTACGGGTATAGATATTATACTACCTAACCCTTCCCGTAACTATATTATAAAATATATAATTAAATAATATTTAATAATATACATTTATATGTAAATTTAATTATATAATAAAAAACTAAAACTATATAAATAATCTATTAATTTAAATATAAAAAATTTTAAAGATAAGTTTTAACAAAAAAATTTATGTCATTCTTTATTGCATTAGTACTACTAAAATTTTTAAGTAACTATTATTTTATTAAAAAATAATGAGAAATAGATAAAATATAATTAGATAAATAGGATATATGTAATTAAATATCTTTAATTTTTATCAAAAAATATAATAGGATATAAATAAAAATGCATTATGTTAATAAAATAAAAAAACTATGAACGGATATGAGAATTTAAACTGTCAGTGAGGATGGAAATGGATATTGAAAATTTTATCTATGAGAACTTGAGGACAAGAAAGGATAAAGTATTTTAGAAAGGAAAGAACCCTGTTTGTAATTGAAATTAAAACTTTATACCTATTACGTGTCCGCCTCGTTCTAAACCATGGATGTAGTCAAGTTTACAATTATGATCTGATTAGTGAAATCGTAGATTCGCGTGTTACGCTGCAAAATTATCAAAATTTGTTTCTAGGGGTGATTCACGACAACAATATTATGTGTATTATTGTAATTGCAGACCACAATTTAAAACCCGAAGCCATCCATACCCTCCTCCTGTTGCTATTCCTAGTCTCATATTTCAAATTTTCAAATAGTGACCGGCTTGAATCACTTTGGTGATTATTTAATGACTCTTATAAGCGGCTAACTTTACTTAAAAATATTCCAATAACTTAGCATTAGAACAAAATTAATGAAATATGTAAAACAATTTGGATGAGCCTTTGAAATAAACATGCGATTTTAAATTAAATTTTATCCACGTTAATTATATTAGTGGATAAATATTTTAAATTATCAGATTCGAATATTTCAAAACCTAACCCTAGCCAATAAATATTATCCTACTTTTGGCCTCAAAAGGCTAAACCTAACTCAAACTACTAATCGTAAATGCTGGTTGAAGCCTAATCCTTGAATCTTAGTGGCCTACCCTAATGTTAATTCTACAAACCCTACTCATCTTGAAAAGCGAGTGATCATAGCGATAATTTTTGTTGGGAAAAATATTTCATCTGCAAACACAAGTATTAAGAATCAAAATCAAATAGTCAAAGTATATAAATAATTTAATGTAAAAAATTCTAAACTCTAAAAAGAAAAGTTATAGATTAACAAAGTTTTACTACAAGATAATAAGTGTGAAGGTCCTTAATCATAACTCTACAACTTTCTAATTTTCATATATACATCTTTCACAAATCTTAATGAGAATTTTCATATAAACTCTATAGGCACTCATTTCACATCTTTCTCAATACAGGTATTTATGCTCAAAATTATTTATTTAACAAAGAATCTCAATATAATCTCAATATAAAAACTTAATTTAAATAGAAAGGAAACTCACTGTAAAATACAATCGATAATCGATAACAGAGCAGGTGAAACACAACGCCCTAGATCCATTGGGAGACATAATACATGGAAGGCCCAAGTCCTGATCTGGATAAGTTTTAATTATATTTTACGTGTTTAGGAATTGAGCGGAAATCCAGTGGTAAAAAATTGTTCCACCCGTGAGGTCTTTTAGAAAGAACTGAACATTGTGATATGACTAAAAAGAGATGGGGTCTGTCAAGGGATTAAATCGTGAAAAAGCAACTCGTGTGCTTCAAGCGTTTCGTTATAGAAAATTTTTTGCACGCTTTATTTATAACATTTATTCTTTTTCTTTGGTGAAAATTTAAAATTTTTTCAAAGAAATATTTTAATCTTAAATATAATTTTAATCCTTCCAATATACAAATTGTACAATCCTAATCTCTTAATTTAAAATACATATTTTATCCTCTTTAGTATTTGTTGAAGCAATTTTAGTTGTCTTACTTGATTTTTATGGATTTCCATTAATTTATGTTAATTCCTATTTGATTTCCAAACAGCCATTGCCTTTTTTTTAAAAAAGAAATCATATTTTTTTAAAATTTAGAAGGAAATAAACTCATTCAAACTTTTATATATAAACTACTAATTTTATTCAAACAAGCAAAACTTTTCTTCCATGCTCAGACAGAAACTATTTTTTATTAATATTAAAGAAACATCAAGTGAAAATAGTCTTGCAATGAAGTTGACAAGTTGATAGAAATCAAGTAGGAGAACCAAAATTGCATAAAATAAATATTTAGAGATATCAAAATAAATTGTTTTAAATTAATAAGATCAAAATCAAACAAATTATACTTTAAAAAATCAAAATTATATTTAAATCTTAATTTTATCAAAATTAATAGAAAAAGTTGATAATCACATATACAACAGCTATTATTCATTCATTCATTAACGGAAAGTGAGGACGTTATATTTAAAATTTTTTCTTCCATAGTTATATCTAACTCTTTTCGGCCCTACCGGTCTTTTAAAACAACCATCAGTAATTCCAAATATTAAAAATAACTTCATTGCTTTACCCAATGTGTTCCACAGTATTGAAATACTAAATTTGTGTATGTCAAGGAAAAGAATCTCAAGTCAATCTGTTTAATTCTAAAATAGCTGTATTTAACACTTACAATTTTAAATTTTGTAGTTAACAACAAAAAATATTCATTAGTGATATATTATATACATGCCCACATTATCACACCATATTATATGAAGTAAAGATAAAAATGTAAGAATTATGGTCATGTACTTTCCGTTCGATAAGAGAACCATGCCCAAAATCACTAAAATAGTTCTAAAACTGTGAGAATCGAAGTAATGGTCGATAAGTCAAATGTTCTCAAATTTAAACAATGAGACTCCATTATTATTATTATTATTATTATTATTATTATTACACCATGTTTCATTTTAAATTAAGCATATTTGTTCTCACAAATTTTTATAAGATAGATGTTACATATAATTATCACTTATAAATAATTTTGATGCGTGATTACAAATCAAAATTTAATTGTTGTAAGTCCTAATTGCAACTACATTAAAATTGAAGGAGGTAATTTAGCATCTATTTTCTAAGTTTTATACCACTCAACTAATGGATGATATACAAAAAAATATATATCTACACATTGATGCTGGCTTTATCATATATTCTGTAAGACATAGCATGATTGAACCCAAAAAAAAGGGCTTCATTAGCAATTCTGAAGCAATTGCCATGCTAAATCAAACACTAATATTTTATTTTCTTCTATTTTTGGTCAGTCTTCCTGTATAGGTTAAGGTGTTGTCATGGAAGACCAAATCCAATTTGCCGCCATCCCCACCAAAACTACCATTCATAGGCAATCTCCATTTGTTAGGCACTTCGCCTCACCTCTTGTTCCGAGTGCTCTAATGTTGCTGCAGCTGGGGCAGACTCCAACACTGGTGGTTTCATCCGCAGATGCCGCCTAAGAAATGGTAAAATTTCAAGCCGTGGTGTTTTCTCCGCCCAGCCTCAAACCACCGGAGGAAACACCTTCCTCTATGGATGGATGCAATGATATTGGCTTTGCACCGTACGGTGAAAAGAGTGGAGACAGAAGAAGAAAAATCTGTGTTCTTGAACTTCTTGGCTCGAAGTGGTTAAGATAATTTTAGTTTGTGAGAGAAGAAGTCCAAGAATTGATTGAAAATATAAGTCGATTAGGCACTGGTAATGGGCTGTGTGTGAATCTCAGTGAGATGCTGATCGCAATCTCAAATAACATAATTTTACCATGTGTTCTTTGGCAAAAATATGATGCAGAAGATGGTGGTTGTTGTTTGGGAAATCTACGAAGGAAGATCATGGCTCAAATTTCAGCTTTCAGTTTTACAGATTTCTTCCCTTCATTGGGTTGGATTGATGTTTTTATAGGCCTAATTCAAAACCAGAGGCCCACTTTTGGCGCTTTGGATGCTTTCTAAGAGGAAGTAATTGCAGAACATAAGTTGATAAAAAGTGACAATAAACATTCTGACAAAAAAGACTCTGAAAATTCTCCTCCGGCTTAAGGATTGTGGTATGCTTGATTTTGACCTCACCCAATATTAACTGTATGTGTGCCCCCATGCCTTTTTTTTTTTTTTCTCATTACATGTATAAATTACACCACTATGTGTAAACTATGCTAGAATTACATAAACATTTTCTCTTGCTCTAAAAAATTATGACTATTGTGTAAGTTTGAAGTAAAAATAGAAGAATTTATGTTAGGTTGAAAAGTTATTCATAATTTCATAAATAAAATGAGATATTCCTATGTAATTTATTAAATTTCAAGGAAGGTCAACATAATATTTTTTTTCTTGCTATAATGAACCCTAATGATTAGTACATTAAAAATTGCAGGAGTCAACATATGCCTTGTTTTTAAGCTTACCAATTTGTAAGTTTAAGTGAGGAGATTCAAATCCTCTCCTTGTCATTGTTTTTCCTATTTAAGCACTTCTCCACTAATAATAATAAGTGTTTTGGAGAGACTTTTAAAGTAAGGAAAACTATTCCTAAATTTAGGGTTATAGTTGATTGATCAATTGAGAGATGATAAAATTAATTATCTAGTATAAATAATTTATAAATTTTGATATCAGAAATGCAGGACATGTTTGTTGGAGGAAGTTACACTACTTCTACAGCTTTGGATTGGGCTTTTGTGGAGCTAATGAGGAATCTCATTGCAATGAAGAAAGCATAAATAGAGGTAACAAGAGTTGTAGGGAACAAGTCAAAAGTGGATGAAAACAATATCAACCAAATGAGCAACTTAAAATGTATGGTCAAAGAAATTTTTAGATTACATCCACCCATTCCTCCATTGGTTCCTTGCGAAACAATATTTGGTGTGAAGCTTGGATGCTACGATATAACCTAAAAAACAAGGGTATTTATCAACGCTTGGGCAATTCAAAAGGAACCCAAAATGTGGGACAAGCTTGAAGAATTTATTCCAGAGAGATTTGAAAATAGTTTGATTGATTTGAAAGGGCAAGATTTCTAACTTATCCCATTTGGTACAGGGAGAGAAGGATGTCCAAGAATGGCATTTGGAGTTGCTGGCGTTAAATTTGTGTTACCCAGTCTGTTACATTGGTTTGATTCGATGCATCCTGCTTTTGTAAGCTTAGACATGAGTGAGAGATCTCGTCTAACTGTCACTAAGAAAGTGCTGCTTCATCTTAAACCAATATCATACTCCTTTGGATTTATACCTTGACAGATAAGTGTTTCAGGTAATTGGTAGAGTGACACTTGATCTTACTTTGATTCTTTTTTCTTTTCAGTGTTTCAGGTTCGAACTTAGAATTTTGAGTATGTGTTTGATATTTGGGCTGTTAATGTAGCTTCACTTTTTTTTTCGCCTTTTTTTGATGAATTTTCTATCTCTAATTCAGATCTCTTTGTTTCGTAAATGAACCCATTAAGTCTGCCACTTGTTCTCTCTATTTGTAATATAAATTAAAGGTTTCTATTTAATGTGTGTCCACCTAGTTCCACACGGCGGATGCAGTCAAAGCTACAGTTATCCTATGATTAATTAAATTGTAGATACGAGTATTACGATACAAAATTATCAAAATTTGCTACTATGGATGATTCACAACAGCAATATTATATGTAATATTGTAATTATGAACCAAAATTCAAAACCTGATTTGACCATAATGTATATTACGTACATTTTATTTTAAAGTATGAAGCATGTGTAGTAAAATTCACCTTAAATATGATTATGATATGCGATTAAAATTTTTTTAAAAATATCACTGAGCTAAATCTCATGATTATAATTTGTTGGAATTAAACTTAAAATTAGAAATAATATGCTAAAATTTTTTCCTTTTTTTTAATATTGCCTCGGTTCATTAATTATGAATCATAATATAATTTATGAGTAGCAAGAATTGAAATTAATAAATATGAGTAAAGGGGACGGATTAAATTTTAGATTCATCCTATCGTTTACTACATCCATCGCTTACCTTTTCAACATTTGTTGCTAGAAATTTCCAAACAATATTAACTGAGGTTGTAATCAAAGAAAAATCCAATTTAATTACCAAAAACGTTCCCTGAAAATACAAAACAAGACAAATCATAAATAGGTAGACTCCCTTTGCTCAATCTTACATCTTTGCCCTAAGAGAACAATTTCTCTTTTACTGCTTCTAATGGAATGAACACAGTCAATGTGTTAGGGAACTCATTTGTTATGTTAGTTGAGTTATATATCTTATTTGTCATGGCATTCATATCCTTTTATCTGGTATTCAGCCTAAGAACCAAATTAAAAACCAATTCTTTAAATCATCAATATTTTGGGTTTAATACATTAACATTAATTTAACTTATGAATTATGGGAAGGTCTAAAATAAAATTCTAATGGTCTTTCACTTAAACCTATATAATTCATAAATCATGGCCACTTTAATTGTGAGCATCATAATAGTACTATTATACTCATAGGTTAAAGTTGATATTATAAGCAATGCAAATATTATATCCAAAAGGGGTTTTAATATCAAACACCTCATATGACTATACCTCATGACCAAAATAATTAATATCTGATAGAAATACTAACTTGAAAGGTGTATAAGAAGTTTTATATAACTTTAAACATGACTATATGTAAATCTCCACATAATGACCTTGATATCCACTTAAGATGCCAAATGAAAATTAATGTTCTCAAAATAGTAGCAAAACAAGGTCTAAATGTCTCTACACTACTATAGAATTGTCGTTTAATATTGCCACATTTATATTGGTTAACAAGAAAATTGATGATGATGATGATAATACTAAGGTGGCAATTTTGTAAATAAGTACAACTTATAGTATTGGTTAAGTAAGATAAATATGTAACAAATGCCCTTTCATACTGCATGGGTAATATACACTCTCTGAATTTTGAGTTCTTATTATATTAGTCTTTCTCTTTATTAATCTTTCACTTTCAAGTGGTGAGAAGTAATCTTGTGATTATTTTTACTATTTTTATAATCACCATGATTGTAGTTAATTTGACCTTTTCTTATATATATGATTTTGATCACATTCTCATTGATATCAAAATATTTAGTTGTTAATACATTCACTCTAAAGAAATGCAACATAATTAATTGGATATGTTTCATTTTTTTTCATAAAAAAAGGTTGCTATTTTGCATATACACAGAAAGGCATGAATGGATGAAAGAATACTACTTGACGATGAAGGATAGGAAAAAAAAACTAGGTGATGCAATTGGAAGAAGAAAAAAAATAATAGTAGATGAATTTCTTAAGTAAATAATTGTAAATGAAAATTTATTTAATTAATTGTTTCATCACTTTTTTTAAACTTGTTCAGAAAATAAGAAGATTTTTTGTTGTAAAATATTTAATTTTCAATCTTTTAAAAAGATGGTGATGAAGGACAATTACTACCTTTGTATAGTTTTGCAGGAAGGCTTTATTATCTTATTTAATTGCATCTTCAAGATCCACTGAATTTAAATTTGAGCATCCAAAATACAAAATAGATAATTCTTGCATTATATTTTTAGGTAGATCACCTCATTGAAAATAAAGATTGAAGTTGCCTATCATGTAGTTATTTGTTTCTTGTGAATATATCCAAATCAAACGCCTTCCGACTTTCTTTCGTTGCATGGACTGCAGAAAGTCTTCCATAGCATGACTCATGATTATAATATATAGCCAAATTCAAACATACTTTTTAAGTACAAGAAGTAATTCACTCTATTCTACGTATATAATATGCGGCAAAATTCAACATATTTTAAACTATAATAAGGTTGGGCATTTATTCCCAATAATCAACCATTAAAATGGTTTGTTATTCAAAACAGATGACATATTAACATTTTTTTTGTAAGATTGAATGCAATAATCAAAATAAACGTAAGAACGTCATAGTTTTTAAATTATAAGTCATAAATTTTGAGAAAAATGAGATTCATAACAAAATTAAAAATTGTAGAAGTGCAAAAATAAAAATAGAATAGTAAAACAATAATTGTTTCTTTTGAACTCAAACTCCAGGAGTTTTGTATTGATAATATGTTATGAGAAACAAAAGAAGAATGATAGAGAAATATATAAAGATAATTAAATAATATAAGAGAAGTTCCATTTATTCATTAACATGTCGAATGCTTCTTACAACCATCTATTTCTATAAAGCCCTAAGTATTAGGGGAGAATTGTAATTACCTTTTTGTCTTAACTTATACAGAAAGAAAACTCGCAATATGAAACTATTACCAATCGATTACAATTATAAATTGAGTCAAATTTCAGTTGGAAGCACTTGCAATAATAAATAGATAAATTAAAAGGTTTCATACATATTCGCATAGATAAATATTTATAACAAAGAACTTTAAATACTTATTTTAAGCGTTGAATGAAAAATCATTAAGATGGATGAATAATGGATAACCATAAAATGATTTTCATTTATTCTTTTCGTAATGAATAAACATTATACCCTTTTATTTGACATGTGCACATTATGGATGGTTTCAAATAGATCAAAATTTGAGTGATTTAGATGGATCATGGAGATTAAAGTACCAATTTACCGCTGTTTCAAAAATAAATTTTTATTTTACCATTCTTTCGAAACATTTTACCAAAATACATACAGTATTGGAGAGGCGTTAGAGTAGATGGCGTCTTTGGCCAACCTGATTGGCGCCCTCATCCTAAGTGGGTCGTCATTCAAAATGGTGCCTTTAGCCTGAAAGCGCCATCTCTTTTGACACCTTCGGCTAGTACAATCATATCTAACTATATTATATATAAGATTTAAAGTTTAAAAATAAATTAAATTTGATTGTAACTATTGAATAAAATTAAATATAATTTAGGACATATGCTATATATGAAGTAATAAAATAATATTTACACTTATTATATGTTTATTAAAAATAAAATAATTGTAGAAATTGTTAATTTGTTAAAAATACATATAAGTTAATTTGATATAGGAAAAAAATTTTGTATATATTTAATTTTATGAAAAAATTAAAATTTGATTAAAAATTAAATTGAGTAAAATGTTGAAAATCTAAAATTTAAACAGAATGCATATAAATATATTTAATATTTTTAGGATTCAAGGTGATCGTTAAAAAAATATGATTAAACTATAATATTTAAAATTATGAGTAAATAAATATTAAAAAATAAAATGCAATGAGCTGTGGAGTATGAATTAATTCTTATCATTAGAAAAAAGTCAACTCAAATACTTGAAAAAAATATTGAAATGAATATATGTTAAAAATTTAAAATAATAAAAGTTATGAAAATAAAATACGAAATGAGAGAATAAAATTCTAGGTAGAAAGAAGTTATTGGAAAAAAATTGCATATATTTGATACGTTATATAAAAATTCAATTGATTGTGTATTTGTGAGAAGATTTTATAATTTTGCTCTGATGTATGTACGCAAAAAGATAAATATGTTGTAATAATAGCAACCATCCCAAAATTTGATGTTTTACAATAAAGTTATAAGATAAACGTGCCTAAATATATAATAAATATGAAAAGGGAAGCTAATGTCTACGTAAATGGTGTCCAGTCCCACATCTAGGATCAGTAATATGACAGCCATATCTGCTAACCCTCTGTGCAGGCTCAGGAGTCACATCTCCAGTGTATGTGGCTCCCCCACCTCTAGCTCTGCCTCTGTCTCTAGCTTTGTCCCTACCTCTACCTCTACCTTTATTTGCGAGTACTGAGTCACCCGTAATCATGCCACCAAGTGATGTCCCCTGATCCTGAGTGTGTAGATTAAATCCATGAGGATATGGCTACGAAGGACCAGCATCACTGGAAGGAAAGACATGGAATGAAGATGAAACTCCTGGTATAACCGGAAATGACTGAAATGAGAATGGAACACCTGAAGTAAATTAGAACATCTGGGATAATGAGGGAGCATATAGTGCAATCGAGAACATGCAGGAGGATGAAGGAACATCTAGTGCAGTAGGGTACATGTGAGATGAGGCGGTCATATCTGATATCATTATGAAGGTATCTTGAGTAGAAGATGATGGACTCTGATGCACCTTGGCAGTAGAGGGAACATCGGCCTGTGACGTAAGTCGTGGACCAGTGCGATGATGTCAACGTGTACGAGGCTGATCATGGTCACCCTCTATAGGGTCAGGGATATGATGGGCAGGAGGAGCTGACTCTACATATGTACCAATAATCACATTATCAACCTCGTGAAGCACGTGAAGGACAAAGTCAGTTACTAATCTAAGAGCATCAAAGATGAATCTAAATTGTCCCTCAAGTATAGTAAAATCATGCAGTGTGGACACCTCATCAATTTATACAAGTTTTCGACATTAAAGTTAGTAACAATACTAATGCACAAAAATATAATCAGACATAAATAACTAGCATGCAGTTTTACCACAAGATCTAGTGCTCCACCAACTGGTGTAATAAATCGCCTAGTAATCCATTTGTACCATGCCATATACTCGGACCGTGGACCTAGCACCAATAGAGCGAATGGCTCGCCGATAATACACAAGTCTTGACGGATATCCCATAATGCAATGTACAGTTGATGTCGGATGTGCCACTCCTTATCATGCCGACCGGATAAGTGAAGGCAATGGACCTCTGTCACCTGCTTTGGTGGTTTAGGAATAGGTTGGTGAAGGTCGAACTGCCATAAAACCCTATCTGGCTAGTACCACTCAACAATCTGAAAGTGTATGAGTGGCACCACTACTATCCAAATGTCACTCCCATCAAAATAATACTAAGGAAGTGATGCGGTGACCACCTCAATGTACGAGATCCAAATGATCTGAAATTACACATTTATATTGTCATTTAAATGTAACAAAAATGGATAATGGAATGAAATAAAAATATTCATTAACCCCTTCAAACCTGATTAAGTCGAAGACAATCCAGCACGTATCTATAATAAGGCAAACTGTGTGCAGGACTATCCTAGAACATCTTTTGATAGTACCACCTACCAAGTATAATAATTAAATTAAAAAATATAGTCATCATCTCAATTACAATTATGAATTGAAATATTCTCTAACCTGCAGGCAAGGGGACCAGTCTTTGCATCCTCCTCTGGTATAGCTGAAATAGTAATCGTGAGGGCAATAGTGAAAAATCTATCCCATGCCCAAAGCTATAGTAGCGGCAACACCCTCTTATTTCCCTATAATCAGGGGAAGTGGCTTTACAGAACTCTCTGTACAAATAAGCCAAATAGGCAGATCCCCAACTATACATCCTTACCTCTTGTAAGTCTATAAGTAATGGTAAGTGCATGAGGTGGACATAAGTCCCAGAATGGTTGGGAAATAACATCCCACTAATGAGACACAATATGTACGCATGGGTGTATCTCTACACTAGCTCATCATCGGCATTATTTAGAAGATAAGTGAAATGCCTATCCAACTAACTCATCTTCAGTTGCCCCCCTCTTATGACATTCTCATCTACCGGTAACTGCAATCCTAGATATTCTTCTATCAAGCCTCCCTATCCCCCACTTAGTAGGCCCCGTCACTGCCCGATCGTCAATGGGTAGATCAAGCTGGATAGTAACATCCTGCAATGTAATAGTGGTCTCCCCATGCAGCATGTGGAAAGCATATGTCTCCGACCTCCACCGCTCCACAAAAGCACTAATTAACTGATAGTCTATAGAAACAAACTCACTCATCGTAAGACCATAGAAACCTACCTGTTGTAATAAGAGGACAATCAACTCTGGTGGCTGCTGATGATGGTAGTGCTGAGCTCGTCTAATCCTCAACACACGGTTAGGCTACAAAAAAAATGTTATTACAACTGACAATATCGAAAAGTATAACCAAATTTAAGATCTAACTATTTTCATGCATGACCAGCCCAAATTGAATAGGATATATGTGAGTCCTGAGCCGTTAAAAGTAAAGGATCCCGTGGATCAGGATTGACACATCGAGATGTAGACGCCATCTGCCATTAATCAAATTGCATTAGGCTGAAATATAAACATACACTACTATTGCATTCATATGCCACTTATCTACAAAGATTCACACAGGATTTTGTAGCAAAACAAGATTGAAGTCATTCATTCATATTTCTAGTCATAGGGTCATATATATAACAATAATGGTATACACTTTTACAACAATGAAATAAATCACACCATCTAGGCATTACACTTATGACATTGGTTAACATACTCCCTAACACATGTGCAAAAGTAAAAATCAAAATTAACGTGAAGAAAGTCCTTCATTCATATCCATGGAGAAGTAGAAAACATCTATGATTGTGACCTTCCATCTTACAAAGACTACACTTTTTCTTGATACCACTCTCTTGAGGCCAATCCATCTCATTCCTGATCCGTGTCGACCTCGGTCTTCCCTTTTCACGCAATCTTCGAGAATTTGGAACCAAGATAGGAAATGGTGGTAAGTTATTCCATTGCGACTAATCCCCGATCGGCCATCACTCAGATTTGTAACAATTAAGTAGGGTGTCAAGTCTGTATACAAGATCAACATATGGTTTCCATGATATGTTGACTAAGGTACAAGTAGCAATAATATAAGCACATGGATACCTATATGCTTGGAATTTTCCACATTGACATTGACCTTTGTCTAATAGCACTTGGACCACCTTTCCACATGATCCCCTAGTCAGATCAGGGCCCTCCACCACTTCAAACCTAGTACTTTATCTATTATACGCACAAACATGGTAAGAAAAAGCACGTGTCTGGATAGTCGCAAGCTCCTGTCCGAACCTGCTTGTGTATCTATGACCTTGTTGCAGTTTAGCATGTGCTTCTTTTGCCCTTTCCACAAAGTACTTAACACATCTGTAAGATGATTGTTGAACAAGGCCTGTGATTGGTAGCTTCTTTAATCCTTTGAAGAGGCCATTAATGCACTCCACAATATTAGTCGTCATATGACCATATCTTCTTCCTTCATCATAGGCAAGTATCCATTGCTCCATTGGAATAGTAGTCATTTTCTTATGGATCTCCTCATTGACTTTGCTTAAGTTATTCAATCTCTCCATGACCGTTTCTCGATTTGGCTCATAGGCTGAACACAAAAAAATAAATAGTTTAACTGGGTTGAACTACTAGACAATAAAATTTAAAAATTAAAGGTTCAACAAATAAACATGATATAACACGTACCAATCTTAATGACAGCTTTCTTCACATTGTCATTCCTGCATTTCTTGCAAACACTGCTGACAATATGTCTAATACAGTACTGATGAAAAGCATAAGGAGGCTACCATCCTAGAGCTTCTATTGCTACAGCATCTTTTATAGCTCAATGTCGATCTGATATCAGGCATATTCCTTGTTGGTATGTAACATTCACCTGTAATAATGCCAAAAACTAACTCCAATTTTCAAAGTTTTCTTTTTCAACAATGGCGAAGGCAAAAGGTATCAGATATTTGTTACCGTCTTGTGTCACAGCAATCAATAGCACACCTTTGTACTTGCCATATAGGAATGTTCCATTAACTTGTATGAATTGTTTGCAGTAGGGAAATGTAGCAATATATGGCTTGAAAGCCTAGAAAAGTCGGTGGAAAACACATTTTTGTGGATCAACACGATTGTTAACTATGATGAATTCTTCAGACTCCAACTTGAATAGAACTTGGTCATAATACCCTAAAATGTCCAACCATTTGGGAAGCACTTCATAAGATTTATCCCAATCTCCATACACTTTGACAATTGCCCTCTATTTTGCCTTCCATGCTTTTCTGTACAAAATCCTATACCCATACATGCTTTCCACCCTCTCTTGTATAAGGGAAATTGGGAGATCTTGCTTCATTTTGATCATCTCCAGTATCATGGAACTAATGTACTCGGAGTCAAGAGACTTGTGATCTTGTGTTAAACTAGCATTAACACATGTGTGAGGTTCTGAAAATCTAGTTATTGTCCAAGTGCTAGAATTCTTCAAATTCATTGCCCTAAGGCGGAATTTGCATTCATTATCATAGTTATCATACCTCAAACTCAATCTTCTAGTATCAGATTCCTCCACATAATAACTATGATGCCTCTTGATGTGGTAATGCTTAGTTGCAACAATCAATGCCTCCTTACAATCAAACTCTTGTCCAATATATAAGTCCTCCATGCTGTAGTCATCCCTCAGTTTCATTACTTTCGAAAATTCACTAACATTCCTTACGGCATCCCAATCAATGTAGGAGAAGACAGCAGCTTAAGGGACACCACATGATGTTTGTGGACATTGTCATTCCTCATACATTGACTTGCAATATTGTCATCACATGTAGTTGCACGTTGCTCATCATCGGTTCATGATCATCACCACTACTATAAGACACCTCATCGTCTTCAAAGCCAGACTCA